>CM046876.1:82537450-83137450 GCA_025667525.1 Glebionis coronaria | reverse complement strand
CTTACCAATCAATGTGGCACGACGGGGATCAACCGTCAAGGCGCGAACTGGGGTGATCGTCCCCAAATAGTACTATTATATGCACAAGCGTCTACCAAATCCCGGTAGTTCACAATTCATGCTAATGGGACTTTTAGTGACATAAACTACCTTTATAATCCATTTTATTTCATCTATCGGGTCCTTTAATCATTTATCGGGTCATACAATCATTCGGGTCCAAATCAATAAACAAACAATCGGGACAAATGGTGTCCTATTTTATAAAAACTAACATGTTATCTCCCTCGCGGGTTTATAAAACATTTATAAAAACATTTAAAAGAGTGCGAGGCTATGAACTCACGTTGATGTGGGAAGGCGGGTTACCGGCAATTCGGATGTACGGTACGTGCTTCAATCATGGAAACCTAGACAAATAATACTCGTCTTAGACTCATGTCCAATGACTTCATAAAAATAACAATTATGTATACATATGATGATTTTATATATATGATGATCAAGTGGGTTTACATATTCTCATTTACTCATTTTTGTGTTATGTGTCGATAACTTTTATACTAGTTTTCTAGTTTTACCTATTTACGTGTTTTAGGTCCAATAAGCCTATTATAAGTTTATTAACTTGTATTAATCCATTTCATACTTGTATTATCAGTATTTATACTTTACATGTTGGGCCCAAATGGGTTAAGCCCAATAAATAAGTTTATAAGTGTTTTAGTCCATTTTATTGTTTTATTAGTCCAATAACGTTAAATTAGCCCGTTAATGTCCGTATGTTATATAGTTCGGGTTTTATCGGTTTTTAATTGTTATACATGTTTATATATCAGTATATAAGTTTTATAAAGTTCACATTAGACGGGTCCAACCGGCTAAGTTTTATTTAGCAAAAACGTTAATTTTACGGTAATAGCCGAAAAAGTCGTAAAAATCATGTTTATAGTTTTATAACTTATAAAACTTATCAAACTACCATTTTTATAAAATGTATCATTTATTTATCCTTATACATATTTATATAAATGTATTATATGAGTTAGTGGGTTTTAATTCATATTTTATACTATATTTACTTGAGTGCTTATATAATACTATTATACTTTAATTTCCAAAATCTGATTTTTATTTTCATGTTCACCAAAACTGCAATATCTAGAGTTCTATATGGAGATAGAAGCTCAAATTTTTATGACATAAACTAAATGATATGTGCTTCATTTAACTCTTCTATAGCTACTGTTGAATCATCTTCTAAGTATTTTCTTAAAATCGTCCAAAACAGTGAACTCAGATTTGTACTTTAAACTTGTTTTGATCATATCTCACTCATCCTAATGATTCCATTGGATGGCCAACTCTCACATGTGTAAAATTCTAATTCATCATTTTATCAGTCTAACATGTGGTTAGTTACTGTTTTTATACAGCCTACCATTTAAACAAGATTTTACCCATTTTTACATGTAGTTTGTCCATCTTTTTACCCATGTTTATCCAATCTATCAACACCAAATCCCCACATAACAATTTTAATCATCATTCATCATCATATACATATACATAAGTAAAAGAAATACAAGATTACATAATCAAAAATAACAAGAGGATGAGGAGGACAATCTTTATACCACCAAGTTGATGTAGGTTATGATTTGGACATGGATTTTGATGGAGAAACTTATGAATAACCAAGACCATCTTCAAGACCACCATTCTTCATGAAAACCTTGTGGAAAATCAACCCCAAGACTCCATGGAAACTCCTCCTTGGATGTTAAAACTTGCACCAATCTTCATCTTTTTGAATGGAGATTAACATATGTTAATTATAACATATGTTTGTGGTTAAAATTGATCAAGTGATGGTGGTTTGGAGGTGTAAATGGGACGACAATGGTGGAGTGGGATGAGAGAAAATGTGTTGTTTGCATGAGTGGAAATGGTGGTATGAGAAGCTAGTGGTTTTTGTATATGGTTTGCTTATATTGTAAGCTTTTAGTTACATGTGTTGTAACTAGTAACCATAAGATGACACCTCATGGGCGTGTTAGCTTAATAATGCCGGTTTTGAGTTGGGGTGGGACAAGTGTCCCACTTGTATCATCCCCATTTATTTACGGGTACTCCTCGATTCTAGTTTCCTCGATTTGCGTGCCCTCGGGTCGTTTTACGAAAAACGTTTTTATAAATTATGAATCAACGGCACAAAACGAATCTAATAAAAATTGTCTCATCAAAAACGGAGTTCGAAAACGTAAATACGTAATCCTAAGGTTTCCGGTTTAGTCGTAAAGGACGTTAAATTAAAATCGTAAGTCCTAATCTCTTCTCGTAAATTTGTGAGTTTATGAACTAACTCAAATTTAAAACTCCAAAATAATATTTACGGATAAATTTATTTTCTGAAATGTCGGACTGTCACCAAAGACGGTGTATGTAAACGTAAGCACGTAACGTAGAATCCTCCGGTTTAGACGTAGTCGACGCTACTTTAAGACGTAAATCCAAATTACTTCCCAAAAATAAGTGAGTTCATATTGTAACATTAAAATAATGTTTTCAAATAAATATTGAGAATAAAATATCAACCATAAATTGACGGATTGTCACAGCATTTACCCCTAAACAGGATCTTTGTCCTCAAAGATCATCTTACCTTACTACTCGCTTCTTATAGAGTTAAAGCCATGTGGGTATTTCCTCCACATTCGGTCTTTTCTCACAAGTGTAATTCATTACAATATGCGAGTTTCATCAAACATAATTACGGGAATAAGATCAGGCTTAATGTTGACTTACTTTCTCTATCCATGATGTTCACGGGTTTCTGATGAATGCAACTTTTCGCCGATCTAAGCATTACTAAGAAACAATCAGATTCTCACTTGATAGACATTTTATCATGTTCGATATACGAAGCATAATTCATGCAGCTCTCGAAGTCCTAGGGTAGATCCAGCTTATATGCCTTTCAAACCAACTTTTACATCATCTCAATGGTCCCATACAACGGGGACTTATATCCCATGATCTTTCAGATCATCAATTCATTTTTCCATAGTTAAAATTTTTGGCATAACTTCGCTACCCATTTGGCACTTCAAGATCTACATTTCATATTCACATAACCTCCTGTCCACTACCAGCAGTCAATAATCAAATCCTAATTTCAACAATCATTTCAGGTCTCGCGGGTCGAGTATTTTGCAAGGTTAGGTTCGCCATCATAGAAAACCTTAAACCTAAAAGACATGTCCAACTCACAGTGGGTGTATGTCGGGTGTCTTCATCTCAACTCCTGCTTACAGATGCTCTAATTTCTAAATCTTAACAAGATTCGATCTCGATCCTAATACGATAGTTATCAATGATAATATCTCCAAAGGAAAACGATTATGCAGTTTATTACCAAAGGTCAATCATTCAAATATAAAACAGCACTTATAGTATTTTGTATCGTTACTTTACCTCGTCCCTGCGATTGGGGAGGTACATAGTACTCTCATCAAGGTTCGTTCTCAATGACTTCTGAGCAAAGCTCTAGAAATTCGATGCGAAGCGAGGATCTTGATATAGATGATCGATACAGGCACACCATGTTTACATAACTCCTTTAAATACAAAAGAGTATATTTCTTCATCAAGATTCTATCATTAACAGGAATGATATTAGCAGATTTGGTCAGTCTGTCGACGATGACCCAAATCGAATCAAATTCAGATGATGACCTTTGCAATAGTTAGATGTTTACTAATGTATGAGGCGATGTCTGCCTTCATAATTTGCCATTTGTACAACTTCTTCAGATAAGGATACATTAAATCATAAATGACATAAATAGAATACTTATACTTACAAGTTCCCAACATAACTAAATTTCACAAACCTCCATATTTAGGCAACCATAAGTGACCTTTTAATCATTTAGCGCCATCGGCTTCTTAATGCTAATGGTTCACATTAGCCGTGAACCACTTTTTATTATCTGTATTATCCTTCTTACAAGCATTGTTTATTTTTAAATTGTTCGGCAATTTATTCTGTACCATCATTATTAAGGAACATGTCCTAATTGGTTCTTTATCCTTTCTATATTATGTCTCAGTGTCTACGTTCATTAAAAATTTCTTTCTTCACATTTTCTAAGTTTTAGTTTCTTCTCAACTATTATTTTTATCTGTTTTACTCAATCTGACGTCTAAAGCGTCGATAATTATTATAAATAATTAAATAATAATTATTAAATTTTTGTAAACGTAAAGATTTTAAATTTCTTAGTCCATCCAATTATATAAAAATGTTCAAAATAAATTTTAAATTTGATTAACATGACTTTTGCTGATTTATCGAAAATAATATAAGATTCGTAAATGTTTGAAAAAAAATCTTTGGTTATACTTTGGTCAAAAATTTTCTTAGTTGTAAAGCAAAAATTGTCGTTTCAAACTTTAAGTCATGGTTTAAATGGTTTTTCTAAATCCCTCTTAGGTTGTCTTGAGGTATACACAAACATTTACCCCTAAACAGAAGTTTAGTTAAATGGTTTGTGTATAAGGGAATAATCCCTTAAAAATCCTTTGTTAAAACATTTGTCAAAATATATTAGCACTTCCTTTTTAGTATAACTCAAAGTCTTAAATGACTTCTAAATTTTGAAGAGTCAATATAGATTCCATTATCTTTTTATCACACGATCAAATAATGTAAAAGATTAAGTCTTTCATTGTTCGGCCAATTTAGGGCAGTCTATAAATAATTATTAACTCCTTCTCATTCTTATAAACAAACAAATGGTCCTTAATGATCATGAGCATGGATTTATCAATTTACAGCCTACACATGTGATTCACCAAATTTATGAATGCTACATGTGTATTAGTTAATCCAAACGACATCACGTGAAACTCATAATGTCCATTACAAGTACCGGGTTTAGTGATTGGAATAGATAATCTTTTTCGCAGATGCGAAGTTGATGATAACCGTGCCATGGATCAAATCTTTAAAACATACGCTAAAACCTTTGTAAATGATCGAACAAATCTTCCATTTCGAGTTATGGATATCGGTTTCGATTGTCAATTTACTCAGTTCACGGTAATTCAACAAATATATGGAATAACACCATAGCCCTTAATGATGACGAACTTGGTAGAATAAAATCTTTCTCCGACAACTCTCTCAGTCGTACGGTAATTCCTTTAATTTAGATGGTGCTGACGTACAGTGCACAAGTCACAGGTGCAGCACCGGAAATATAATCAATACCAATTTCAACTTGCCTTAATGGCAAAAGTCTAGGTAATTTACCAACAAATACTTCCTAAAGTTCAGATAACATAAACATGTTTTAATAAATTCATATTAGGTTCTTTCTAGATTATGATATCTATGACTAATTCACAACCATTCACGGTATACTTTTAAGTCCAAAATCAGGATACAGCCACCTATCGGGAATTATTTAAATCACTTTTGATAATCAACATCTTATCATTTAGGGGAATTCAATTCGAGTTCCCATCAATTAAGACAATGTCGTCATGTCATAATCAATCAATCCATTCTACTGGCACTTCCATCTTTCCAGTTTTATTGCCGTCGATAAGAAGTGAACTTCTCAAAAGACTAATAATAACTCATAATCCTTCACAAATTCAGGGATATATGGAGACACGACTACTATTAAAAGAGTAAGGTCAACGCATAATATATGCGAGAAAATTTCAAATCAGATACAAACGAAAACACTTAATGAATATGAATATATCCCATGTTTTCATAATTTGAGAACGCATTCGAAAACTCCTCGGATCGTTACCCAGGTCATTCAAATGAAACCAAATCAAAAGAAATGATAGGAACGTCGATACATCCAGTCGGGTATCAACACCCGGTAATCATATACTTTTCCTAATAATCTCACTACGGAAGAATTGGACAAGAAAGAATTGTCAATTGTCAAATAAGACAATTTCCACAGATGAGTAAATTTGACTCAAAAGAATAGATGCTACGGGCACATATGTAGGTGTCCCTAACACTATGTCCCTATTTTTCACTTCTTGCAGATCTCATAAAATTTAATCTTTCACAATCTTCAAAGAAAATGTAGTGTTTATTCATTAGTTTTATGGTGACTACTAATCAGTCTTGCATGGTCCATTCCAAATTGTATGTAGGCGCGCAACTATATATAATTTCAAGATTAACGATGCAATACTCAGTTCGTCAAAATTTTATCATCATGTTTATAACGAAAACATTTTCATGCATAATTCTTAAATAAGAATCAAAAATACATTTACAAAGATTTTCCTTATTATGAAAACAATTAAGTTTTTCCAAGGTACTTTATAAACAACCTCGTTTCGATAACAATCACTTATAAATCTTACTTTGAATAATCCTTATAGTGATGAAAATTCAATTTCTCTCAATGGATACAGTTTTATCTTATAAAAACAATGAGCGATCTGCAAAGAGTGATGAAAAGTTGTTCACCAAGAACTAACTACAATATGATAGGAAATGAGCTTAGCCAAATAATCATGAGGTTCATGACCTCGATGGCACTCAAAAAGAATAATCCACAACGTGACTCAAACCGAGATGAGTACTTGCTCAATGGTTGCATCACTAATGCAATCATTAGGAAGAAGCAAGAAAAGATAGATATCATCGATACATGTAGAATTTAGCAATCAAAGGTAGTCTTTTCATTAATCACAAACAAGTCAAATTGTACCATAACACATTACGTGTCACTATCACATACAATTCAAAGAACTCATCCTACCAACTGATGTCTCAGTTAAGTTAGGGATTATTTTTAAAAGATACCATAATGAATACTAATCTACAAGAGTTATAGGGGTTCCACCTGTCCCGGAAGATCCATCGGTCCCAATTCAGAAGAAGATTTCTTCACTATATTTATTGGACACTGGGCATCCTCGTCATTGGACAATGGCCTAGGAACAACCCTTAATACGAATCAATCAATCAATTAAAACCTTATAATTCAATCACAAAACTTAACGATTTCTTCTTAACAATTTCTTATTCCATATGGATTAAATTTTACTTTATTCAAATTTCAACCACTTTTATACTCAATTTGATATCCTACCTCATTTTTCAATACTAAATCAATCTTATTCATAAACCTTAATAGGGCAGTAAAAGCTCGATATGATCAACACTTAATTTCCGATTCTATAACTCCTTTATCAATAATAAATAAGTCAGTAGTATGAAATGACTTGATCATTCAACTAGACTTCTCGGAAAGGTACTAGTGGCATGAGGCTTTTGGGTAATGGTTCCAATGACAGCCTCAAGTGCAACATTCACCCTTTCGATTTCAATTTTAAGAATTGGATGACAACGAATCAGATGACATCTTCCTAGGCGGTAACGTTTTGTTAAACTCCACTCTATAAGGAAATATCGTCATGACATCGATATCAGATTTAATCTCGCCAATTCTTCTTCAATATCACAGTCAACTAATATCTACATTTCTACGCATGTCAACCATTTGTTGGGATCATAAATATCCACAACTTGGTTTAGATCTAGGATAGCTAGAATTCCTACGAGAATAGCTTCGATTAATTTACTAGGGGATTTAGGGTTCCTTGTGACAATCTACGTCGTATAAATACCTCGTATAAATATCAAAATAATCATCAAACAATCATGTCATATAATTACATCATATATATATATATATATATATATATATATATATATATAATCTAAGTTATATATATATATTAAATAACAATTCTCAGTCTGGCCTTGTCGGTAACTCGGGAATTCTTCGGCACCGTTATAGTCAAAAGATTTTTTTTTCTTTTTTTAGACATTTTGAGAAAAATGTTTATAGTTAAAATATTTTGAAATGTTTTATTCAAAACTTTGGTTTTAAAAATCTTTTGTTCTCTATAACGAGAGCTCTGGACCAAACTGTAACACCCCCAAATTTATACAACTCAATACAGCGGAAGACTAGTTGGTGTTACGGGATAGCACATTAATCACATCATAGACAACGCATAAAAATCGCGTCGTTTATTAATAAAGCATTTCCATTCATAAATATCAAAGTTACATAGGTCCCAAGTCATATTATTTTATACAAAGTTTTACAAGCATTTGAATGGAAATTATTGTTTAAGTGTGGGCCATGAATTCTTGTCGTCTTCCCGAGAATTACCTTCAAGTACCTGAGATAAAACATGTTAAAAGAAAAGGTCAGCGATAACACCGAGTGAATTCATAGAGTTTAATAAATTCCATCAATATAACTTTGGTATAAAATTATTACCAAAAATCATTTCGTACAAATCATTTTAATAGGCCATAAAATAGCCAAAGTCATTTTATACAAATCTTCATTAAAATCATAATATAGGCGTTTGCCTTAAAAATCATTATACGAGCCAATGTCGTAAACACATCATACAATACGTCTTATGACGTTGTATGAAAATAAAAACCGTTATATGAATATGGTTATGAAAACCAAAACACGAACATAATATCAATAGTATGACCCCGTATTGCTAGTCAGGCAATACATCGTAATTCTGTGCGTCTAGTAGTATTTCGTTAGTTGGATTATTATAAGCCGCATGACATTGTTACCTTACTAAAACAAACAACGGGTAGCTAACCCGATACTCAATTTTCCCATCTAAATTAGCGTGTCGTCACAAAGGTGACGCTATGTAAATCTTCTCATACATAAATTCGCTTACCAATCAATGTGGCACGACGGGGATCAACCGTCAAGGCGCGAACTGGGGTGATCGTCCCCAAATAGTACTATTATATGCACAAGCGTCTACCAAATCCTGGTAGTTCACAATTCATGCTAATGGGACTTTTAGTGACATAACCTACCTTTAATAATCCATTTTATTTCATCTATCGGGTCCTTTAATCATTTATCGGGTCATACAATCGGGTCATACAATCATTCAGGTCCAAATAAATAAACAAACAATCGGGACAAATGGTGTCCTATTTTATAAAAACTAACATGTTATCTCCCTCGCGGGTTTATAAAACATTTATAAAAACATTTAAAAGAGTGCGAAGCTATGAACTCACGTTGATGTGGGAAGGCGGGTTACCGGCAATTCGGATGTACGGTACGTGCTTCAATCATGGAAACCTAGACAAATAATACTCGTCTTAGACTCATGTCCAATGACTTCATAAAAATAACAATTATGTATCCATATGATGATTTTATATATATGATGATCAAGTGGGTTTACATATTCTCATTTACTCATTTTTGTGTTATGTGTCGATAACTTTTATACTAGTTTTCTAGTTTTACCTATTTACGTGTTTTAGGTCCAATAAGCCTATTATAAGTTTATTAACTTGTATTAATCCATTTCATACTTGTATTATCAGTATTTATACTTTACATGTTGGGCCCAAATGGGTTAAGCCCAATAAATAAGTTTATAAGTGTTTTAGTCCATTTTGTTGTTTTATTAGTCCAATAACGTTAAATTAGCCCGTTAATGTCCGTATGTTATATAGTTTGGGTTTTATCGGTTTTTACTTGTTATACATGTTTATATATCAGTATATAAGTTTTATAAAGTTCACACTAGACGGGTACAACCGTCTAAGTTTTATTTAGCAAAAACGTTAATTTTACGGTAATAGCCGAAAAAGTCGTAAAAATCATGTTTATAGTTTTATAACTTATAAAACTTATCGAACTACCATTTTTATAAAATGTATCATTTATTTATCCTTATACATATTTATATAAATGTATTATATGAGTTAGTGGGTTTTAATTCACATTTTATACTATATTTACTTGAGTGCTTATATAATACTATTATACTTTAATTTCCAAAATCTGATTTTTATTTTCATGTTCACCAAAACTGCAATATCTAGAGTTCTATATGGAGATAGAAGCTCAAATTTTTATGACATAAACTAAATGATATGTGCTTCATTTAACGCTTCTATAGCTACTGTTGAATCATCTTCTAAGTATTTTCTAAAAATCGTCCAAAACAGTGAACTCAGATTTGTACTTTAAACTTGTTTTGATCATATCTCACTCATCCTAATGATTCCATTGCATGGCCAACTCTCACATGTGTAAAAGACCCATAGCTTACTGTAAATGGATTCTAATTCATCATTTTATCAGTCTAACATGTGGTTAGTTACTGTTTTTATACAGCCTACTATTTAAACAAGATTTTACCCATTTTTACATGTAGTTTGTCCATCTTTTTACCCATGTTTATCCAATCTATCAACACCAAATCCCCACATAACATTTTTAATCATCATTCATCATCATATACATATACATAAGTAAAAGAAATACAAGATTACATAATAAAAAATAACAAGAGGATGAGGAGGACAATCTTTATACCACCAAGTTGATGTAGGTTATGATTTGGACATGGATTTTGATGGAGAAACTTATGAATAACCAAGACCATCTTCAAGACCACCATTCTTCATGAAAACCTTGTGGAAAATCAACCCCAAGACTCCATGGAAACTCCTCCTTGGATGTTAAAACTTGCACCAATCTTCATCTTTTTGAATGGAGATTAACATATGTTAATTATAACATATGTTTGTGGTTAAAATTGATCAAGTGATGGTCGTTTGGAGGTGTAAATGGGACGGCAATAGTGGAGTGGGATGAGAGAAGATGTGTTGTTTGCATGAGTGGAAATGGTGGTATGAGAAGCTAGTGGTTTTTGTATATGGTTTGCTTACATTGTAAGCTTTTAGTTACATGTGTTGTAACTAGTAACCATAAGATGACACCTCATGGGTGTGTTAGCTTAATAATGCCGGTTTTGAGTGGGGGTGGGACAAGTGTCCCACTTGTATCATCCCCATTTATTTACGGGTACTCCTCGATTCTAGTTTCCTCGATTTGCGTGCCCTCGGGTCGTTTTACGAAAAACGTTTTTATAAATTATGAATCAACGGCACAAAACGAATCTAATAAAAATTGTCTCATCAAAAACGGAGTTCGAAAACGTAAATACGTAATCCTAAGGTTTCCGGTTTAGTCGTAAAGGACGTTAAATTAAAATCGTAAGTCCTAATCTCTTCTCGTAAATTTGTGAGTTTATGAACTAACTCAAATTTAAAACTCCAAAATAATATTTACGGATAAATTTATTTTCTGAAATGTCGGACTGTCACCAAAGACGGTGTATGTAAACGTAAGCACGTAACGTAGAATCCTCCGGTTTAGACGTAGTCGACGCTACTTTAAGACATAAATCCAAATTACTTCCCAAAAATAAGTGAGTTCATATTGTAACATTAAAATAATGTTTTCAAATAAATATTGAGAATAAAATATCAACCATAAATTGACGGATTGTCACATTAACCATCTTAAAGAAACCTTTGTATCTTAATTTTAGCTTGTACTTTGGTGCTTCTTGCCTAAAAGTAAAATTAGGTACACAAGTAATATTACGAATCAACAAGAATTAAAAATGTAGAGCTTCAATAGAATCATATAAACATACTCGAGAATTGGTGACTGAACAATGTTCTCAAATCTTGGTCTCGACGAGTCTTGAGTAGAAATATCAATCATTTCGTCCATAAGTTTCCTGCCCTACAACAAAAAGAAGAAGCATAATATTGCTTAAAAACCTATAAAATGTTGCTGCAAAGTGCCATACATACGTCATTGATCATATATTGTCGTCAATAATAACGACCGAAACATTGTTTTAGTAAATTAATAGAGTCAACTATGAGCAAAAATGCAATTAAAAGTGAAGCGAAAATACCTGAGTCGATATTAGGGTTTGCAGCAGTTGTAGAAGATCATGGAGAAGAAAACAGTAGGTGATATTGGTTAAAGATCGTGTGAAGAAATAACTAAAGGGTATAGTGGACATTTTAAATTAAAATATTTATTATAATGTATTATTAAGATTAAAAAATACATAAAATAATAATTTGGATATGTATGACAAATTTAATGTTTGAGAAGGATATATACGCAATTATGAGTTTAGCTTGGATATATACGTAATTATATGTCTTTGGAAGGATATATACGCAATTCCCCCTTATACTAATTAAGTGATCAAGGATTTAATCTTTTCTTAAAACTCACTTTTTATTAAGTATGACAAAGTTTTATTATTAACTTTCTTTTTAAGAAAATATTTTATTAAATTAATTATTTGAAAATTTGAAATTTGAAAATGGTATATTCTATCTTGGTTTGGAATATCCTTTTAGGATATTTTAATCCCCAGATTCGATCCAACCCACTAAAAGACAAAAGGGAGCGGACTCTACGCCGGCGGTTCCTTAGCGCCTACGGCGGTTACTTATCGATAAGGAACCGCGGGCTACAATAAAGAACTGCGGGCAGATATAGCCGTTGGATATTTGTCTTATAAATAGTGGACCATTCTCAGACTTTCAATCCATCTCTTTTGCACTTAAACTTTCATATTCTTACATACTTCTTAAATAACTCAAATCCTTGATCATTTGTTTGATTACTACTTGTTTAGAAGTGAATCTTTCTCCTCCCATCTTTTCCTCTCAAAGTGCAAGGAGATGAACACTATCATTGTTGAAGTGTTGTGTCTACCTCAAAGATCCATTGAAGATCAAAACTTATTTATTCATTGTTGTGCCATTGTTGTGAAGATCCAAGTAGTTGTGTCTATTTGGAAGTTGTGTATGTATTAGGGTTAATACTTAGTCCTCAAAGTATATTGGTGTAGATTGGTCCTAGCTAAGATTAGGGCTCGACTTTTAGCTTAGAGTCGGAAATTAGTTAAGCGACGCTGTGTACGGTTTCTCCACCTTAAGGAGCTTGTTGATTAGTGAACTCGGAGTACTCGAGGAGTGGAGTAGGAACGAGGAGTGAGCTTCGTTGCCGAACCACTATAAATCCTTGGTGTTTGGTTTGATCTTTCCTTCCTTTATCTCTTTACATTCTTTATTCTTTATACTTGTGATTATTAGTTTAGTTACATTCATTATTCTTTATACTCGTGATTATTAGTTAGTTTCACTATACCTTGTTCATATTCTGTATAAGAAAGTTTCACATAAATACTCAAGCTTAAGTTTTTGAAAAGGGATTTTTTAAAACAAAACTTTAGCAAGCAAATTTAAGAAACTATTTAACCCCCCCCCCCTTCTAATTTCTACAATTGGTATCAGAGCGTGGTTGCTCAAGGATTTTAAAAATATATTGTATTTTAAAACTTAAATCGATCTATGGATTCCAACAAGTATCTAGAAGGGCAATCCATGCAAAGACCACCTCTATTTGAAACCGATAGTTTTATTTATTGGAAAAATAGGTTTGAGACTTATGTGAAATCAAAAGATTTAGATCTTTGGCATGTTATTACTAACGGTGACTTTTTACCATTTCAATATAATGAAGTTTCTAAAAGTAAGGAGATAGTTTCTTTTGATAAAGCTAATGATGATACTAAAAGAAAACTTGCTAAAAATAATGAGGCTAAAATGGTGATTTATAATGTTTTATCAAAGAAAGAGTACGAAAGGATTTTTATGTGTGAAACCGCTAAAGACATTTGGAATACTCTTTTAGTAACCCACCAAGGTAATAGCCAAGTCAAAGAAAGTAAAATCGATCTTCTTGTTCAACAATATGAACAATTTGTCATTTTAGAAGATGAAACCACAGATAGTGCATTTGCTAGATTTAACACTATTATTACTGGTCTAAAAGCACTTGATGAAGGTTTTCTAGCAAGAACAATGATAGGAAGTTTCTTAGGGCGTTGCATCAAAAATGGAGATCTAAAGTCACGGTGATTAAAGAATCAAAGGATCTCGCCAAACTATCACTCGATGAACTCATTGGTAACTTGAAGGTTCATGAGATGATAATTTGGAAGGACTCGGAAATGGTGAAAACTAAAAACGAAAGAAAGTCTCTTGCACTTAAAGCCAAGAAGGCACAAAGTGATCATGAAAGTTCTTCGGATAGTGATGATGAGGAATATGCCTTGGCGGTTAGAGAATTTAAGAAGTTCTTCAAAAGACGAGGTCAATACGTGAGGCAACCAAACAACGAAAAGAAACCCTTCTCCAAAAACCGATTTGCTAAAGACGATAAAGGTGATAGGAAATGCTTTAGATGTGGTGATACAAATCATTTCATTGGTGATTGTCCTAAGCCTTCACACGACAAGAACCACACGGCGTTCATTGGAGGTTCATGGAGCGATAGCGGTGAAGATGTTGATGACAACCCCAAAGATGAAAAGTGTATCATGACTCATACTTCTAAAGAGGTACTTTCCGAAACCGAGTATTATAGCAATAATAGTTCTTCTTAAGATGATAGTGAATTAGAAGGCCAATACAATAACTTGCATATGCTTAGTCTAAAATTTATTGAAAAGAACAAAGTGCTAAAATCTACTAGAACTAAGCTTGAAAGCGAGATTAGTGAGCTAAAAGAAAAATTAGCTAAGCTTGAGAAAAATAAATAAATAGACCTAGGATGCTTAAAATGTGAAAACCTTAGGCAAGAAAATGAAAACCTTAAGAGCACCTTCATTAGACTTGAAAAGTTCATGAGAGGTACTAATGCTCTTGATGATATGTTAAACAAACAAATTCATTCTAAGGAAAAACTTGGGTTAGGATATAACACTAATGAAGCATCAACTAGTGAACCAAAACAAGTTAGGTTTTCAGAAAAACAGTCCCCTACACGCGTTGCTCCAATATATGGGGCGGTTCCTTATCGCTATGGAACCGCTGATGGAGATATGGAACCGCGGCCAGAAGATGATTTTTATGAAAATCCTGAACTTTCTGAAAAGTCAATTTTAGGTGAAGGACCAAAACATATTCTTATTAACAAGGTCAAAGTACCTATAATGCAAAAGCCTACTCTAGATAAATTCTACAAGCCCTTGAGTAAACCTCTAATGGGAACTAGAAACTTATCTAGACAAACATCTACTCGTCCAAGAGTACAAAATGAATCTAAACCTAGAAGTAGAACACCTACGCCAAAAAGGGATGATCATGCTAAACCACGACCTAGGAAGAATAATAATAATACTAGATCAAGATTAAAGACACCTAGGAAAAACTATGGACAACAAAATGGCCATCTAAATTGGAATAATTTTCAACAACTGTAGGACTAAATCACACGACTAATCAAACACAAATAACATGATGATGATTAAACTAACAAAGAAAGATTAGATTAAGATGAAGAGAAGAAAAGAAATACAAAGTTGGTGTTTTCCTAGTGAGAGAAACAAAAACACCTTTCTCTCTCTAAAACTATCAAATGGAAAAGCACCCACATAAATGAGGCTTAGGGGGCCTTTTATACTAATGAAGAATTGTTTAGGAGGCCTTCCTCATTTGTGTGTTCGGGACTAAATCCCGTTACATAAACAATAATAACTAAAAACTCTCGACATCATTAAATAACATTTTCAACGAGTTTCGCAACGATATATTATATGACCATCACTTTAATTACTTCTAACAGTCTCCCCCTAAGGGGTGGTCATGTAATATGTGACTTCACTTCTTTGTTGTTGCAGACTTTGAAGCTCGATGTCTTGAGAGTTTCTTCATAGTTCCTTTCATGACTTGTGATCTTGGATCTTTGATCTTTGCCTTGACTTGATCTTGTAACTTTTCCATCTTGTGTTCTTGTGTCTTTCTCCACATACTCATGTTTTGTGTTGACTCAAAAGCTTGTTAACAATCTCCCTTGATCATCAGAGTAGCAGAAGTCTTTGTCTTTAGATGTTCTTGAGCTTTCTTCATTTATATGAGCATGTGGTCTTGAATTACGACTTCTTGAAGTTACGCCACCATTTGCATTCCTCCGGTTTCCCGTTATACAGTAAGAATAATGTACCTATGATTAGGTAAGTTCAAAGAACTTCCTTGACATGGTTTCCGGCTGTGGTAGCCGTTCTCAATACTTGAATTTATCGAAAGATAATTCATAGTAAGGAGTGAATCATACAGTTCCATTCTGCTTATTAAGTCGTCAATTCAACTTCCTGGAACAAGTTTGAATCATAAGAATCAAACCAACATTGCTTTCCAGTTGACACAAGTTTGATTGATATAGAATCGCACAAGTTACCTACCGCAGTGCTGTTTGATGATGACACTGGAAGGATTTCCATTCGTCACTGTAAATACTGAAAAGTATTACTCTGAATGTTCTGGCAAGATCATAAAGATATTCCGTAGAGACCTGGAACGAGTTTGAATCAATTAAGAATCAAACCATTGTTGCTTTCCAGTTAGCATATGTTTAATTCAAACTGGATCGTACATATGACCTACCGCAGTGCTGTTTGATGTTAACACTGGAAGGATTTCCATTCATCACTGTGAATACTAGAGAGTATCACTCTGGATGTTCTAACAATACCACAAGGATAGAGCGTAGGACTCTGTAAATTATCGCTTGTGTTTTAATGATGAACAACAATTGATATAAGGAATAAGTGTCCTAATGAGATTTTTGATGAATCTCGTTGGCTCTAGACTCTATAAGTGCACGTTTATTTGGTGATCGGAGGCTGGAGCAGACTGCCACCTTTTCAATATCTACTATCTCGGAGTGGGAAAGTTGATAGAAATGAGTTGAACTCCGTGACAATAAAACAAACTTCTTTTGAGAGAAGCTTGAGTAGGCTGGAAAGGGTTGTGTATTGCATCACTGGGTCCTTGATGCTTTGTCTTCAATACCAGAAATCATCAACATGATTCTGATAGTAGATGTATTGACCCGGTTTCTGCCTAAGTTTTATGGAGGGCTTCTTTCTTTACACCCTTTATCCTTACATTTCTTTTTCATTCTTCAACCCCTTCAATGCTTACCAAGACGTCATAACTAGCACCTTGTTGTGATTGTTCCAGTGCTAGCTTAAGTCATTAGTCGAAATTTTTCCCGTACACTCAACTACTCCATCTTTCCTAAGGACATCTAAATTCTAATGGATTTTCCCTGGGAAGATCCCTCCGGTTCTGGTTGGATCATAGGACGGATACCTAACCACCTTTTGACACCAATATCGTCGTGAATTAATGTGTTGAAGGGTATAGATATTGTAACCAGAAAAACCTGTTGAAAAAGCAATCAAGGTGTTGATGAAATCAGTGATTACGCCTTGAAGGTTTTTTGTATCACCAAAATGCTCCCCCTACATATGTGCATCATAAAAGGAAAGGTTTTTGCACATATTAGGAAAAAAAAGCACTTATATCAAAGATCTTATCCAAGAATGAAGCATTATTTTAATCACTATTCTCCCCCTCAAAAATTGCATGAAATTGAAATTTTTGTGAAACTAGTGATGAAACATGGAGAGAATAATGTGTCATGAAACTTTGGAACAAATGTTTATGAAATCATTATACTCCCCCTCGAAAAGAGATTCTATTTAAATATGGGAGTATATGAGCACATTGTTTTGAAATACCTTGAAAAATTATGCTCAAAAGTCCGAGAAAATTGAGTTCATGAGCTTAAAACTTTGAATGTTTTGATATAAGCTCATGACTGAGAAAAACGAATTTCTCGTTGTTGAGGATAAGTAAAAAACTTTCCTTTATTTAGGGACCGGGTTATAGTCTGACATGTGACTATAAGCCATTATAAGAAGAAAATAGAAAAGACATGTTTTGAAAACATTTGAACTCTCGTTCGAACTTTATGTACGTACCCGTGTCGTTATTAAACAACATTTCTAAGTACGTCCATATTATCGATGCTGAGAGACATGTCGAAGAAGAATATTTTTGGTATTTTTGAAAGATTTTCTCCTTTTTTAATTTTGTTTTTATAGGTTTTATATTTTTGTATTTTGATTTTCTGATAGGTATATACAAGGTTACTGTGAATGTGCAAGACGTTCAAGTTCATCAGGAGTGAAACTATGCATACCAATTCGACGAACCAAGAATTCAAATCTGTCTTGAGAAAGAGCTTTGGTGAAGATGTCGGCTAGTTGGTAGTCCGTCTTGACAAAATACAGTTCGATCGTTCCTCTTTCCACATGCTCCTTTATGAAATGGAATCAGACAGCAATGTGCTTGGTCTTGGAGTGTTGGACCGGGTTGCAGGATATGGCTATGGCTGATTGTGAGTCACAATAGATAGGCACTTTGTTAAAGTGAAAGCCATAATCCGTGAGTTGTGTTCTCATCCAAAGGACTTGAGCACTACACACGGATAGAGACACATATTCTGCTTCTGCGGTGGACAACGTCGTACAGTCTTGTTTTCTTGATGACCAGCTCACTAGCTTCTCACCTAAGAATTGTACTCCATCGGAAGTGCTCTTGAATGAATCATGACATCCTACATGGTCGGCATCTGAAAAACCAGTGAGATTAAAGCCAGAATCCTTCGTATACTAGAGACCCATGTGAATGGTTCCCCGGAGATAACGAAAGATCCTTTTAACCTCCTTGAGGTGCTTCTCGGTTGGCTTAGCCTGGTACCGAGCACATAAACAAGTAGCATGCACAATGTCCGGTCTACTTGAGGTTAAGTACATAAGGGACCCGATCATACTTTGGTATTTCGTAGCATCTACAAATGTCCCTTTCTTATCCAAATCAAGCTTGTGTTTAGTGTCCATTGGAGTACCAATAAGATCACAGTTTTCCATTCCCAATTTCTTTAGAATTTCAAGCACATATTTGGCCTGATATATGAAAATGCCACGGGGGGATTGGTGAACTTGGAGACCAAGAAAAAACGTCATTTCCCCCATCATGGACATTTCAAATCAGCTTTTCATAAGGTCTGCAAATAATATGGAATATTTTGGGTTAGTAGAACCAAATATAATATCATCTACATAGACCTGAGCCACCAATATGTCGTTGCCGTAGTGCTTGATAAACAAAGTTGGATCTATGGTTCCTTTGCTGAAGTGATTTTGTAGAAGAAATGATGCTAATTCGTCGTACCATGCCCTCGGTGCTTGTTTCAAACCATAAATTGCCTTTTTCAACTTGTAGACATGGCTTGGATGTTCGGTGTTGATGAAACCTTCAGGTTGACATACATACACATCTTCTTTTAACGGTCCATGCAAGAAAGCCGTCTTCACGTCCATTTGATACACAGTGAACGATTTGTGTGCAGCGTATGCCAAGAAAATCCTAATAGCTTCCATTCGAGCAACCGGGGAGAAGGATTCAGCGAAATCAATTCCATCATGTTGTTTATAACTTCTCACAACTAACCGAGTCTTGTTCCTAATGACCGTTTGCTCCTCATCCATCTTGTTTTTGAATAACCATTTCAGAGTAAGGGGATCGATATTGTCCGGTCGAGGTACTAACTCCTATACATCAAGCCGGATGAACTGATTGAGTTCTTCTTGCATAGACTCAATCCATGATGCATCAGTCATTGCTTCTTTCACACTAGCTGGTTCCATTTTGTTGACTGATAGTGCATAGATACACATATCACCGTCGGTATGCAGCTGATTTCGTGTTGAGACTGGTCGTGAGAGATTGCCAATCACTTGAACCAAAGGATGATTCTTAGTCCATTTGTGTTCATGTGGAAGTGTATGAGAAACTTGATGCGAGCTCGATGGATCCACATATGGTGTTGAAGGCTGAGTAGAACTTGTGGAAGCCGCAAACGGATTAACAAACTCGTGTTCGTTGAGCATCGCATTGTTTGCATTTTCAGCAACTATTTCATTCTGAAGATGAATATCAGTAGAAATTTGCTGAGAATGTTGTTGAGTTACGTCAGCAGTCGGAGACGTGGTTGTAATGTTTGGAGTCAATATGGTTGAGGTTGACGAAGATGGTGCAAAAACGGATGCCGTTGGTGTAGATGCAATTGGTGGTTCTAGAACTACCGTAGCAGGTGCAGCCGGGGCATTTTGAGGAACACCAAATGACGAAGGACCATCCATATATTCATCATAAATTGGCCAAAATAATACTTCCAAGTCACGTTCTGAAGGTTGTAACGATGAGATTGCTGACGGTGCAAATTGAAGCGCGAGTCCTGAACTTACGTGTCCAGAAGTTTGACCTTGAAGCTAGGGATGTGAACTTATATGTTGAGAGGCCATACCTGAGAGTTCATCAAAGGTAACATTCATAGTCTCCATTACCTTTCTTGTCCTTCGATTATAAACCCAATAAGCACAAGCAGTTGAAGAATAACCAATAAAAAAACCAATATCACCTTTAGGTTCAAGTTTACCGATATCTTCACGATCATTCTTCGGATAACCTAAAGCACCAAAGACATGTAAAAATAAAATATCCGGTTTTCTTCAATTAATGATCTCATAAGGTGTTTTGTTGAAGCGGGTGTGAATAATGGAGCGGTTTTGAGTATAGCATGCAGTTGCTATAACATCAGCCCAAAGGAATAGCGGTGCACTGGAGGAGAGAAGCATCGTTCGAGAAGCTTCAACTAACGTACGATTCCTCCGTTCCACAACTCCATTCTGCTCTGTAGTTCTTACAGCCGAAGTTTAATGAGAAATCCCAACTTCGTCAAAATAAGCTTTCAGTTTCTGATTGGTGAATTCAATACCGTTATCCGTTCTTACAATGATAACAGGGGCTTGAAGTAGCACTGATGTTTCTTCAAGAAATTGATAATTACATCCGGGGCTTGTCTTTTGAAGCCAGAAAATGAACCCATGTGTAACGAGAATAATCATCCACAATCACAAGGACATACCGCTTTCCATTAATACTTTTGATTCTCATTGGGCCACTCAAATCCATATGAAGGAGATGCAACCTATTCGTCGAATTTGGAACAGGTTTGAGTTTGTGAGGCTTCTTCTTGCTTTTACCTTGCTCACATGATGGACAAAGATGGTATTTAGTATATTTGAACTTTGGAAGACCGGTAACGAGATCATCTTTTGAAAGTTGGGTGATGGCATCGAAATTGAGATGAGATAACCTTTGATGCCATAACCATGACTTTGTTGAAGTGGCCCGGGCCATGAGACAAATTGGAGATGCAACAGACATTTGAAAAATATCAATGGTGTAAAGGTTTGTTGTGCGATTTCCTTTCAACAGATCAATTCCTTCAAGATCCCTAACAAAGCATGTATGACTTCTGAAGGCAACCTCCAAATCTGAATCACAAAATTGCCCAACCGAGAATAAATTGTGTCCCAAGCCATCGACAAAAGATAATCCGGTGATGATAATATTTCCCCAATGAAGGTCACCATATCCTAGAATTGCAGCAACATGATCATTTCCAAATCGAACAGTTCCCATAAAACGCCATACAAAGTTTGGAACAGCCCGAGTCCACGCACCAGAGACAAATTTCAACAGCCTGCCAATGATAAGAGAAGAGAAAATTTGGCAACTGAAGAAATAGGTTCCTGTATGGTTAGGTAATAATCAAGCCATATCACATATCGACATTTCACTGTCAGTATGAGATCTACTAGAATGAATAACATGACCATTAGAGGCAAAATATCTTCCAGTAGGCAACCACTTAGAGGTAAATCTAGGACTTCTAGGCGTAGCAAGACTTTCAGTGGACCCTACCTGCTTAGTTTTCAGAACATACACTTTAGCCTTAGGAGTGCTATGTGTTTCGCTGATAGAAAGCTTGTCAAGTCGAGTGTAACCACCATAGTTTAAACCATTCATAGTCAAACCACAAACATCATGACTAAAAGTAAAGAAACATTTTTTACATTTAGCACAAATAACTTCGAATTTTTCATTCTGAATAGCAAGTTTAAAGTCATTACATTCAGAAGAATTAAGTCTCTGATTATGAATAAAAAACGGTAAATTCCTACGATGTTCTTTTACTTCCACATTATTAGCCTTGGGACGACTACTTCTAGAGGCAAAAGGGACCCTATCATTCCTTGTATTGCTCGTAGGCTGTGTCCTTCTGCTCTTAGTGTAGTTGTTCATTCCTGTAGAAAAAGACACACGCTTGTTAGAATTAGCATTTTTAAATCAATGACTTGTGGTTGTGCGATAGTGGTCGGTTTTGTTCTAACGCTTGCTTTATGTTGGTTGCTAGGCACAGAGTTATCTACCCTAGTTTGAGATGAAGGTATAACGCGAAACATTCATGGGGCTATAACAGCAGCTTTCATTCTAGCAGCCTTGGGGAATGGTGTTACAGCAATACGAGTGGGTCCCGAGGTTGCTGGTTTCTAGATCATCGTATCCACAATCGAGCTAGGCTCAGAAGTCTTATCTTTTAACAAGGCCTTTAATTTACAGTTCTCACAGATTTTATCAATAATTTTATGATAGACAGACTTGCTTTGTTCAACAACCCGCTTATATGAAACGACAACAGATTCTAAATCTGCAATCTTAGCGTTAAGCTTCTGAACATTACCATCACTAGCACTCTCTAACCCTGAAGAGGCCAAATTCGGTTCCTTAACCCCTCCTAACTGAGCCTGCAACCGAGCGATAGTTTGTTGCATTTCATTGTAAGCTTTTTCATACGAAATCTTGTCATATTTTCATTCATCACATTTTTTGACAAATTTATTTTAAAGATCGGTGAATTCTTTATCTTTTTTAATGACATAATATACCATTTTCTCTTTCATAAAATCAAGCTCAGTTTGAAGGTTTTCATTATGCGACACATAGGTACTTAACTCAACAGGGCTACTATCAATACAATCACGAGCTTTAGAGAGGCGTTCAAGATCATTTCCCAAAACTTTGATTTTATCAAGAGATTCATCAGCTTCCTTCGCCAAAGACTTAAAGTCTTCAACAAAGTTGGCAAATTCTTTTATAAAAGCGTTTTCCAAATTACCTAACATAGCATCAACTTGATTAATAATCGGATTTATATCGTTTTGAAGAATTTTTTGGACCTCAATCTGAACAGGTGATGTAAAATTTCCTCCAGTTATTTTGGAATTAACAACACGTTTAAGGATGACAAAGTTATCTTTAAGCTCGTTTAGAAATCAGCGTGTGATACTCGGTTTAGGAGGGTCATCAGACAATTCCTCACTTGGTAGCAAAAGCATTTCAGTACTCATTTTAGACCGAACAAAAACAGTTGGAGGATTAATTTTCAGATAATAAACGGGTGTCACTTCTTTATCAAGCTTTTTCATTCTTAAATGAGTCTCTACAGCAAGTTCAGTAGTTTCCTCGGAATCATGCACACTAGGAGGATCATGCTCATCAGACAATAGCACACTACCATAATATAAAGTTTCATTAGTGGCCTGAACTTGCTTAAGGTATCCGGGATTAGGGGAAGAGGACAACCTAAAGCCAATTTGTATCGAGTGTAATTTATCTCATTCACTTTTGGTGCGAGCATATTTATCGTCTGCATAGTTTGGCCACGTTTTACTAAAAGGTTGTCTAATTCTCTAATCCTATCCTGAGCTTTGCAAAAATCCTCAAGAAGCCCATCTTTTCGAATTTTGAAATCATGTTTCAGCTTTTTTCGTTCTTCTTTTAACTCCAAAATAGTAGATTTTTCAGTTGAAAGCTGTTTATTAAGAGACGTGATTTCATCATTCAATTCGCTTATCTTTTTAGCACTACTTAAGTGTAAGGCATTTAATTTCTTAGTAGTGCATTTTTCTTGATAAACCGATGTAGCATGAGCTTGTTCAAGTTCTTTAATTTTAGCCTGATGAATTTCAAAACATTTCTCCCGTTCCTTATATCCGGCAAGCTCAGTGGTCAATTTGGCATTAGATTCTCTAAACTTATTATTAACCACCGTAGCATGATCTACATCCTTAGCAAGCTTATCAAATAGAGATTTATAATGCAGATGTGTCTCATCAGGAAGGGTTGTAGGCTAAGCAACTTGATCCACACTAAGGCACACAGGGCTCCTTCGAAATAATATTACTATTATTCGTTTGGTCCCCGTGTGTCTCAATGTAGGGCTCAAGCATCTCAGTATACTCTTCCTCCTGATTAGACATACTATATATATATCATTATCATCAAAACTTGGGTGTACCTCAGAGGGACCGTCTGAATCATAGACGGGAGTTCTGTCATCATGCATTCCTAAGGTTGATGCTTGCTGTAAGTTTGCCATCAAGATGTAGTTGGCATTCACCTCTTCTTCCTCGTCGTATTCTGCAGTAGAAGCCATAAGATCAAATTCCTCAGCTTGAAGTGGAATCCCTGCCTCTTCTTTTTGTGCTATGAGAAGCTGAGTCTGAAGATAAGCAGCATCCCTCTTCTTTTTGGCTGTGCAGTCTCGAGCATAATGACCAAATCCCCTGCAGTTGTAGCACTGAACCTGACGATTGTTGTTTCCATTTCCCGTACCAGTATTCTCAGCCCTTGCAGCCACAATGTTTCCCATCTGATTACCAACCGCTGGCACAACTAGTAACCCATTCTGATTACCCACATTTGGAACATTCGGATTCTGACCACGAATTTGTCCATACTGATTTCCTGCATTCTCAACATTCTGACCATATTGTGTCCCAGCAGGTACCAATTGACGATCTTGATTCGCATTCATGAAAGATTGAGCAATCTGCCTATTTCTAGTATTCGAGGAGATTCTCTGATTGTTGTTGGTGGGGTTAATGGTAAATTTGAATGCCTTTGCGAGAAGTGCAAGACCAGTATTAATCGCATGAGTAGGATCGATGATGTCATCAAAACAGGCAATGGGTTGTTGTAAGTAGTTCACAGCAGCAGGAGGTTGATATCCATAGGAGGTGAGTTGTTGTTGTTGTTGTGGCATGAAGTTACTTGATGAGGGTTGATGGTAAGGTACCATGGGATATGACATAGATGATGGAGAGTTGCCATAAAAGCCAATGGATCTTGTGTCTTGGCACGTCTTTCAGCCCTAACTTCGTTAGCTTCATCTTGATTCATCTTCAAATAATCATATACTTGAGTGTAGTCCACTACATGAAGATCCTTGGTTTGATTGACAAGAGTGGCATATCTTGACCATTCAGAAGGAAGATTATCAAGAAATTTGACGCTTGCAGCAATTTGTGTAGGTTCATGTTTGTTTCTTCTAAGATGATTCACGAGGGTTGAAAACCGATGATAGTAAGGTTCAATTTGTTCCTCTTCAGTAGACGTAAATTTCTCCCATTCACGAAGAAACTTAGTTTCCTTTTCTTGTAAACCGACTTCACTCCCCTTCATCATTTTCTGAATCCTAAGCCACATCTCGTGTGCGGTTTCACAACTGCCGACAACAACATAAACATCTTCGGGAAGTCCCATGAGGATGACTTGAATTGCTTGATCATCAGCGTCGAGTTGTTTAGATTCAGCTTCAGTTAATTCTTCATCCGTTTTCTCATGACTAGAGTCAGCCACTGGGTTAGCATTCGTAGGGTCTCCAGGCACAATGATTGTTCTTCTAACATACAGACCTTTTTGAATCGAGTTGACAATCAATTTTCCCAAAGGTTTACATTTTGCATAACGAAGGAGACGACTAGCCCATGTAGTGTAGTTCTCCTTGGTGAGCATGGGAGGACGATTCTCAGTACCCGCAGCGTAAATATCTTGTTGAGACGTCATCGTAGAAGTCGTGTGAAAAACAGGATCTCAATTCGTAGAAAGCAAAATGTTGAAGTTAAAGTCCCCTAAATATGATTAAATCCCCTAAAAAATGAGCTCTCCTAAAACCAAAAATTCCAAGGCCAAAAAAAAACACACGATTGTTAAAAATTTTCAAAAACACTATTTTTGAAAATATTTTCGGAATAAAAATGAAGATTTCAGAGAAATAGTCAATCTTCGGAATACTGGGTATTTTCAGAGAACCAAAGGATCTTCGGAATAATGGGGTTTTTCAGAAAAATACACTTTTTTCGGAATAAAGAAGTTTTTCAGAAAAAACACTTTTCGGAATAAAGAAGTTTTTCAAAAAAAAACACTTTTTGGGAATAAAAAGGATTTTCTGAAAAATGAAACTTTTTCGGAAAAAATGATATTTTCAGAGAAATGAACTTTTTCGGAAAAAATATATTTTCAGAGAAATGGACTTTTTCAGAAAAAATGATATTTTCAGAGAAATGGACTTTTTCGGAAAAAAGATATTTTCAGAGAAATGGGCTTTTTCGGAATAATTATATTTTTAGAGAAATGGGCTTTTTCGGAATAATTATATTTTCAGAGAAATGGACTTTTTCGGAATAAAGTGGATTTTCAGAGAAATTGATTTTTTCGGAAAAACATGGATTTTCAGAGAAATGAAGGTTTTTCCGAATAAAGTGGGTTTTCAAAGAAATATTTTCTAAAAACTGGGTTTTTTCAGAAAAATATTTTCAAAAAAATGGCAGAATTTCGGAATATAAAACCCTTTTGCGAAGATTTTTCCGGAAATACAGGGACACAATTTAGAGACGTCAGAGATGATACGAAACCACCAAAACAATACATCGAATCCACCAAAATCAATAACCACTTCGATCACACCAATAACAACACCTCAAAGCCTCAAATACTAATCGAATCCAATAGCCTAAACCAAAAAACCCACGAAATCAATACCAAATCCACACCAAATCAACACCAAAGCTAACTACGAATCCCTTGGCGAATGACACCACTTGTAGGACTAAATCACACGACTAATCAAACACAAATAACATGATGATGATTAAACTAAAAAGGAAAGATTAGATTAAGATGAAGAGAAGAAAAGAAATACAAAGTTGGTGTTTTCCTAGTGAGAGAAACAAAAAAACCTTTCTCTCTCTAAAACTATCAAATGGAAAAGCACCCACACAAATGAGGCTTAGGGGGCCTTTTATACTAATTAAGAATTGTTTAGGAGGCCTTTCTCATTTGTGTGTTCGGGACTAAATCCCGTTACATAAACAATAATAACTAAAAACTCTCGACATCATTAAATAACGTTTTTCACGAGCTTCACAACGATATATTATATGACCATCACTTTAATTACTTCTAACAACAACAATACTTTTCCCCATGGGGAATGTCTCTTTCATTCATGCATCCCAACCAAATGCAAGGGATGTTTGGAACTAACAATTTTGGACCCATGATATACTGGGGACCAAATGTTTGATCTTGTGTGTTGTTACCTAGATATGCTTGGGTATCGATATAGAGCCCGACGAGTGGATTAAGGATAGTGGTTGTTCTAAACACATGACAGGTAATCGAAGTTTTTTCTCACACTATAAAGCATATGATGGAGGTAACGTTACATTCGCTAGTAATAGACGTGGTAATATCATTGGCAAAGGTACGGTCTCTCTTGACTCTATGACTATAGAAAACGTAGAGCATGTAGATAAGTTAGGTTTTAACCTTCTAAGTATAGGTCAAATTTGTGACAATAAGTGTAAGGTCATCTTTTCGGAATATGACAGTGAAATCATAAAAGATGGAAAAGTCATTGGAAAAGGTGTTAGAAAGCATGGGCTTTATGTCATGAAGGTTAATAGGAAGTCAAAAGACAACTTATGTATAGCGACTCTAGATGATAGTTATACTCTTTGGCATAGGAGATTAGGTCACGCTAATATGCGTTTAATTCAATCTTTAGTCTCTAAGGAGTTGGTAAGACACCACCCCTAGATGAAGTTTGATAGTCACTTTTGTGATGCTTGCAAAATTGGGAAGCAAGTTCACTCAAGTCACAAAGCCAAGAATTTGGTTTCGACCTCTCGGTGTTTAGAGCTCCTACATATGGATCTCTTTGAACCTTCCGCCATACGGAGTTATGGAGGTAACCTTTATACCCTAGTTATAGTTGACGACTATTCTAGATTCACTTGGACTAGATTTTTGGCATCTAAGAATGAAGCTTTCGATCACTTCGAAACCTTTAGTCGAAGAATTCAAAATCAACTAGGATGTTCAATTGTCTCTATTAGGATGGATCATGGTAGGGAATATGATAATGAAGTGCAATTTGGTGCCTTTTGTGAAGCTCATGGTATTACCCATAACTTCTCGGCTCCTCGCACTCCACAATCAAATGGGATAGTTGAAAGGAAAAATAGGACCATCCAAGAGATGAGTAGGACGATGTTAAATAAGCAATCCTTGCCTCAAAATTTTTGGTGCAATGCCATGGACACATCGACTTACATTCTCAACCGAATTCTTATTCTACCTTTTCTAGGAATGACCCCCTATTAGATTCTTAAAGGTAAGAAGCCCTCATTGGAATACTTTAGGGTGTTTGGAAGAAGTGCTTCATTCTCAACACCAAAGACTACCTTACTAAGTTTGACCCAAAGTCTTATGAAGGTATCTTTTTAGGTTATTCTCAAACTAGCAAAGCATACATAGTCCTCAATAGAACCTCGGGTGTAATTGAAGAATTACTTAACGTGACATTTGATGAAACCCAACCTTCATCTAAGACACCACCTTTGGTAGATGACGACTTAGATGAAATAGACATAGTTAATGCCAAAGATGTTAGAAACATAGGAGTTGAAGACCTTAGTGTTGAAAAGGGAGTAAACATTAAGGAGTCAATGGATCATGCTCTTGATAACGTCATAGGCGAATTAAATCAAAGGACCCTAAGATCTGAAGTCTAAAATCAAAGTAACTTCTTTTGTTTCGTCTCCTTGATTGAACCAAAGAATGTTAAAGAAGCTTTGGTGGATGAGAGTTTGGTCATCGCTATGCAAGAAGAATTGAATCATATCATTGCTAATGACGTTTGGGAACTTGTTCCTCCGCCTAGAAGTTCGACCATCATAGGAACCAAATGGGTATATAGGAATAAGTTAGATGAGAATGGTGTTGTGTCTCGTAACAAGTCTAGACTTGTAGCTCAAGGCTATAATCAACAAGAAGGTATTGATTATGACGAGACATACGCACCTGTAGCTAGATTAGAATCCATTATAATCCTCTTAGCTTACGCTTGTGCTTTAGACTTTAAGCTTCAACAAATGGATGTAAAGAGTGCATTTCTTAACGGTTTGATCAATGAGGAGGTATATGTGGCTCAACCTCCCGGCTTCATTGATTTTGAGAAACCGGATCATGTCTACAAGCTTAAGAAAGCTCTTTATGGTCTTAAACAAGCACCCAAAGCTTGGTATGATAGACTTAAAGCGTTTTTTGTAAAACATGAGTATACCATGGGGATGGTAGACAATATACTCTTTACAAAGAAGAAATGTTCTCACCTCATTATCGTACAAATATATGTTGATGACATTATATTTGGTTCAACTTGTCAATCATTGTGTGATGACTTTGCCAAAATCATGCATGACGAGTTTAAAATGAGTATGATGGGAGAACTTAACTTCTTTTTAGGAATCTAAATTAAACAAATGGACGATGGTATTTTCTTTAATCAATCCAAGTATGTTAAAGAAATGCTAAAGAAATTTGGATTGGAAGACTCTAGACCTATGAAGACCCCTATGGCCTCGAATACTAAACTCACCGTAGATGATGATTGTGAGTCGGTAGACAACACCAAATATAGAGGTATGATTGGTAGTTTGTTGTACCTAACGGCAAGTCGACCGGATATCATGTTTATGTTTGCCTTTGTGCTCGCTTCCAAGAGGCTCCCAAAACCTCTCACCTTGAAGCGGTTAAGCGTATCTTCCGATACATTAAGGGTACTATACATGTAGGATTATGGTATCCTAAAGGGACCGGCGTAGAAACCGTTGTCTACGCGGAATCGGATCATGCGGGAGACTATGTAGACCGGAAAAGCACTAGTGGAGTTTTTACCTTCATGGGTTGTTGTTTAACTTCTTGGTTCTCCAAGAAACAAACCGCTCTTGCTATATCCACCACGGAAGCCGAGTATGTGAGTGTCGGTAAAGCTTTTCAACCAGCTCTATGGATGAAGCAAGCGCTTGTTGATTACGAGATTTCTCTTGATGATGTTCCCATCATGTGCGACAACAAGGGTGCAATAGACCTTAGCAAGAATCCCGTGCAACATTCGCGAACTAAGCACATAGAGATTCACCTCCATTTTCTTAGGGATAATGTTCAAAAGGGGAACATTTCGATAGAGAAGGTACCCTCGGTAGAAAACTTAGCTGGTATCTTCACTAAGCCACTTAAAAGGGAACCTTTTAATTACTTGCGTCTAGGTCTAGGCTTAATGGAACATATTCCTTAATTGTGCATTCTTATTATCTTTTGAGTCTTTTCTTCTTTGAGTTTTTAAGTTTAATAATTCTTTCGGAAAACTTCTCTTCTTTTTCAAAATTCTCAAAGCTTTTGTAAAAATGGTCGAGAAATGTTTTTGCATTGTTAATTCAATCTAAAAACGTTTTTCAAAGCTTCTTGCTATTCATAATGAGCTTACATAATTCATATGTATGGGTCTCTCAAATATAGCAAGAACAAAAGAGAACTATGGAGGATCATTGTGTCATGACCTTGTGTCTAGTTCTACACACCTCCTACATTGACTTTATTAAAAAATCTATGTATTTTGGTCAAAACCTTGTTTGGTGAGCTCTTGTGTGTTTTCTTTGTCTATCTTTGCTTCTTAGCATATCCCCATGATTAGTTAGACAAGAAAAATAGGATTTGCTGAATTGGAAAATCCTCCCTCATCACCAAAATCAACCCACTGTGGGCAGTTCTTTATTGACTCTGCGGTTCCCCAGTGATAAGGAACCGCCGGCTGAGTTAAAGAACCGCGCCCAGTACCATATTTTTCGGGTATTCCTGAAACTCCAAATTTGTTCCAACACTTTTTGGAATCTTTGTTTCAACCCTTTGACCACCCCCAAATTATCTTGGACTTTCTCTATATAACCTTAAGCATTTTGCATCCTTTCTCAAATCAAAATGTCTTATTCCCCAAATGAAAGCTTTGATTCTCTTCCATTCTCTCCAATTGCTTTCAACCCCAATTCACCAAAGAACACTCAAAATCCCATCTCTTCTCCTTCTAAGAATGGTGATTGTGGAACTTCTTATATTCCACCACTAGCCTTTGGTGTTCTACCTCCTTCACATGATAATGTCATGCATCATGGAACATATTGTCAATGTTGTCAATATCAACATCTTGCTATGGCTCACATCTACCAGGAGTTAAATTACATCAAGAGTCTCTTAGTTAAACCTCTTATTTACTATAACTATGAGATCTCTACCAAGCCACCACCACCTCCTTCCGCCACTACCTTGTCTTTTATCTAAGCATTGGTTGCTTATCTTCAAGACATCTAGTTCAAGCAAATCTTAGAGTTCTAGCTTAACTATGATTAGATTTATGCTTTTTATTTTGGCTTGTGGTTGTGTTTCATACATCTTTGTATGATTTATTTCCTTGTATCTTTTATCATGTTTTCTTTTAACATGACTTATCTTGGATCTTTTGTTTCTTATTTTTTTTGTGATCTTTGCTATATCTTGTTGGGTGTCTCTTCTCTTCTACTAACCCTTCTATGTAGCTTGTCACCATATTTCGATTTCTTGGTGCCCCAAACAAGGGGGAGTAAGCACCAAGGGGTAGCATCTGCAAAGTCCGGTTCTTTTCTTCTTCAAAGACTTTTGCAACCTTTTTGCTTCGACAAAGGGGGAGAAATGATAAACTCGTCTTCGAAAATCTTGTTTTATTAGATGATTGAGTTTATGGATTGTCAGAATCAAAAAGGGGGAGATTGTAATGCAATGATGCCTAAAAACATTTCTTGCATTATTCGGTCTCGCTTTGTTTTTATTACGACAATATGTAAAAACAAGCATTTACGAAAACAATGAAAAACGAATTCTTGAGTTCAAGTATTTTTCATTTCAACCATTATCACTTAAAGTATGAACAAACAAGTAATTATACTAATTAAGTGATCAAGGATTTAATCTTTTCCTTAAACTCACTTTTTATTAAGTGTGGCAAGGTTTTATTATTAAAATTTCTTTTTAAGAAAATGTTTTATTAAATTAATTATTTGAAAATTTGAAATTTGAAAATGGCATATTCTATCTTGGTATTGAATATCCTTTCAGGATATTTTAATCCCCAGATTCGATCCAACCCACTAAAAGACAAAAGGGAGCGGACTCTACGTCGGCGGTTCCTTAGCGCCTAAGGCGGTTCCTTATCGATAAGGAACCGCGAGCTGCAATAAAGAACCGCGGGCAGATATAGCCGTTGGACATTTGTCTTATAAATAGTGGACCATTCTTAGACTTTCAGTCCACCTCTTTTGCACATAAACTTTCAAATTCTTACATACTTCTTAAATCACTCAAATCCTTGATCATTTGTTTGATTACTACTTGTTTAGAAGTGAATCTTTCTCCTCCCATCTTTTCCTCTCAAAGTGCAAAGAGAAGAACACTATCATTGTTGAAGTGTTATGTCTACCTTAAAGTTCCATTGAAGATCAAAACTTATTTATTCATTGTTGTGTCATTGTTGTGAAGATCCAAGTAGTTGTGTCTATTTGGAAGTTGTGTATGTATTAGGGTTAATACTTAGTCCTCAAATTATATTGGTGTAGATTGGTCCTAGCTAAGATTAGGGCTCGACTTTTAGCTTAGAGTCGGAAATTGGTTAAGCGACGTTGTGTACGGTTTCTCCACCTTAAGAAGCTTGTTGATTAGTGAACTCTCGAGTAAGGAGTACTCGAGGAGTGGATTAGGAACGAGTGAGCTTCGTTGCCGAACCACTATAAATCCTTGGTGTTTGGTTTGATCTTTCCTTCCCTTATCTCTTTACATTCTTTAGTCTTTATACTTGTGATTATTAGTTTAGTTACATTCACTATTCTTTATACTTGTTATTATTAGTTAGTTGCACTATACCTTGTTCATATTGTGTATAAGAAGGTTTCACATAAATACTCAAGCTTAATTTTTTGAAAAAGGATTTTTTAGAACCAAACTTTAACAAGCAAATTTAAGAAACTATTCAACACCCCTTCTAGTTTCTACACAGCAGTTGTGTTTGCACTGAAGATATAGAGGGATTACTTGTATGGCGAATCATGTGATATCTTCACAGATCACAAGAGCCTGAAATATATCTTCACCCAGCGTGAATTGAACATGAGGCAGAGAATGTGGTTAGAGCTGTTGAAGGATTATGACATTAATCTGCAGTATCATCCCGGCAAGGCGAATGTAGTGGCAGATTCTCTTAGTAGAAAGTCGGGTATGATCAACGACATTAAGATAGAGGAAGAGATTATACGAGACTTGGAGCGACTGGATATTGAGATTATGGTACGTGGACATCATGGCACTGGGTTAATCTTAGGGTGGAACCTGACTTACTCTCTAGGATCAAGGGAGCTCAGAATGATGATGGTGAAATCTTGGCAATTATTCAGAACCTAGACCAGCAGACGGAGTTTCGGTTAGATGACGACGATATCTTATGGCAGGGCACTAGACTTTGTGTTCCTGATGATCTTACACTAAGGGAGGCGTTATTGGCTGAAGCTCATAGCTCCCCATTCTCCATCCATCCTGGTTCCACCAAGATGTACCATGAAATCAAACAATATTTCTGGTGGAGTGGTATGAAACAGGATGTTGCTACCTATGTCTCCAAATGTCGTACTTGCCAGCAAGTTAAGATCGAGCATCAACGATCTAGTGGTCTACTACAACCATTAGACATTCCAGAGTGGAAGTGGGACAAGATCTCCATGGATTTTGTCACCGGACTTCCACAGACCAAGAGGAGGCATGATGCCATTTGGGTTATCGTTGACCGACTTACCAAATCAGCTCATTTCTTACCGATCCGCAAGGATGATGCGGTTAGCAAACTCGCTGACTTATATCAGAAGGAGATCATGAGACTTCATGGTGCTCTATCCAGAATCATCTCGGACAGAGATCCTCTGTTTACCTCACGATTTTGGATAAGTCTGCAGAAAGCTTGGGGAACCAGACTTAAGCTTAGCACGGCTTTTCATCCTCAAACAGACGGACAATCGGAGCGTACCATTCAGACATTAGAGGACATGCTTCGAGCGTATGCTTTAGAATGGACAGGAAGTTGGGACGACTACATCTGCTTGGTAAAATTTGCATACAACAACAGTTGGCACACTAGTATCAAGTGTGCACCGTTTGAGATGTTGTATGGCAGAAAATGTCGCGCCCCAATCTGCTGGGATCAGGTTGGTGAGCGAATTCTTGAAGGTCCAGAGATGATAGAGATGACCAACGAGAGAGTCGTTGTAGCAAAGGCGAAACTACAAGAAGCTCGTGAACGTCAAAAGAGTTATGCCGACAAGCATCGTATGGATTTGTATTTCAACATGGGAGATCATGTTTTTCTCAAGGTATCACCGGCACGTGGACTTAGACGTTTGGAATCAAGGGAAAACTCAGTCCTCGATTCATCGGACCGTTTGATATCATCGAACGAGTTGGTGAAGTATCGTATCGTTTAGCGTTACGTTCGCAGCTTTCTCACGTTCATAACGTCTTTCATGTGTCCTTACTCAGAGGGTACAATTATAATCCCCATCCATTCGAATAGATTCGTGAGGATCTTACTTTCATTGAGGAGGCCTAACAAATTCTTGATCGTCAAGAGCGAGTCATGAGGAAGAAGACGATTCCATTCGTCAAAATCCTTTGGAGGGACCATTCTGAGCGGGAAGCCACTTGGGAAACAGAGGAGTCCATTCGGACTTCTTACCCTCATTTCAAGTTTTGATTCGGTATGTTCCTCTTTCAGATTACGTTATCTATAATTCGGGGACGAATTATTCTTTTTAAGGGGCAAGAGTTGTAAAACCCGCATATAAATACCATGAACAGTACATCACGTAAACATACGAACCAATTAAACTTTACTTTTATGTTATGTACACGTGTCACGAATATTAATTACGTTGAATTACATATATAAATGCACATGATAATTATTATTTATAATAATTATAATCACGAACATTAAACACGATCATGTGAACTACGTATAACATATATAAACACGATAATTATTATGTATAATAATTATAACACGAATATTAGAACACGATATATACAAAGTATATGTAACACGGACATTAAAGAACAAACTAACACGAATAATTAACACGAGTATACACGAGTAATAGTTTAACTTGAAAAAAGGCATGGGTTGCCTTGTGGGCTTGTGTTAGCCGCGGACTAGGGAGACAAAAGGGGGCCAAACCCATTTAAATTTTGACTAAATGGTAAAATATAAAACACAGGAAAACCATTTACACATTTTTACAAGAAAAATAAAAACCCTAGCCTCCCTTGGTGATCATAGCCGCGACACACAACAAAGGAACAAGAAGGAGTCGTTTTGATTTTGGATCTTTGGTTTATTGGTAATTGTGTTCGTGTTCGTGTTCTTTTCAATCACGTATCGGGGTAAATCATCAAACCTTGATCTTTTAATTCTTTTTAATTTATTTATGAACATATGATCCGATCTTTAAAATAAGTGATTAAAAACATGTTATGATTAAACTAAAACAAGGGGAAGGGTTCGTTCGGTTTGGTTTTGGGTTCGACAGCCAACCGAGAGCTCAAAGCTCTAGGTGTCCTTCGTTTGGCCACAGCCGAGACCCCCCTATGGGGCTCGGTGTGTGTCTCGGTCGATCAGCAAGAACCACCGGCTCAAGCCGGTGGCTATGTGGCTCGAACGTGGGGGACATCGAGGGATGCAGGGGAACCACTGACCTAAGCCAGTGGGAACTTTGTGCTGGCAGTGGCAAGCCACGGCGCAGCAACGTCAGCAGCCGCCGTCGTTGGCTGCGCAGCCACCATCCGCCACCGCAGCCGCGACTGTGTGTGGTGGTCGGTGTTTGGGTTTTGGTTTTTATCTCGGGATCTGGGCTCGGGATTGGTTGCAAGTTATTTTTTCAAGAATAATTAAATTAATTAACATGTCTAATAATTAATTTAATTTAAACATGGACTTAGGTTATATTATTTTTATAAAAAATACATGTTTAGCCTAAGTATATTTTGTCATTTACTTTAGACTATAGTTTATTAATTAATTATTTTGTACATGAACTTATAATTAATTAATAATGCATGACTTAGGAATATTAATTAAAATTAATAATACATGATAACCTAAGTATTTTATTAGACTTAATTTAATTAAACCATGACTAAATTTAATTTGTATAACCTATAGTTTATTAATTAACCATGGTATATTATTAATTAATAGAACATGTACGATAATCATTAATTAATAATCTGCTATAACCTATATTATTTAATTAATAAACTATACTATTAATTACATGACTTATAACTTTTGATTTGTAAACATTAGCTTATTAATCCAGCTTATTTATAATTATGGAAACTTTCTATTTCAAGAAACTTACTATTTTTAGAAACTTTCTATTTTAGAAACTGATCTATTTTGGAAACTTTCTATTTTTGGAAACTTTCTATTTTTGGAAACCTGCTATTTTTAGAAAGTTACTTATTATTACACAACAAGTATAGTAATACAAGAATACAAGATAATACATAATCAGAAGACATGAAGTACATGAATAATACAGTATATCATTTAAAACAGTAAAATAAGACAAGAACATATAAAATAAGCTAATAACATACAAGAACCAGTAACATACTTAGTAATCAGACAACTCATACATGTCCCTTATTTATGTAGTATTAGTGAGGTCGGAGTAGGACTTTGCATCCTTTCATCTTTCCTCGTTCACTGGACATAAGGTACGGATATTCCGTCCTTCAGTATGGACATTCTCTTTCCTTATTAGGATTCCCCGTTTGCAGCCAACTGTTTTCCCATGTATTTGTTTTATATGTTTTGATCTGCTTATGTTAGTTTTAAATCCCTAAGCCATACATGCATGACCAGTGTCACCTAGTTATGGAGGTACCATAACCATAACACTAGAGGCACAAGTGTTATGACTTCCACACGGCGGAGTGATTGCTCGTGGCGTCCCTTTACAGTTTTGACCTTATATTTATATTATCATGTGGGGTGTATGGGTGCATCCTGGTTACATGTTTTTACAGGATTTTTATGGTGAATGTGGTGTGTGCCTTGCATCCTTCACAAGGAGTTGGTCCCTCATACCCAGACTAAATTAATTAGAGGCAACTCCTCTAATTGCATGATGTGGTCTCCCATCCAAGTATTCATGCACGGTGGAACCTCATGACCTATATGGACTATTGGTTAATTAATACAGTTTTCATATAAAAACATAAGTCTTTTCAAACTATAAAACCAGTTTTATGAACATGTTCCAGGTTATGTAGGACTTATACATTTCCGCTGCTATTAGTCTTGTATGCTTATGTCATTTCATGCTATGCTTATATATCCGTTCACTGGGCGTTATGTTCAGCCGTTTTCCTTTCATGTTCCTAAACTGCAGGTACTCAGGGACGCTCGTAGACTTCGAGAGTATGTGCATACTGATGGAAGCTATTCAGCCTTCATTACTTTATGCATTTTCCACACTTTACGCTACTTCATTTCTTTTGGACATTGTTTAGTCCTTTTCCATTTCAGTACTTATATTCATGTGTGTGAGCTTATACTTGGACTACCATTGTTTGTTTCCGGTATTTCCTTTCATGGTTATTTAATGTTTTTGGACATTTACCTTGCATGCTTTGATGACACGGCATAATTATTTTGTGATATTCCATTTACCAAAATGGGGTGTTACAGGTTTCGAGGACGTGTTTCGCATGAAACGAAAGATGGTAAAAGATTTTCGGATGCAAATGACCGGGAGTGACGAAAATACCACCACGTGCATAACATGTGAGAGAGTTACTGGGTATAAAGTGGTGAAAGTAAGCAAATAACGACTTAAGATTTTCTTCGTAAAAAATTAAGAAGTTCGATGTTAAATATCAATCGCCTTTGCTCTCAAAATATTTTTTTTCATAAATAAATAAGTCAAAAGATGAATTTACAGTTTACCCTTTTTAATTTTTATTATGGTCGTTTTGCCCAACTACTCAGGGCATCCTCAATGCATACAACATTTTGAGGTTCAATATAGTGCCATGTCACTACTATGTCAAGCTAAAACTTTTCATAGAAAAATTTCACAATGCATTGAATCTTGTATGGTTCAATAGATCTCCATGTCACTATTTTAGTTTTTAAATATATCAGCCTCACCACTGTTAAAGAGGTGAGAGAATTGGTTTACATGTAAAAAACTGATATAATATACTATGCTGGCCCACAACATCACTTATTAAACGTATGTGCAGAAAAGCACCGCTATTGTACGAACGGATGATTTGTCAAATTTGCAATGCATTGATCAGATAAAGAACACTCATTGTATGTATGCCAGCGTGTGCATTGTGGATGGCCTCAGCTATGATTTTTTAATAGTATAAATAAAATGATGAATGGGGACGCATAGATGTTCCTTGTGTAAGTTGCTAACTATATACAGTACTATTATATCCTTCCAACAATATTTCTTTTACACAAGTTTTCTCATTCAACTGTAAAAATTTCAACTAAACACAAGAATGAAACTATGTCCCGTAGCAATATATTTCATTCTTGTTATAGTTGCTTGTTTTTCAATTCTCGATGCCTCAGCTAATGTCGGTGAAATAACAAGGCTTAAACAACAAGACCCAATAGAAAGATCAGATTTTCCATCTGATTTTATGTTTGGAGTGGCCACTTCTGCTTATCAAGTAATCTTATTCCAGTAACTATTTTCCACTTTGTGTTTTTAAAGAATTTAGCTTTTTTTTTTTAAGTCATAAAACATGTTCTGTTTGTAGGTGGAAGGTGCATATCTAGAAGATGGCAAGTCTTTTAGCAACTGGGATTATTATTGTCATACACAAGGTTAGTGTATACTAAATGGGCTAGGTTATCAATACCCCTTAAAATACCATCCATACCCCCTAAACTTTTGTAATTTTTAATTTTTTTTATATTTTGTAATATTGCTTTTGTTTTAAAATTGTGAAACTGAAAATACGGAATGAGAATTATACTAATGTTTCATAGGTCAAAAATATTAAATTAACAAAAAACACGAAACAGAAACTGATAAAAACTGTGTGAAAGAAAACCACGAGAGGTGAAAAAGAATATTACATTTTTGGTACTTTTAGACGGGGTAAGGGGTCTACTAAATTTGTGTTAGAGTTTTAAAGATAATAGAACTAAGAACTAGACAGAAAAGTACTGTTTTAGGACAGCTTTGGCTCTCAACTCGAATGGCCCAAACCAAACCGACACTGTATATGGGTAGTGGGGTGACACGTTAGTCACTTTAGTTGAAGTTGGTTATAGAACAATTTAAGTGGCTATGTGCCTACATTTCAACAACTTAATTAGCCTTTGAAAAAAGATTAAGAGACCTAAGGCTAGGCACAACGCATGGGGGTTGCGACCTAATTTTTTCGGCCGGCGACCTAGTGCGACCTATTTGCCACAACCCGGCGATTTAGTGCGACCTAATTTAAAATTTATTTTTTTATTTTTAATAAAAATAACATTTTATATTCAATAAATATAACATTTTATATTTAATAAAAATAACATTTTATTCCAAAAAAAAACATTTTATTCCATACAACACGCGTTATACTAAAAAAAAAAAACATTACATAAACTAAAAAACATTAGGAAACTTAAAAGTAAAGAGGGTATAATGCATTAGCTAAAACTAACTCAAAAAATTGTCAAATTAATATATGTTGTGAGGAATTAAAAAAAAAACTCAATATATTAAAATTTGGAATTTTTTTATAAAATTTATATAATTAAAACATGTTAAATTTAAAAAAAAAAGTTTTTTTTTTATAAAACACACAGACACAAACACAAACACAAACACAAAAGAGGTCGTGGGTAGGATCGAATTGTGCTCGACTGAAACCGGCGACCGAATCGCCGCAACGCGGCGACTCAGTCGCGACCGATTAACGACCGAGTTTTTTTCGGTGCGTTGTGCTTAGCCTAAATTATATGACTAATTTTAAGCTTAACTTATTTGTTACTAGCTCATTGAATTGTGAAGATTTTTGTCCGGTTTATACAACTAATAATTTTTTGCCACACCTATTTAGGCATACAATTAAACATGCCAATCACTTCTTTTATTGCAAAAATGTTAGTTTTAATAGTTATCCTCCTCGTTAAAGAAAACAAAGGTTGGATAAGTGATTCCAAACGAAAAAGAAACAACCTAACTTATGCTTTGGAGCATGAAAGTTTTTTTAGGTGAGTAAAATGGTCAAATTAGGTTGCGTTTGTTTATTAAGATGTTTTTAGTCTGAATCTGAATTACATGTCTAAATCTGAATGCTCGGTAAAAAAGTCTAAATCTGAATCAAATAACGATGTTTGTTTTGTAACGTCTGAATGATTTAAGTATATAGCAAATTCATCATTACGGAAAACTAAACACGTTTATACGTGACACAAAACATCAAAATCATAATTTTGATATTACAACAATTAAACATGTTTTGCAACAAAATAAAAAAGAGATGTGAATATTTGTTTTATGTTAATGGAACTATAACCTTGAGTCCTTGATTTAAAAACAAATAATGATAACAGGAACCAAAACTTATATGAATATAAACAAGTGAAAACTGAAAAGGGTATCTCTACCACACCTCAACAGATATCTCTTCATGAGAATACATCATCATTTAAATCAATCAAACATAGCAGCAAAAATAATATATTAAAGAAATTAATGTTGGAATCAATCTGTGATTTTTAACGGGATTGTTAGATTTTGGGGAAGAACGTTGATTTTAAGATAAAACAATTAATCGTCAGTTGAGATCATTGATTTTGGAGATGAATCAAGATGATGAAGATGGAGATATGGGTGCTTGTTATCAGTATACTTAAAATGATGGCCATTTACATGTACCATGACATCAAACAATATTGATGATTTACCCCAATTGGTGGTTTTTTAGATGAGGTTTCAGACGTAGAAAGAGGTTGTTCAACTTCTGAAATAAAAAGAGGATAGTTAGACATTTACATCTCTGAACTCTGAAAAAAAAACAAACATTCAAAATGGCAAAATGTCTGACCGAATCAGACATCAGAGGCTATTCAGATATTTTTATGAAAAACAATTTAGGCGTTTCCTGTTTACAAATGGGTTTTGCTAACCAATGCTAATTGCGTAGAGTTTAGTGTGCACTAAATAAGCTAACTTTTCTAATTAACATAAAAAGCAAACTTTCCTAAATAGCAACAAAAGGTGCGGTAATTAATCATATATGTACTATTTTAGCACAGTGTTCAAATCCAATATGAGAAAAGGAGTAAATGTAGAGAATTATTTTTGTTAACTAATCATTTGTGTAACTTTTAACTCGATGTATGACATTGTTATTAGGTTGTGCCGAAAATGGGGAGGACAATGGGGATATCGCAGATGATCACTACCATAAGTTCATGGTATTAATCTTTTACTAGATACTTTGTTGTTATATAGACTGGTCAAGGAGGGCTTTGTGGAAATATATCCTAGGTTCAATCATAAATACTAACTAAAAGATTATTGTAACAATGCTTATTGTTTGGGGCTACTTCCTTAGGGAAGGGTTAGTAGACAGTAGACACCCAAATGACTCCACGGGTCACCGTGTTCCGGCTGATCTAAACCTTCTAAGGAGTAACGAGATTTATTATCATTGTAACTAACTGCTCTTATTGTTTGCTTTTGGCTTTGATACAGGAAGACATTGAGATTATGCATTCTCTTGGTGTAAAAGCATACCGGTTTTCGATTTCTTGGACTAGAATTCTTCCAAGTAAACTAACCAGTTTCCAAGTTATTTTATTTTTCATTGTCCACTTGTTATATTCATACAATCTTATAAATGTTGTTTCGTTTGTGAAAATTCTTATAGAGGGAAGATTTGGTCTAGCTAATCCTTTGGGAATCATGTTCTACAACAAGATCATTGATAATCTTATAACAAAAGGTGAATATTGGTTGATTATGACTCATATCATCATTGTAAAATTCTAAGTGTAGTTATACAAGTACTTGTTTTGTAGTCGGTAAAAAGCTAAACATAAAAAATGGTAATTGTAATTAAGTTCCCAGAAAAGTTGTAAGATGGTACATTGTACATATCTTGGTATGGTATCCAAACTAATAACAATGACAATAGATCTTATTAAGGATCTCGATTAATAAGGTGAAGTTAATTATACAGGAATTGAGCCTTTCGTGACAATTCACCATATGGATTTCCCTCAGGAACTCGAAAATAAATACGGGGCTTGGCTTGACCCAGAAATGCAGTATGCTCATATATCTATTTTACCCTCAAAATCAGCTAGTAACTAGTTTTGGAGTGAGAGTATGACTAACGTTGTTCATGCAGGGACGATTTTGTACATTTTGCGGAAACTTGTTTTAAAAGTTTTGGAGACCGAGTGAAGTACTGGATCACAATCAATGAACCAAATCTAGTTGCAGAAATGGCTTATGAAAAAGGTACATATCCACCCTCTCGTTGTTCACAGCCGTTTGGTAACTGTCTTGGTGGAGATTCAGATGTGGAACCTCTGCTTGCAATGCATAACATGTTACTGGCTCATGGCAAGACGGCAAAGCTATATCATGAAAAATTTCAGGCAAGTTACTAACTTTGAACTTAATTATTCTCGTTCTGATAAAATAAAATATAAAGGCTAATAATATTCTTTAGATTTGGTTGTTCAGCCAGAACAAGGGGGGTATATAGGACTAGTTGCACACTGTTTCATGTATGAACCCTTGACAGACAGCGATTTAGACCGTACTGCTGCGGAAAGGGCCATGGTCTTCAATATTGGCTGGTAATTTTCTGGAACACACATTGCATATGGTCGACTTTTTAAAGGAACAGAAAACCATCAAAGCTTTTTAAAAAATTCAACTTAAGGTAACCAACATTCTTAACGAAGATGAGAAATCTTGAAGTTACTTTATAAGTTACTCGAAATAGAAATCCAGAACAAAACTGATTACCTTTTCATGAAGTTACTTTATAAACAAGTACGTCTCCATTTCAAGCTTAGTTACCGAAAGGCATTATAAAGTTGCAATCGTTATCTACAAACAGGTCCTTTGATCCGCCAATATTTGGAGATTATCCTAAAGAAATGCGTGAATACCATGGAAGGGAATTGCCAACATTCTCTCAGGAGGAACAGAACTTAATGAAGAATAGTATCGATTTCATTGGAATCAACCATTATTCAGCTGTATATGCCAAAGACTGCACCTATTTGAACTGTATGGAAAGTGCTAATCGTGTAATCAAAGGTTTCGTGGAAATTACTGGAGAGCGTGATGGCGTGTTGATTGGTGACCCAGTAATACATACTAATTTTTCTTACAATATCATAATTCATTTTAGTTTTGTGCATTTGGTCTTTTATGTTATGGGTATATAAGTAGTTTTTGTTGCATTTAACAGACGTCGATGCCAAGGTTTTTTGTAGTTCCTAGAGGCATGGGAGAGATTGTGAATTATTTCAAGAATAGGTACAATAACACACCCATGTACATTACGGAAAATGGTAATGTTTTTGGTTATAAATGTTTTTTGATTGGAAATAATGACATTAAATTGTTCATATCGCTGATATTTGTTTTTTTTTTGTTTCAGGATATTCGTCACCAAACGTGGAGAATTTACAAGTTGAAGAGATAGTGAACGATGTGGAGCGAATTGAATTCCATAAGTCATACCTTGCTTCTTTAGCCGAAACTATAAGGTGAATTTAGTACTCTTTGACTTTTAAGTCAAACTAGCTACTTTTTTCTGGAAGATTAATGTTTGTCTTTCATTGCGTAATAGATAAACTAGTGACCAAATTGACCTGACATTAGAAAGTACAAACAGTAAGATCATGACTTGATGATCTTCAACCATTTTTGTGTCACCTGTGTATTTGACCGTGAAAGTCAAAAGAAAGCTGACTTATATTTTTAATGCAGGGGTGGAGCCGATGTACGCGGTTATTTTCTATGGTCATTGTTGGACAACTATGAATGGACGCATGGTTATAATGTGAGATTCGGACTACATTATGTTGATCGCAATACATTTGAAAGGATACCAAAATTGTCAGCAAAATGGTATCAAAATTTCTTGAAAAATGACAGCTTGGTTGATATTCAAGCAATCAGAACAGTGCACAATCAAGCAGGTTTATATGATGATTGATTTTCACTTACCATTAGTTATATGTTACCAATTCTTATACAATACCTGGTATTTTTTTTATATGTTACGGTATGTGCATTTGTTCTTGCAAGGCGCCGACTTTGGAGGCCCTGTGCAAAAACTTTAAGATTACTATTTTTGAGGCCACACAAACGATTTCTTGATTGATTTAATAATATTTACTCTAATCAAACTATGTGTGCTACTAACAGTTTTGACCATTGTTCTAAATAGCTCGCTATAGCTCGCTTTAAGGCGCGCTAAAGCTTGAGGCGTGGTCTTCACGCTACGCAATAGGTCAAGGCGCGCTACGACATGAGGTGCGGTAATTTTTTGAGTTCAACTCTAGGAAATGAATATTGTTACATGTAAAGAGAGTTTTCTAGCTTTAATTATTATGTACAATACTAATTATGAACTTAATATAAATATAATATTAAAATACATAAAATATATAAATATTTTTATATGATGCGCCGCTATAAGTCACGCTTTAGAAACGCTAAAGCTTCGCCTTAGCCGCTAAAGCATGTAGCTTGGAAATGTCGCCACGCTACGCTTCACGCTATTTATAACCTTGGTTTTGACCCAATGACAAATATAAGATACTAAAACTACTACTCCAATTGTATATACTAGCATTGTGATACGAGCGAGCTAAATACTCTGCATTTAGACTTGTTTTGTAATTTCTCTCCCACTTAAATCATTCTCTCTTGTAACTGATTCTTGTTCAAAGCTTGATCAGTACATTCGTTGAGTTATAAGGTTCAGGTCTTGTTCTATTATTAAGATCTCACCTTTAACTTAAGATTTTTATATCATTTTGTCTTTAGAAAATACTAGCATCTTACCCGCGCAATGCAGCGGCGAGTACTTGATGACTTCTTTTTTAGCGATAAGGTTCAAATTAAAGTTAAAGTATTAAAAAAATTAAGTTATCTTAAATAAACTCATTAAAAACGAAAAAACTAAATTAATAAAATTATATCAAAATAGATGTTAAATTAAAGAGCACGAAATTTTATAAAATATGGTGAAATTAGATTATAAAAATAATAAATATATCAAAAGATATTTCAATTTAAAAATAAAAGTGTTTTGAATTGTTTGTTACTAACGTTGTTACAAAAGTTTGTTATAAAAACATATGGATGGATGAGATCAATTTAACAAAATATGATCTAAGGGTTTAAATTTAACCTTCATATCTTAATTTTTTGTCTGGAGTTAGGTTTGAAAATTTTAAGTTTGAGATTAAGATTGAAGTTAATATTGGAGTTAGCAGATCATATCAGTTGGTATCATACCTGCCTTCCTAGAAAATCCGTTATCTTTTCCATTCGAAAAGCTGTTACAGTTATTTCCCGGCGAAACTGTTTTCTGTGTTGATAGTTACATAGTTCTTGATTGGTTAAAGAAGCATTTAACTGTTTTTAATGGTTCATTGTGATTTTAAATGTGTGTAGCAGGTGTTTGATTGACTAAGTTGTTTTACTGAATGATTCTTGAAGTACTAGTACACTGTAACAAGAAGCAGGTATTCAAGGCATTCACTATGATCAACGTTTTTTAAGGTTATCATTGTTATATAACATAAATATGTAATAAACCTCTTCAAGCTTTATAAGTCTCTTACATAATTCAAATACATCAAAGCATGAAATAAAAGCTCATTATGGTTTACAACTTTTTAGACCTTATTGTAATTTTATAAACTTTGATATAAACCACCGCTCTTAAGCCATCCACAATGCAAAATTTAATGTGAAGTTCAAATAACATGGCATACTTTCAATGCAATGCAAAATTTAATGTGAAGTTCAAATGACATGGCATACTACTTTCAATGGATTATGAAATTGCCATCTAATGTGTATATTCAATAGGAGTGGGTCTCTTAACAAACTGCAATTATATCATAAAATTGGGCCACATTTAAGCACTATAGAAATATTGCATTTTTTTAAAAATTCACTAGGTCGGATACCTGCGTTTTACCGCGGTGTTTTGGTTTCGTTAGTTGAGTGTATGTATGTTATAAATCTGGAACAACACGAAAGTTAGAACTGATTAGCAAATTGTCCATAGGAAAGTTCGAACACCAGGACCATCGAACCCGCATCCACACCAACAAACCCGCAACCTCGCACCAGCAGCCCTGACATCAGCAACATATAAGAACCCGGGTCATTAACCTGCATCATCAAATTCGCTATCTCCACTTTTGACGTAGGGTTTATGTAGAAATTTGGTATTGTTGCATCCTAAAACGTCAAACTCTTTCCCAAGTTATTGGTCTCTACTTCGTGCCTTTCCTGCTGCGGTATGCTGATCCCGAACCTTCCTTCACGTTTATGTAAGCCCGATCCTTGAAAGCATATAACTAAACTGCTTTGCAAAGTTGAAAAAAAGAGTTGGATCAAATTACACCACGAATGTTAACATAGAGGTGGCCACCACTGACACAATGCTTATTAGAGGGAAAGGTTCGGTTACGCCGTGCCCCGACGTTGGCCGACGTGACCACACCGTCATCATGAGCGTGGAAGACGGCGTCCCCCTGGCCACGGGCATGGAAACGTTTATTAAAAAAAATAATTTCATTTTACCCCCTTTTGACAATTATACTTAAAACCTCCAACTATTTTTTGGCCAAATTAAACCCCCAAGGCATATAGCAGTTGCGATTGATATTTTTCAAAAAAAAAATTGTTTTCTTGTGTCCAACGGCTATATAGCCGTTTGAATTAAAAAAAATTTTTTTTTTTCAAAACACCTCTATATATTCAAAGTTTCATTTATTTTTCATTTTAACAAACAAAAATTTTACACACTCACAAAAATAAGGGCGTACCAACATTGAAATGTTGGTTAGCGCGTATAATTACTTGGAAGAACAAGAAAACAAACCCCGACTCACCCGAAATGTTATTGAACGTGATCGTGAGAATGCCGAAGCTCGATTGATGGCGGATTACTTTGTCGATGATTGTAAGTATCCGTTACACATTTTTCGTAAAAGATATCGTATGAGTCGAACATTATTTTTAAAAATTGTCCATGATATTGAAAATTATACGACGGATCCTCTTTCAAAACAATTTGATTACTTTAGAGTTCGGCCTGATGCTACCGGTCGAATGAGTGCAAGTGTTATTCTCAAATGCACTGTCGCCATACGCCAACTGGCATACGGCAGTACATTTGGCCGAACGTACTGTTAATGAAAGTTTGTTTTCTTTAATATGTGTATTATGGATTTGTACATGAACCACTATTTGAGAAAACCAACTCTTGAAGACGTTCATAAGATTTATACGAGGCATAACAATGTTCATGGTTTCCTGGGAATGCTTGGTAGCATTGATTGTATGCACTGAGAATGGAGAAATTATCCAGTATCATGGCAGGGACAATACTGGAGGGGTGATAAGAAATACCCAACAATTATGCTTGAAGCAGTTGCTTCTCGCGATTTGTGGATTTGGCATGCGTTTTTTGGTGTAGCAGGTGCAAATAATGATATAAATGTTTTAGACGTTTCTCCGTTATTTGACGACCTTCTTAATGACGTGGCACCTGTAGCTCCGTTTAGAGTAAATGGGGTTACGTTTCAGAACGGGTATTACTTAGCCGACGTGATTTACCCACAATGGGCTAGTTTTGTGAAATCGTTCTCGGTTGCAAGTCAACCAAAAAACATACATTTTAAATGGAAACAAGAAGGACCACGAAAAGATGTCGAACGTGCTTTTGGTGTTCTTCAAGGACGTTGAGGAATATTACGTCAACCGGCTCGATCATACATAGTAACCACCATTAGTAGAGTCATGTATAGTTGCACCATACTGCATAACATGATTTTAGAAGATAAAAAAATGACGATCGGTCAAGAACGTGAAGCCGAATTTCGTGTTAATGATTCTAATGATTTGTTTGTTAATCCTTCGGCAAGAATGCAATGTCGTTGGATAGATAGACATGACACGAATCGTACCAAAACAAAAGAGTTACGGGATAAAAATTCGCATCTTTCACTTCAACGAAATCTTATGGAACACCTTTGGGCACGACGTCTACAAGATGAAGATGAAGACGAAGAAATGGAGAATTAGCCTTTTTATTTTATGTCATTTGTATTTTTTTTATTTGATATGTTATGTTTTTATTTATGTTGTAATGTTTTTTATTTTAATGAATAAAGTAAATTAGGATTTGAATAAATTTAATTGTTGAGGATAGTTTTTGAAAAAAAGTGAAAAAAATAGTTAAATTGGTGTGGAAATGGTGTGATGATAAGATGGTTGTTTTTTGTGTGGATGTGGTGTGGATGTGGAAGTGAAAAATCTGACGTGGCGGTGTGTTTTTTGGTGTGGTGGTGTGACCACTCCTTTTGCTCTTACTGATTACACATCAACTGGATTTGGGTGTCGTACTTGTAATGTGATAATTACGAAATATTGGTGAAATATCTGCAAATATTTAAAAAGTGTAATTTATCAAATTTATGTTATGATTAACATAAACCAATTTTACTATCAAGTAAGTGTCTAAGTGACCTCTCCACAACTCACATGGGGACATTCTACCTTCATATGTGTAGTGATTCGTTCACTACAACCTGGTTAACTAGATGCGGATAACTCGATCAATGAAACAACAATCGACAGAAAAGAAAGAACCCACAAGGTATGTCTCCTAATCGAACGATTAGATTTATTGATAAAAAATGCGTTGTGAATATCGTTCCCCCTCACCTCCTTGTTGTGGAGATGAGGGGGAAGAAACCAACCCTAAACCGGGTTGAAACCAAGCTGCTATTACAAAGAGAATAAACAGTCGACTCTTCTTTGGCTTAGTTTAAGAGACCCGACCCTATGGTATATATATAGATCTATGCACCGACCTATACATTCCTTATTTGACTATTACATAAACTAAGGTAACACTTAGACCTTTAAACTATCGACTAATATGCATACTAATATTAACAATTTCCACCTTAGTATCATATTAGCCTTCTCCGATATGCAGCAACTTCAACCAGTGTGCTGGAACCTTGGACCGGGATCACCTTCGTCAAGGCACCAGTAGCAACAACCGCTACTAATCTTAGTTTAGTACCTGACTCTATCGAGAGTCTCTTTAGTCAAATAGCCTCCTTAGCAGCCTCCGTAAATGTCATATATGCCGCTTCAGTTGTCAGTAAAGCCATCATGTGCAGCATCTTAGCTTTATAGCTTCTTGCACATCCATGTATCATGAACCCGTACCTTGTGATTGATCTACCCATGACAGTGATCGATCTACTCATGGTGTAGTTAAAATCCACAAAATCTTGTACGTAAGTCTGTAATCTACGATCAAACCTATCCAACATACCCACACCTGCAGATGTTATGTCAGGTCTCGTGCAGACCACCTGATACTCCTGGATTCCAACCGCATATATATATGACCACTTACTATTTACCACATCACAGTCCCCTGATAGACCATCCTCCAACGACAGTATGGAGTGTCCCTTCAACAATGTTTGTACCAACTTTCTGTTGTAAAACCTGGACTGTGACACCCTCAGAGTATTACCACTCTGATTCCTGATGATCTTAATACCAAGTATATCTCCCTTTGCTCTAACCAGCAAACCCTTGGTAACCGAGATCTCAGCCTTGCATTGGCAAGAAAATACCATACACTCTATATAGAGAAATAGATGTATGATCATACCTGGTGTATACTCCCAGTAATAACCGTACCCGTCGTCACTGCTTTTCCTGCAACCATTGCTGAGCACATGCACATCTAACTGAGTATCCATTTCTTCTTTCAATCCAGCCATCCACTTGGAAAAACCCTCACAAGCAACTGTATCATTGAAAGTCAATGACTCATGTGCATAAATCTTATCCACTGCAGCAACTGCAAAAGCAGACTCATTACTGTCTTCTCTATACTTGAATAGCTCCCGTGCTAAGTGTTGCTCCCTATCACGTGCTAGATGATAGTATATCAAATCTTGAGTTTGTACTTTCTTTGGAACATTTACATGATCAACATTCCCCTAAGGTTCCACCTCAAATGCACGATCCTCCCGATATTCTACCTCAAACTCAACTCCTTGCAACACCTGCACTGAACTTATACATACACCAGAACCAATGAAAGTTTTCTTGTATTGCCAACTTTCATTGAAACCCATATTCCTATAAAGCACTCCCTTTGAAGTAACGTCATCTAACCTCCAAAGTTGATCAACATTCATACCTTTACGGTATCCCAAGAATATGCACTTGAACTTAACCGGTTCAAGCATCCCTTGCTCAATACTAGCAAGCCAACCAAAAATCCCAAATATATCTATAGTCTTCTTGAATCCAATCGCTGCTGATGGTGACCTATTATCTAGATATGTAGACATGGTTGTATCCTCTGTCCAAAAAACCTTGGACAGACCAGACTTAATCAGAAAACAACGTACCTTATCCAAGAGTGTCACGTTTATCTTCTCAACCAACCCATTTTGCTGCTGTAACCCCGCAACATCCAAATGTTTGGCGACCCCACTCTTCATACATTGTTGTGTAGACTTCTGATTACATGAATCAAGAACATCACCTGTCTTGATCTTCCACCCAGTCTAAAATTTTCCTAACTGCTTCCTACCCTTCATTGTCTTCCCGGTCATAGCCTGACCGTTCAGGGTATATACGCAATTAGCCTTTCTGGTTCCTGATAGTACCACCAGTGAACCCTTTATAACCTTGATCTTGCCCGACTGCATCTTCACGGTAAAACCCTCTTTTTCAAGAGTGCCTAGCGATATCAAGTTTCGTCTTAATTCCGGAACATACCTGACGTTGTCCCACACGAAACTTGACCCATCCCTCATTCGTACTCGAATCTTTCCTGTCCCCCGTACACGGCATTCCCTGCCATCACCTAGCAGTACATTACCACCGTCATACTCCTTAAAATCAACCAAGTAATCTCTCATGTATGTCATATGGTATGAGACTCCTGAATCCATGATCCAGTCCAAAAGTTCATCAACACTCATAGCCATCATAACATCAGCATTGTCATACCTATCAGCTCCAGAACTGGATACCTGATCTTCATTCTTGACAAAACCTTGAGATTTCTTGTGGTTATACCTGGGACAATCCCTCTTCAAATGATCCTCGGACTGACATATATAACACCTGAGTTTGTCGCTCCTTCCTTGTGACCTTGACCACGAACTATTTGCACCCTGCTCCATATCTCTCTGACCGGATCTCTCCCTCACATACAACCCTTCACCACTATCACCCTTTGCTTCCGTCATCTTTTGAAGTTCCCTAGAATTAAGTGTCGCGAGCACGTCTTCTAGCTTCAAAGTATCCCGACCATATAGCAAAGTCTCCACGCGATTATCGTAAGAACATGGTAAAGATGTGAGTAATAATAATGTCTGATCCTCATCCGATATAGCAGTATCTATAACCGCTAAGTCACCTACGAGCTTGTGAAACTCATCAATATGTTCAGACTGACTCTTTCCTTGATACATTTGAAAAGTATATAACTTTTTCTTCAAGTACAAACGATTAGCTAAAGACTTTGTCATGTATAAAGTCTCTAACTTTTTCCAAATTCCCGCTGCAGTCGTCTCCTTGGTGATCTCCCGTAGGACCCGATCACCCAAACACAAGATCAATGCGCTGTAAGCCTTTTTCTGAATGACGTTATCGTAAGCCACTATTATGGTGACAGGTAATTCTTCCAATGCTGCATCTAATTCCAGATGTTCCAGCAAAGCCTTCATCCTTACCTGCCATAACCCAAAGTCATTCTTCCCATCGAATTTCTCGATGTCAAATTTTCTCAGCGTCATCTTATTTTAATCCTTTGCTAACCGTTTAACCTTTTGTGAATTTACCTACACAAAAAACCGCGATCTAGCAAAGTATCCCGTGTATAAAACACCCCTTGATTTATCGATGTAACCCTAAGATAAAAATCTTATAAATCGATCAAACCAAGTTACCCTTCAAAAGAAAACCCTTTCTTACTCAAATATCGATCGGACCTTGGAAATTAACCTATCCAATAAATCGACAATCCTTGAATCAAGAAAGTACCTGACGCCTTTTGAAGTAACCCTTGTCGTACTTTTAATTTTGCAAAACCGATCTCTAATAACCAAGAAATCTTGCAACCTCGACAAGTCTTGAACGCTTCTTTATCCCTTTGTTTATTTGCTAAACCTTGTGAAAACCCTCACAATCACAAACCGACAAAGCCCCTTCGGTAATTCGCTAAGCCTTGTGAATTAACCTCACAATCACGACTTACGAAGTCCCCTTGTGTAAATACTCTTCAAAGTAATAACCGTTTGTTTTAATAAAACAAAACTAAAAAATAATTTAGTGGTCCACTAATAAAAGTATTAGCCCACTAACTTAAAATCCCTTTGAAGTATTATCTGTGTCTTTGACTTTTAATAAACAAAACAAACCAACATCAGTTGTCTTCTTCACCTTGTTTTTTCAGTCGTCAAAACACACACACCAAATGTCGATCTTTAAACAAAAAATCAACAAATCCTTTTCAAGTCGATTACCCCTGCTGCAATCCTTGCTGATGACGAACCAACAACAAGATCCTCTCCTCGATCGATCCTAGTAACCAGAAGACCTTGCGAACCGAAGCTCTGATACCACTTGTAGTGATTCGTTCACAACAACCTGGTTAACTAGATGCGGATAACTCGATCAATGAAGCAACAATCGACAGAAAAGAAAGAACCCACAAGGTATGTCTCCTAATCGAACGATTAGATTTATTGATAAAGAATGCGTTGTGAATCTCGTTCCCCCTCACCTCCTTGTTGTGGAGATGAGGGGGAAGAAACCAACCCTAAACCGGCTTGAAACCAAGCTGCTATTACAAAGAGAATAAACCAGTCGACTCTTCTTTGGCTTAGTTTAAGAGACCCGACCCTATGGTATATATATAGATCTATGCACCGACCTATACATTCCTTATTTGACTATTACCTAAACTAAGGTAACACTTAGACCCCTAAACTATCGACTAATATGCATACTAATATTAACAATATGTATACATCATAACGAGTATTTAAGAAAGAAATGAGGTTACTATGCTTTCAGTTGTGTCTGAGTTTTAGTTCCAACATACAATTGTATGATCTAGTGTATATACCGTATGACAGATTTTAGAAACTACTATGTATTGGTATCAAGTATTGATATGGTTCACAACCTTTTCTTCCTAGGTTCAAATTGAAGTTATCAATTGTGTGGAAACAAAGAAAATGAAGATATTTAAAACCTGTTCACCCTCGGACCGAGAGCTTTTTGTTTCCGTAGTTTCGCCTGGCGTTGCATGATCTGCCAAGCTACAACGAGTAATGCGTCTTCTTTCAGATCGGCTAAAGGGTTGTGGCCACTTTTGTCTTTGTTTAGTAGAAGGAAAAAACATCCGAACTAAGTACAAGCTGGTCACTTTTGTCTTTGTTCTTACAATATGTTGTTGCATCGTTGAGCATCTATGCCAAGTGCCAACGCTATCTATATTTTCTCATGTGGCCTACAGGTCCAACAAACACCACCTACAAAGTGGAAAACGTGCAAGGATAAAAAAAGAAACAAATGGCCGGACCGATTGAAGTATGTTTGGCATGTCATTAAAATACATAATGTATATAGTCGCCCCGCCAGTGTGAACCTAATCTCGACATTGCTCCTGCTACTTATGTAATAAATAAAGCCAAAGCACTGAACATGTTAGATAGATAGTTAATAACCATTTGGCGGTTATGGAAGTGTTGGAGATTTGTGTGTGAATGGTTATAATCTGGATATCAATCTGAATCGTGTAATCACTTTCAGATCAAAGTATTTCGACCCTATATGCCTCGGGTTCACGAAATCTTCAATCGGATAAGACAGATTGCAATTGAAATCTAAGGCACCAGAAATCAATCAGAAAACCTACGAATGTTATGAATGTTCTAACTGTAAAAGAAACCAACCCTAGTGAAAATAACCAGACAAAATAATTGTTTAACAGTTATTTTTCCAACTGTCGTGTTGGTTAAGAAAAGATGCAACTGTTGGGTTTTTAGGCAGGAAACATTAATACCGTTTAGTAAAAATCGTTTATGTTTTGGGGCGCTGCCCCAAACCCCGCGAGGGGCGTCCCCTCCTCGACCCCCGCCAGGTCAGCGGGGCCCCAGCAAGGGGCTCTGCCCCTTGACCCCGCAAGGGGCGCTGCCCCTTGACCCCCGCATCTTGGTCGTGGCGATATCAAGCTAACTTTTACGAGTGTGCACTCCGCACCTCCTAACCCGTCTTTAGCTAAACTTGTCTAAGGCCATTGGTCTCTAAGTAAAAACACAATTACACAAAATACATATGATAACACTAAAATTACCAACATTCCTCCCCCATTTTAGTGTTATCCCCGATTTACTAAAATACACAAAAGAACCAAACTCATGCATAATGAAAATGTCACGAAGATTGAATTTTCACTTAGTATATTACGCATTCCAGAAATTCAAAAATCAGGGTGTCACTAAGGATTGAACCCTTCAATTCATATGAATACCCGAAGATAATATACACATAAGTTACTTAAACATTCTAAAGTTTATAACTTGACACTATTACAAGCCATGTGTCCATATCCTTTAATGAGCATATAGAAACCCAGTCCAAAGCTTCCTGAAGCAGCAAAACTCCATGCTCACATAGGTAGTCCTTTTATTCTTGCACCTGCACATGCAATTTTTCAAAAGAACTATTAAGAAGTTAAACTTCAACCTAACATAATCTGCAGAACCGAGCACATACCTTGGGATGATTATATGATTGTGCTCCAATCACTAACAATGAGCTTTCCACATTGAATTCAGCTCCTAGCGTTAGCTAGAAGGGAATTGGGTATCTCATCATTAGAAATTTTGATGGACTCTAAACCCACCCCCATAGCTGACTTGTGCACTAAGTCTCGGGCTAAACCTTTTTTCAAGTGATCCGCCAGGTTTTGTTGAGATCTAACAAAATCCACTGATATCACTCCAGTTGTAATAAGCTCACGAACCATACTATGTCTAACACCTAAGTGTCTAGACTTTCCATTGTATATTTGACAATATGCCTTAGCCAAAGTGGCTGCACTGTCACAATGAATAGAAATAGGAGAAATTGGTTTTGGCCACAACGGAATCTCATATATCAGATTCCTCAACCAATCTGCCTCTTTACCAGCCGCAGCTAAAGCAACAAACTCAGCTTCCATTGTTGAGTCAGTAATACAAGTTTGTTTCTTTGAAGCCCATGAGATGGCACCTCCACCAAGCAAAAATACCCAACCAGTTGTAGAAGTATGATCTTCTGAATTAGTTATCCAACTAGCATCAGAATATCCTTCTAAAACTGAAGGAAAACCAACATAAAGCAAACTATAATCCATGGTTTTCTTCAAGTACTTGAATACCCGCATTACAGCATGCCAGTGATGAGTACTAGGATTACTAGTGTACCTACTCAATTTTCCCACTACATATGCAATATCTGGTCTTGTGCTTGTCATAGCATACATCAAGCAACCAATTGCCCTTGAGTACTCAAGTTGATTAACAGCCTTGCCTGTATTAGGCATAAGTTTGATGGTAGGATTTAGAGGAGTGCTAACTGGACAGCAATCATCACATTTAAACTTCTTGAGTATTTTCTCAATGTAATGTGATTGAGTGATCATAATACCCTTGTCCACCCGCTTGATCCTTATACCAAGGATCACATCAGCCTCCCCCATGTCCTTCATGGAGAAGCTAGATGAAAAAAACTCTTTGGTTTTATCAACTTGATCTTGATTAGTTCCAAAGATCAACATGTCATCAACATACAAGCAAATGATAACTCCTTTACCCGATTTATCAAATTTGCAGTATACACACTTATCAGACTGGTTTAGTACAAACCCACTAGACAAGACAACCTCATCAAATTTTTGATGCCACTGTTTCGGTGCCTGTTTGAGTCCATATAATGATTTAACTAATTTACACACCTTATGCTCATTTCCACGCATAACAAATCCTTCTGGTTGCTTCATATATACCTCCTCTTCCAAATCACCATTCAAGAATGCTATTTTGACATCCATTTGATGGATCACTAGATTATAAGTAGATGCCAAAGCAATCAATAATCTAATAGTGGATATACGAGCAACGGGAGCATAAGTATCAAAATAATCGACACCTTCCTTTTGTCTAAAGCCTTGGATAACCAATCTAGCTTTAAACTTGTCGATGGTTCCATCAACCTTCATATTCCTTTTGAAGATCCATTTGCAACTCAAAGGTTTGCAACCTGGTGGTAAATCAGATAAGATCCATGTATTATTTTCCATAATTGAATCCATCTCATCATTAATTGCTTCTTTCCAGATCGCAACATCACGAGACTGCATAGCTTCATCAAACGTTCTTGGATCCTCTTCTATACTATAACAGTAAGAATACTGAGGTCCAATCTCATCTCTAGATCCCTCAACTAAATATAGTTGAAAATCAGATCCGAATGATTTAGCTACCCGAGCTCTATTACTCTTACGAATTGTAGGAGTTTCAATTGGAGTTTCTCCAATATGATCTTCACTTGAACTTGGTATCAAACTTTTAGGTCTATGTATTGAAGTGAATCGTTTTTCATCAAACATTGCATCTCGTGACTCTGTAACCGAGTTAACGGATATATATTCATTAGGTTCTATTACATAGAATCTATACGCCTTGGAATGCTCAGCATATCTAATAAAGATGCAATCAATACCTTTTTCACCCAAATTTTTCCTCTTGGGTTCTGGGAGCCTCACAACAGCCCTACAACCCCACACTCGTAAATATGACAAGTTAGGTCGTTTTTTGTACCAAAGTTCATATGGGGTAACCTTGTTCCTTTTATTAGGAACTCTATTAAGTAAATAGCAAGCCGTCAACAGGGCTTCTCCCCAAAATCCTTCACTCAAACCCGAGTAGGACAACATGGAATTAACCATTTCTTTAAGAGCCCTGTTTTTCCTTTCGGACACACCATTTTGTTGTGGTGTATAAGGTGCCGTAGTCTCATGTATGATGCCTATAGATTGAAAATAACTAGGATCATAATATTCACCACCTCTATCCATGCGTAAAGTTTTAATTAAAACATTTTGTTGTAACTCAACCTCAGTTTTATAGATTTTAAATTTATCTAAGGCTTCATCTTTAGCATGACATAGATAAACATAACAAAATCTAGATGCATCATCTATAAAGGTGACTACATACTTTTTATTCCATAAGGAAGGAGTGGCATGAAAATCACATAGATCACTATGTATCAATTCTAAAGCATTAGAATCCCGTTTTATATCCTTGAAAGGTTGTCTAGTGATCTTGGTTAACATGCAAGTGTTACATTTTTCTAAGGTACTATCAAATTCTGGAATTAGATTATCCTTAGACATAGCGGCCATACGATTATAGTGAACATGTCCTAATCGTGCATGCCACATAGCAGAATCAACATCTTTAGAACTAATCATGCAAATGCTACTAAAAGTATTAGGAACTTTATTAAGATTTAACATAAACATGCCATTATTATAATAACCGAAACCAACAAATACACCATGTCTTGATAAGATATACTTATCAGATTCATACACTTGCTTATAGCCACATTTATTCAACACAGGACCGGACATAAGGTTCTTCCTCAGCCCCGGTACATACACAACATTAAGTAAAGTAATAGTTTTTCCAGAACTGAATTCTAAAACAACATTTCCACGTCCAAGTATTGGTTTGGTTGACTCGTCTCCCATATGAAGAACGGATCCATCTTGCATCGGATGAAAAGTATCAAACCAGCAACGATCCTTACATGCATGACATGTTGCACCCGAGTCAATCCACCAAGCGATTTCATCATCCTGTACATAACATATTTCAGAAATATGTGATACATAATTAGTAACAGGAATTATAACATGATCAAAATTTACATGATCAACAATCAGACCTTGTTGTGGAGTTGGGTCCTTAGACCCTTGTCCCGATCCTGAACCGCTTGAACCATTGTTCCCCTTACCCCGGCAATCCCTCTTAAAATGACCAGGTTTGCCACACTTCCAACAAGCCCCCTTTGGCTTTTTGTTGTTGCAATCGTTCTTATTATCATTGAACTTCTGTTTGTTACCTTTGGACTTTTTGTTGTTTTTCTTATTCTTATCATCTTCAACCATATTCACAGAAGATGATCCAGCAATTTCTTTGCCCTTTCCTTTACCACTGTCTTCCATCCTTAGAGTTTCCTCTATACGGAAGTGGCTGCCAAGTTGTACAAGAGACAACTCTTCTTTGTTGTGTTTTAACATGTGTTTAAAATCCTTCCAGGATGGCGGAAGTTTGTCTATAATACTAGACACCGAGATAGACTCGTCCATGTGTAAACCATGCTGGGTGTATTGTCCCAGAATTCGAAGGAGTTCGTGATATTGTTCCATAACAGACCTTGAATCAACCATTCTGTAATTGTTAAAATTACTAACCAGAAACTTCTTACTAGAAGAATCTTCAGCCATGTATTTTGACTCAAGTTGATCCCATAACGCCTTCACAGATTCCACGTTTTGGTATACATCAAATAAAGCATCAGACATACCGTTCAAGATGTGCCTATGACATATGTAATCATCGTTCTCCCACTTGCATTGCTTCCTTGTCTGTTCCAGTGTCTCCTCTTCAACAAATTCTGGCATAGGGGCACTCAGAACATACACAACCTTCAAAGTAGTGAGAAGGAAATGCATCTTCTTCTGCCAACGCCTGATATCACTACCCTCGAACTTGTCTAACTTTCCAAACTTCGTAGTCATATCTTTCACCGAATCAGCCATGATTAAAACCAGTAAATACTTTGATCTTTGTTGGAGATTTGTGTGTGAATGGTTATAATCTGGATATCAATCTGAATCGTGTAATCAATTTCAGATCAAAGTATTTCGACCCTATATGCCTCGGGTTCACGAAATCTTCAATCAGATAAGACAGATTGCAATTGAAATCTAAGGCACGAGAAATCAATCAGAAAACCTACGAATGTTATGAATGTTCTAACTGTAAAAGAAACCAACCCTGGTGAAAATAACCAGACAAAATAACTGTTTAATAGTTATTTTTCCAACTGTCGTGTTGGTTAAGAAAAGATGCAACTGTTGGGTTTTTAGGCAGGAAACGTTAATACCGTTTAGTAAAAATCGTTTAGGTTTTGGGGCGCTGCCCCAAACCCCGCGAGGGGCGTCCCCCCCTCGACCCCCGCCAGGTCAGCGGGGCCCCAGCAAGGGGCTCTGCCCCTTGACCCCGCAAGGGGGCGCGGCCCCCTTAACCCCCGCATCTTGGTCGTGGCGGTATCAAGCTAACTTTGACGAGTGTGCACTCCGCACCTCCTAACCCGTCTTTAGCTAAACTTGTCTAAGGCCATTGGTCTCTAAGTAAAAACACAATTACACAAAATACATGTGATAACACTAAATTTACCAACAGGAAGTTCGTTAGTTATTTGGTTATGCTTATACCGAACAGATACAATGGTTCGCATATTCCTATATAAACGTATGTACATGTAACCTATGATAGTGAGACGAAATAACAATTATTCAGTATATTTGCAACTAAATTTTGACTCAAATCGTTGGGACAACAATTGGCATCAGATCCTACATTAGTTCGCATACTCGTTTGATCCCAAGAACAAGTGAACAAGAAGAAACAAACACGCTGGGAACAATCTGTTTTCAGAGGTATACGTGTTGCTTCAAAGAAGAAAACGACGTCTGAATAATTTGAATACACAAGGTAGATAGTGCACGATCAAAACTTGTGTGGAGTTGCAAACGTATACACCAAACGTATTGGTGGAAGACTTTGTTGTGATTTCTAGAACGCGACAACAACGGAAAGACGAGACAATATTGTATAGAACTTTTTTGGTGAATGCCTGATGCAACAACAAAGGGAGAAAACTTTGGGAACCGCATGATTAACGCGATACAAAGGAAAGAAATCAAAGCGTGACACCGAAAGGAAAAAGGCTAGCAAAATTTTATGTGGACTGCCATTTGATTGCGACATAGAAGGAATAGAGTAAACTCAAAACGATTTGTGATAAAAAAAACGAGTGGAGGTTTTATGTGGGAAACGGTTCAAAGAATACCGACACAAAAGGAAAAGAAAATGATACGTGTTTGTGGGAGACGACTTGTAAGTCGACACAACCAACAATTGCAAGTTGCGTTATAACGCAACAATGAGGTTAGAAATCTAAATTTTCTAGATTTCCATCGTATGAGTAGGACAAAAGTTTATTTTCGCATTACTAATATGATGATAAAGGCTCTAGCATATGTGTACTCAATCGTTCTCAGTATCTTAACGAATTGATCACGGTTAATGGGGGAATAATTGGTGTTGGTCACTAAAAGGGGGAGCTTGATTGTCTAAGTCTACAAATAACATAAACGTAAAAGTTATTAAAAATAAAGTAGAATGTCTAACCTCGATTGCTTTTCCAAAATGAATTACTGCACAGTAGAGCTTAGTGAAAATAGCTAAATGTAATTATCTATTAAAATAAAAATGAAAATGAAAATGTCGACGATTAAAAATGAAAGCTTTAAAAGTTAAACTAAAATTAAAAACTTTGAAAGTAAATTTGAAAATTAAAAACTTTGTAAAGATGAAAACTTTATCAAACTGTAAACTTAAAAAAATTAGGACAAAACACTTTTAAAAATAAACTAATTAAAATTGGCGGGAAAAATTAAGGTTTGAAAATAATTTGGAAAACACGAATTGAACATAAGTCGGAATCCAAACCTTGACCTAAGTCAGAATACCTATTTACCACTTAATTCAGAATAGTGATGCAAGACCTAGTTCGGAATGTGAGTGATGAAGTTAATCCGGAATACCACTCCTTGACCCAAGTCGGAATATGTCCTTCTGATGTAATTCGGAATCTAAATCCCTAACACAAGTTAGAATGACAAAACCCAAGACCTAATTCAGAATGTTGGCCCTTGACGTAATTCGGGATACACGTGCTGAACCTTGTTCAGAATATAGAATCTCGCACCTAATCCGGAATATGCACTTCGTATCTAATTCGGAATCCAGACCCTCGATATAATTCGGAATCTGTAACTCCCACCTAGTTCGGAATCCGCTGCAAGTAATTCGGAATACCTACTCCTGTATGCAATTCGGAATATAACTTCGTACTACACCTAATTCAGAAAATAAGCTTAGCACTCAATTCGGAAAAGGGTGTCCAACAAGTAATTCGGGATATGGTGTTCTACAAGTAATTCAGGATGCTAAGTTGCACACAGTTCGGAATAATGAACATCAAGACCTAAGTCTGAATAATCAAATAAACACTTAATTCGGGAAATGACAGTTAGCACGTAAGTCGGAATATTAGGGTTTTAGAGTTCCGAATTAAGCTCAAATAAGCAAGAACCAAATAAGCACTTGCCAAAACTTTTACCAATTTGATTTTTAGAAAAAGCTAATAAGACACAATTTAAAAACACTAAATAAGAAAAAATTTAAATTCAACTTTTTATAAAATATTAATCTACCAAAATCAACTTATTTTAAAACTAATAAACATAAAAATTAAGCAATGAGCACAATAATCTAAAAACTTAAAACACACCAAATCAATAAGCACAATCTAATAAGCAAAACAATCACATCATCAACAAAATTAAACCAACTACATGATTAATTAAGCAAAAATAATAGATTATTAAGAAAGGTAGAATGAGAATTTATTAAGCTTGATTATATTAAAGATTAAGATCCAAGATTACAAAGTGAAATAATAAAAAGCTTAAAAGAAACTAGAGAGAAGAAAAATAAAACACACACTAATAATAAAACTAACTAGAAAAATTAACTAACTCCTCTAATGACACATTAGAAGACTATATATAGGGGAGGTGGAAAGTGCTTGTTTCTTCTTTTCTTCTCGTCTTTCTCGACTTAGTCTCGGGATTAGTCGAATGATAACTTGAACTCGTCTTCTAATTTTCTTCTTTTAGTAGACTTGGTTCTTCGACTTTGTTAAACTTCCGTCTTTAGACTTTTTCTTCGATAAATCTTCAGATGAGGCCTTTGACTTCCGTTCTTCTAACACTTTTGATCTTTTGACTTCGTCTTTTGTCTTTTTCTTCGATAAAAGCCCGTGAAAGCCCGTGTTTTCTTCCTTTTTCATATTTTTGTCCTAAAACACAATAAAAACATAAACCCCACATAATTCCGACTTTAACGACATAAAATACACGTTTTGGTCTTGTAATTATTGGAAATAAGTGGTAAAAGGATAAGTGTTTTCACACTTATTAAATCCCCAACACTTGACCATTGCCATGCCCTCATGCAATGCATTAATTTCAAAGCACGGTTTACATTTTCCATCAAAATCAACCCACCAAGGCCTTTATTGAATACTGAACACTAAGGAAACTAAAAAGATAGAAATATATACAAAACAAGTAAAGAAATCAAAGACTTACATTCGGGCTTTGGCACGTCATGAATGTTTATAACCCTCAAGTTTCATGTTCCCTACACCACGCTTATAAACGAGATCATTGATATTATAAGTTAGTAAACTAACACGAACTCATGTGGCCCAATTATTCACTTAGACTCCCTTATTCCTAGGTGTATCTCTTATATTTTATGATTGTCTTGAATGCTCACGAGGATGCATTATTTGACTTATTTCGATAGTTAATTTAGGCTGAAAATAAAGTGGGATGATTTAATCAATAGTTAGCTAAAGGGCAAAATCTCTTAAAACTGCTTCTCGGGACCTCTTAAAGTTCATATCTTTGCATAACTCGCTTCAAGATTTGAGACCTTTCTCGGACCGATATTTGGCAGCGACTTCATACTTCGAATCTTGAGAGACGTTCTTGAAATTATGGTCTTCTCTTCATAATAGGAATTTATTCACTTAAAGTTTTTGAGAGATTCTTCATACTTGGACCACGACTTCTTCATTTTTCTCCAATCTTTATTTTAGATTTTGATATACAACGATCCGCCTCCTTTTAGGACTTGGATCTATTTATCCTCATACCTTACTAGGGGCTTTTCGGATAGACTTCTCCATGATCTTTAGGGGAGTTTTTGCTTTTCGTCGTGTGTCTCGATCCTTCATATTGATTTTTGATAAATGATTCTTCACATCACTTTTGGACCTTTAGCAACAAAATGTAGCCCTCATGCCTTGTTAGGGCCTTTTCGGACTCGCCAATCTTTGCATCCCGCTTCAATAAGTTATGCCTTGGATATGAACTCTAATTAATACCGAGCAACTTTTAAACGATCTTCGGCTAGAAGCTAAGTAAGTTTTCAAATCGTACGACCTTATTTATTGCAATTAAATTTATTAACAAGCAATGGGAGAAAAAGCTCATAATCAACTCACATAAATTCATGAAAGAATACCAAACTTATAATTGACTCTATCGTCTCTCGTTCTCCACAATTTAAAATCTCAAGGAATGAGACTCGTGGAAGCTTTGCCAATTAAATCAAAGTTTTGGGTTTTCAAGTCATCTATAGGATCTTGCATCTTCTTAGACTTTTTCAAGTTTTAGAATTTGCATTTTAAATTTCTCTTGATAAACGACTTTCTAGGATCAATTATAGGAACTTGCGAAAAGTTCTTGTTCTTAACCCATAAGAGTTAAGACTTTCGCGTTTTAAAGTTCCCTATATAAAAGCCTAGCAAAACTTGACTTAAACACGTTAAGGATACTAGCTAGAGTAAACTTGGATAAGTAAACTCGTGTTGAGTCAAAAGATTCACAACGTTTAAAAATTAAAACCACTTTATTAAAAATTTATTCTAGCAAAGAAAGTAAATAACGATAACAAAGGAAAATCCGACTATACTACTAGGCCAAAATAGATTAAATTTTTTGAAAAATGTCGAAAAATCAAATTTTCCGGTTAAAATGAGGACAAATTCATGGAAAAGCCCACTTACTTCGATAGAGGTCCCCCTACACTTGATATAAACATTGTCCTCAATGTTTAAGCATGTGAGAGTAAACTCCCCTACACTTAGGACATTGTGCACGTTGTTTAAATCTTGCTAAGGAAGAGACAACTATAGTGATTTTAATGTCAACATATAAGATAGGAAATATTGAATCACGACAGTTTAGGATAGAACCGGGAAGACGGGTACACGGGATCACTGGTCGTCAAATGTCATCAAAAGTGCTCTTTGAAGCTTTAATCCCTGCACATCATAAGAAACAAGACAACAAACCCTATGTAGCTCCCCCTACACTTATTAGGAAAACGGGTAAAAGGATAGATCAACGGGTTGCCTCCCGAGAAGCGCTTGTTTTTGTTAACCGAGTCACGATCCTGACTCGACCAAGAACTAATTCAAGGGAAACATGGTGAGGGATGGAATAATCTCATGAGAGATGTCCTCACCAAATTATAACTTCACACGCTGGCCATTCACTTTAAAATTAGGCCCATTTGGTTGAGAAAGCTCAATGGTGCCATATGGGAAGACTTTGGCGAAAATGAATGGACCAGACCAACGGCTCTTAAGTTTGCCAGAAAAGATTTTCAACCGAGAGTTAAAGAGTAAAACTTGATCACCTATGTGAAACTCTCGGTTCTTAATCCTAGAATCATGAATGAGCTTGGTTTTCTCCTTGTAGATCAATGAATTCTCATAAGCTAAATTCCTTAGTTCATTAAGCTCGTTGAGTTGAATCTTCCTAAGATCACCGGCTTTGTTGATATCAAAATTGGCCCACTTCAAGGCCCAATACGCCTTATGCTCCAACTCAATAGGGAGGTGGCATGCCTTCCCGTACACAAGACGATATGGAGTGCAACCAATAGGTGTCTTATATGCCGTACGGAAAGCCCACAAAGCATCATCTAACTTATCGGCCCACGAGGCACGATGCTCTCCCACAGTTTGCTCTAATATTCTCTTCAGTTCACGGTTAGAAATCTCAGCTTGACCATTAGTTTAAGGATGATATGCGGTGGAAAGACGGTGATTGACACCGTACTTAGCCATGACTCGAGCAAATTGATCATTGCAAAAATGAGTCCCGCGGTCACTGATGATAGCACGAGGAACACCGAATCGAGCAAAAAGTTGTTTGAATAAGTTCACAACCACCCTCGCATCGTTCATAGGGAGAGCCTTTTGTAGAAACTAGAAGGGGGGGTGTTGAATAGTTTCTTATATTTTCTTGTTAAATGATGGTTTTCAAAAAAAAATTTCTCAAAAAACTTAGACTTGAGGAAATAAGTGAAATCTTCTTATGTACAATATAAACAATGATAGTGTAACTAAACTAATACTAACTAATATATATATGCACAAATAATAAAGAATGTAAAGAGTTAAGGGTAAAGAAAGATCAAACCAAACACCAAGGATTTATAGTGGTTCGACAACGAAGATCACTCCTCGTTCCTACTCCACTCCTTGAGTACTCCTTACTCGAGAGTTCACTACACAACAAGCTCCTTATGGTGGAGAAAACCGTACACGTCGCTTAACCAATTTCCGACTCTAAGCTAAAAGTCGAGCCCTAATCGTAGCTAGGACCAATCTACACAACTATACTTAGTACATACACAACTTCCAAACAGACACAACTACTTGGATCTTCACAACTATTACACAACAACATATGTATAAAATTTGATCTTCAAAGGATCTTTGGTGGTGGACTCAACACCTCACAATGATAGTGTTCTTCTCTTTGCACTTGAAGATGAAGGGATGGATGAGATAGATTCACTTCTAAACAAGTAGTAATAAATCAAATGATCAAGGATTTGAGTGATTTAAGAAGTATGTTTGAATCTGGAAATTTGTGTGCAAAAGAGGTGGATTGGAAATATGAGAACGGTCCACTATTTATAGGACAAAGGGCAAACGGCTATATCTGCCCGCGGTTCCTTATCTTAGCCGGCAGTACCTTATCGATAAGGAACCGCCTTGGCGCTAAGGAACCGCTGGACTAGACTCCGCTCCCTTTTTGTATTTTAGTGGTGGAGGTCATATCTGATTATAAAAATATCCAGAAAGGATATTCTAAATCAAAAGGGAATATGCCATTTTCAAATATTTAATTTAATAAAACATTTTCTTAAAAAGAAAGTTTAATTAAAAACTTGTCACACTTAATAAAAAGTGAGTTTTAAGAAAAGATTAAATCACTTGATCACTTGATTAAGGTTAGTACTTGTTTATTCATACCTTAAGTGAAAATGGGTAAAATGAAAAATACTTGAACTCAAGAATTCGTTTTTCGTTGTTTTCGTAAATGCTTGTTTTTACATATTGTCGTAATCAAAACTAAGCGAGACCGAAAAATGCAAGTAACGTTTTTAGGCATTATTGCATTAAAAATCTCTCCCTTTTTTATTCTGACAATACATAAACTCAATCACACAAAAACAAGATTTTTCGAAGACGAGTTTATTCATTTCTCCCCCTTTGTCGAAGCAAAAAGGTTGCACAAGTCGGTGTTGAAGAGACGGACCTCGCAAAGACTCCCCCTTGGTGCTTACTCCCCCTTGCTTGGGGCACCGAGGAATCAAGATATGGTGACAAGATACATAGAAGGGTTAGTTGAACAAAAGATACAACCAACAAGAGATAGCTATAGGTCACAAAAAAATTAAAAAGAGAAGAAAACACAAAGACTAAGATCCAAGTGAAATCATATAAAATAAAATAAAAAGTCATACAAAGATGTATGAAAGAGGAAACAAGGCAAAAGCATAAATCTAATCCTAGTTAATCTAGAATTCTAAGATTTTCTTGAGTAAGGTGTCTTGTGGATAAGCAACCAATGCTTATATGAATGACAAGGTAGTGGCGGAATGTGGTGGTGGTGGCTTGGTGGAGATCTCATAATCAAAGTGAAGAGGAGGCTTGATTAAGAGACTCTTGATGTAGCTCAACTACTCATAGATGTGTGCCATAGCAAGATGTTGATATTGACAAGAATGACAATATGTCCCATGGTGCATGACATTATCATGAGAAGGAGGAAGAACACTAAAGGGTGGTGGTGGAAGAAAAGATGTTCCACAATCAACATTCTTGGTAGGAGAGATGTGATTATGAGTGTTCTTGGGTGAATTGGGATTGAAAGCAATTGGGGAGAATGGAGGAGAATCAAGGCTTTCATTAGAAGAGTAAGACATTTTGGGATGTGAAGTAAGGCAAAATTTGTATGGTTTAATAGGGAAGGCTCAAGGTATTTTTGGGGTGGTCAAAGGGTTGAAGCAAAGATTCTCAAAAATGTTGGAACAAATTTGGAATTTCAGAAATACCCGAAAAGAAGCACTGTACGCGGTTCCTTATTGCTTTCGGTGGTTCCATAGTCTAACTTATCATAAGGATATGCTTAAAAGCAAAGATAGACAAAAAGAACACATACTAACTCACCAAATAGGGGTTGACCACAATACATGGATTTTAAAAATCGATGTAGGAGGTGTGTAAGAAAAGACCTTAAGTCATGACACAATGATCCTCCATGATTCTATCTTGTTCTTGCTATGTTTGAGAGAATCATACATATGAATTATGTAAGCTTGAGATTAATAGCAAGAATCTATGAAAAACATTTTTAGATTGAATTAACAGTGTCAAAACATTTCTTGACCATTTTCGAAAGAGACTTTGAGGATTTTGAAAAGGAGAATAGAAGATTTTCGAGAAGAGTTTAGGAGACTCAATGCTTTAAAGTGATAAAAGACTTAAAAGAAAGTAAGAGACTCAAAAAAGGGAAATCAATTAAGGAATATGTTCCATTAATCCTAGACCTAGACGCAAGTAATTAAAAGGTTCCCTCTTAAGTGGCTTAGTGAAGATGTCAGCTAAGTTATCCTCGAAGGGTACCTTCTTAATTGAAATGTTCCCCTTTTGAACATTATCCCTAAGAAAATGGTGACTAATTTCTATGTGCTTGGTTCGCGAATGTTGCACGGGATTCTTGCTAAGGTCTATATCACCTTTATTGTCGTACATGATGGGAACATCACCAAGACGAATCCCGTAATCAGCAAGCACTTGCTTCATCCATAGAGCTTGTTGGCATGCTTTTCCGGCACTCACATACTCGGCTTCTGTGGTGGATATCGCAAGAGCGGTTTGTTTCTTGGAGAACCAAGAAGTTAAACAACAACCCATGAAGGTACAAACACCACTAGTGCTTTTCCAGTCCACATAGTCTCCCGCATGATTCGAGTCCGCGTAGACAATGGTTTCTACACCGGTACCTTTAGGATACCATAATCCTAAATGTATATTGCCCTTAATGTATCGGAAGATACGCTTAACTGCTTCAAGGTGAGAGGTTTTGGGAGCCTCTTGGAAGCGAGCACAAAGGCAAACACTAAACATGATATTCGGTCGACTTGCCGTTAGGTACAACAAACTACCAATCATACCTCTATATTTGGTGTTGTCTACCGACTCACAATCATCATCTACGGTGAGTTTAGTATCCGAGGCCACTGAAGTCTTCATTGGTCTAGATTCTTCTAACCCAAATTTCTTTATCATTTCTTTAGCATACTTAGATTGACTAAAGAAAATACCACCGTCCATTTGTTTAATTTGGAGTCCTAAAAAGAAGTTAAGTTCTCCCATCATACTCATTTCAAACTCATCATGCATGATTTTGGCAAAGTCATCACACAATTCTTGACAAGTTGAGCCAAATATAATGTCATCAACATATATTTGCACGATTATGAGGTGAGAACCTTTCTTCTTTTTAAAGAGAGTGTTGTCTACCATTCCCATGGTATACTCATGTTTAACAAGAAACGCTTTAAGTCTATCATACCAAGCTTTATGTGCTTGTTTAAGACCATAAAGTGCCTTCTTAAGCTTGTAAACATGATCCGGTTTCTCAAAATCAATGAAGCCGGGAGGTTGAGCCACATATACCTCCTCATTGATCAAACCGTTAAGAAACACACTCTTTACATCCATTTGTTGAAGCTTAATATATAAGGCACAAGCGTAGGCTAAAAGGATTCTAATGGATTCTAATCTAGCTACCGATGCATATGTCTCGTCATAATCAATCCCTTCTTGTTGATTATAGCCTTGTGCTACAAGTCTAGCTTTGTTACGAGACACAACACCATTCTCATCTAGCTTATTACTATATACCCATTTGGTTCCTATAATGGTAGAACTTCTAGGTGGAGTGACAAGTTCCCAAACATCATTAGCAACGAATTGATTCAATTCTTCTTGCATCGCAATGACCTAACTCTCATCCGTCAAAGCTTCTTTAACATTCTTTGGTTCAATCAAGGAGACGAAACAAAAGAAGTTACTTTGGTTTTGGACTTGAGATCTTAGGGTCCTTTGATTTAAGTCACCAATGATATTATTGAGAGTATGATCCTTAGACTCCTTAATGTTTACTTCCTTTTCAACACTAAGGTCTTCAACTCCTATTTTTCTAACCTCTTTGGCTCTAACTACTTCTACTTCATCCAAGTCATCATCAACCAATGGTGGTGTCTTGGTTAAAGGAAGGGTTTCATCAAAAGTCACGTTAAGTGATTCTTCAATTACGCCCGAGGTTCTATTAAGGACTATGTAGGCTTTGCTAGTTTGGGAATAACCTAAAAAGATACCTTCGTAAGACTTTGGGTCAAACTTGGTAAGGTAGTCTTTGGTGTTGAGGATAAAGCACTTGCTTCCAAACACCCTAATGTATTCCAATGAGGGTTTCTTACCTATAAGAATCTCATAGGGGGTCTTTCCTAGGAAAGGTCGAATGAGAATTCGGTTGAGAATATAAGTCGATGTGTCCACGACATTGCACCAAAACTTTTGAGGAAAATATTGCTCGTTTAACATTGTCCTACTCATCTCTTGGATGGTCATATTCTTCCTTTCAACTACCCCATTTGATTATGGAGTGCGAGGAGCCGAGAAGTTATGGGTAATACCATGAGCTTCACAGAAGGCACCAAATTGCACTTCATTATCAAATTCCCTACCATGATCTGTCCTAATAGAGACAATTGGACATCCTAGTTGATTTTGAATTCTTCGACTAAAGATTTCGAAATGATCGAAAGCTTCATTCTTAGATGCCCAAAATCTAGTCCAAGTGAATCTAGAATAGTCATCAACTATAACTAGGGTATACTAGGTCCAAAGAGATCCATATGTAGGAGTTCTAAGCACCGAGAGGTTGAAACCAAATTCTTGGCTTTGTGACTTGAGTGAAATTGCTTTCCAACTTTGCAAGCATCACAAAAGTGACTATCAAACTTCATCTTGGGGAGGTGTCTTACCAACTCCTTAGAGACTAAAGATTGAATTAGACGTATATTAGCGTGACCTAATCTCCTATGCCAAAGAGTAGAACTATCATCTATAGTCGCAAGACATATGTTGTCTTTTGACTTCTTATTGACCTTCATGACATAAAGCCCATGCTTTCTAACACCTTTTCCAATGACTTTTCCATCTTTTACGATTTCACTATCATTTTCCAAAAAGATGACCTTACACTTATTGTCACAAATTTGACCTATGCTTAAAAGGTTAAACCCTAAATTATCTATGTGCTCAATATTTTCAATAGTCATGGAGTCAAGAGAAACCGTACCTTTGCCAATGATATTACCACGTAGACTACTAGCGAATATGACGTTACCTCCATCATATGCTTTGTAGCGCGAGAACAAACTTCGATTACCCATCATGTGTTTAGAACAACCACTATCCTTAATCCACTCGTCGGGTTTCAAATCAATTCCCAAGCATATCTAGGTAACAACATACACGATCAAAAATTTGGTCCCCAATATCTCATGGGTCGAAAATTGTTAGTTCCAAACATCCGCATTTGGTTAGGATGCATGAATGGAGGAGGGTTTCCCCATGGGGAACAAAAGGGAGGAGGATAATAATTCATATAACCATTTTGTTGTTTATTATTTCTCCTAGGTGTATTTAATCTTGGTTTAGAGTTATGGTCATTCCTTCTAGGTGTTGGAGTTTTACTTTTAGGTCGTGAATTGTTTTGACTATCTCTTCTAGGTGTTGTCGTTCTACTTTTAGGCCTAGACTCATTCCGTACTCTTGGTGGAGTAGAAGATGGTCTTGATAAACTTCTATTTCCCATTAAAGGTTTACTCAAAGGCTTACAGAACTTATCAACGGCATTGTCGTCAAGTATGGGTAATTTCACTTTGTTAACAATAAGATGCTTAGGATGTTCACCTAAATTTGACTTTTCAGAAAGTTCAGGATTTTCATCAAAAATACTTTTTGGCCGCGGTACCTTATCTATGGCGGCGGTTCCATAGTGATAAGGAACCGTCCCATACAGTTTGGGACCGCGTACAGCAGATAGTTTTTCTAAAAATCGGACTTGTTTAGGTTCACTAGTTGATGCTTCATTTGAGGGTTAAAACCTACACCAAGTCTTTCCTTAGAATGAATTTATTTGTTTAACATATTATCAAGAGCACTAGTACCTTTCATGAACTTTTCTAGTTTAATGGAGGTGCTCTTGAGATCTTCATTTTCTAACCTAAGTCTCTCATAACTTAAGCAACCTATATCAACTTCTTTATTTTTCTCAAGTTTGGCTAATTTTTCCCTAAGTTCATTAATATCATTTTCAAGATTAGTTTTAGTTGATTTTAAGGTCTTGTTCTTTTCTATGAATTTAAGGCTAAGTTTGTGTAAATTATCATATTGGCCTTCTAATTCAATATCATCTAAGGTGGAGCTATCATTGCTATAATATTCGGTTTCGGAATGTACCTCTTTAGAAGTGTGAGCCATGAGACATTTCTCCTCTTTGGGGTTGTCATCAACATCTTTACCGCTATCGCTCCAAGAACCACTGACGAATGCCGTGTGATTCTTATCTCGTGAAGGCTTTGGAAACTCACTAATGAAATGATTTGGATCACCACATCTAAATCAATTCCTATCACCTTTTTCATTCTTGGCAAATCGATTCTTTGAGAATGGTTTCTTGTCGTTGTTGGGTTGCCTCACGTGTTGACCTCGTCTTTTGAAGAACCTCTTGAAATCTCTCACCGTCAATGCATACTCCTCGTCATCACTATCCGAGGAACTATCATGATCGCTTTGTGCCTTTTTGGATTTGAGTGCAAGAGACTTCCTTTCACTCTTGGTTTTCACCAATTCCGAGTCCTTCACAATTATCATCTCATGAACCGTCAAGTTTCCTATGAGTTCATCGAGTGATAAAGTTGAGAGATCTTTCGATTCTTCAATTGCCGTGACTTTTGCTCTCCACTTCGGATGTAAGGCCCTTAGAAACTTCATAACATTGTTCTTGCTAGAAAAACCTTCATCAAGTGCTTTTAGACTAGTAATAATAGTGTTAAATCTAGCAAAGGCACTATCAATAGCTTCATCTTCTAAGATGACAAATTGTTCATATTGTTGGACAAGGAGATCGATTTTGCTTTCTTTGACTTGGCTATTACCTTGGTGGGTTCCTAAAAGAGTGTTCCAAATATCATTAGCGGTTTCACACATAAAAATCCTTTCATACTCTTTCTAAGGCAAAGCATTATAAATCACCATTTTAGCGTCATTATTTTTCGAAAGTTTCTTTTTAGTATCATCATTAGCTTTGTCAAAAGTGACCGATTCCTTTGTTTTAGAAACTTCATTAAATTGATAAGGTAAAAAATCACCATTGGTAATAACATACCAAAGATCTAAATCTTTTGATTTTACATAAGTCTCAAATCTATTTTTCCAATAAATAAAACTATCGGTTTCAAAAAGTGGTGGTCTTTGCATAGATTGCCCTTATAGGTACTTGTTGGAATCCATAGATCGATTCAAGTTTTAAAATACAATATACTTTAAAAGTACTTGAGAAACCCACTCTGATACCAATTGTAGAAACTAGAAGGGGGGGGGGGGGTTGAATAGTTTCTTATATTTACTTGTTAAATGATGGTTTTCAAAAAAGCCTTTTTCTCAAAAACTTAGACTTGAGGAAATAAGTGAAATCTTCTAATGCACAATATGAACAATGATAGTGTAACTAAACTAATACTAACTAATATATATATGCACAAAGAATAAATAATGTAAAGAGTTAAGGGTAAAGAAAGATCAAACCAAACACCAAGGATTTATAGTGGTTCGGCAACGAATCTCACTCCTCGTTCCTACTCCACTCCTCGAGTACTCCTTACTTGAGAGTTCACTACACAACAAGCTCCTTATGGTGGAGAAAACAGTACACGTCGCTTAACCAATTTCCGACTCTAAGCTAAAAGTTGAGCCCTAATCGTAGCTAGGACCAATCTACACAACTATACTTAGTACATACATAACTTCCAAATAGACACAACTACTTGGATCTTTACAACTATTACACAACAACAAATGTATAAAATTTGATCTTCAAAGGATCTTTGGTGGTGGATTCAACACTTCACAATGATAGTGTTCTTCTCTTTTCACTTGAAGAGGAAGGGATGGATGAGATAGATTCACTTCTAAACAAGTAGTAATCAATCAAATGATCATGGATTTGAGTGATTTAAGAAGTATGTTTGAATCTGGAAATTTATGTGCAAAAGAGGTGGATTGAAAATCTGAGAAAGGTCCACTATTCATAGGACAAAGGGCCAGCGACTATATCAGCCCGCGGTTCCTTATCTTAGCCGGCGGTACCTTATCGATAAGGAACCGCCTAGGCGCTAAGGAACCGCCAGACTAGACTTCGCTCCCTTTTTGTCCTTTAGTGGTGGAGGTCATATCTGATTATAAAATATCCAGAAAGGATATTCCAAATCAAAAGGGAATATGCCATTTTTAAATTTTTAAATATTTAATTTAATAAAACATTTTCTTAAAAAGAAAGTGTAATTAAAAACTTGTCACACTTAATAAAAAGTGAGTTTTAAGAAAAGATTAAATCACTTGATCACTTGATTAAGGTTAGTACTTGTTTATTCATACCTTAAGTGAAAATGGGTAAAATGAAAAATACTTGAACTCAAGAATTTGTTTTTCGTTGTTTTCGTAAATGCTTGTTTTTACATATTGTCGTAATCAAAACTAAGCGAGACCGAAAAATGCAAGTAACGTTTTTAGGCATTATTGCATTAACACCTTTGCTTCAACCCATTTAGATACGTAGTCAACGGCTATGAGGATGTACTTGTTCCCTTTGGATGATGGAAATGGCCCCATAAAGTCGATACCCCATACGTCAAAGATTTCACACTCTTGGATGAAATTTTGAGGCATCTCATCTTTATGTGTGATCTTGCCTTGTCTTTGGCAAGCATCAGAACGTTTAACCATTTCATGAGCGTCATGATAAATGGTGGGCCAATAAAATCCAGAATCAAAAACTTTCTTCGCGGTATAGTTAGGACCAAAGTGACCACCGATGGGTCCTTTGTGGCAAGTTTCTAGGATTAATAAAGCTGCCGGCCCATCAACACACCGATGAATGACAAGATCCGCACATTGTTTGAAAAGGTAAGGGTCGTCCCAAAATAGTGCTTAATGTCCTTAAAGAACTTTTTCTTTTGTTGGGACGTTAACCCTTCCATGAGAATTCCACCCGCCAAATAGTTTGCAATGTCCGCAAACCATGGGGTTTCATCAAGATTGGAGTTAATAGACATCAAGGCCTCAAGGGGAAAAGAGTCATTAATCTCTTGATTTGGGAGCTCCCCTTGATAAGGATCCTCGAGTCTACTAAGATGATCCGCGGATAGGTTTTCCGCTCCTTTTTTATCACGAATTTCGATTTTAAATTCTTGTAGGAGCAAAACCCAACGAAGAAGTCTTGGCTTGGAATCTTGTTTGGTTAACAAGTACTTCAACGCGGAATGGTCGGTATAGACAATGGTGGTGGAAATAACAAGATAGGGGCGAAACTTCTCAAAAGCATACACTACATCTAAAAGCTCTTTTTCGGTAGTGGTATAATGCAATTGAGCCCCCGTCATTGTCTTGCTAGCATAATGGATTGATTGGAAGTGTTTGTTCACTCTTTGTCCCAAAACCGCTCGAATAGCAAAATCGCTAGCATCACACATCAATTCAAAAGGTAACTCCCAATTAGGGGTAACCAAGACCGGTGCCTTAGTTAATTTATCCTTATGAAGATTGAAAGAGTCAATACACTCTTTAGAAAAGATAAAAGGAGTATCTTTTTCCAATAGGTGGGTCATCGGGCGAGCGATCTTAGAAAAATCTTGAATGAAACGACGATAGAAGCCCGCATGACCTAGAAAACTTCTCACACCCTTCACGGTTGAAGGAGGAGGTAATTTAGCAATCACATCGACTTTAGCACGGTCAACTTCAAGACCGGCTTTGGAGATTTTATGACCAAGAACAATACCTTCTTTTACCATGAAATGGCATTTTTCCCAATTAAGAACGAGACAAGTGTCTTCATACCGTTTGAGCATACATTCTAAATTGGCAAGGCAAGTAGAGAAAGAATCACCATAGACCGAGAAATCATCCATAAAGACTTCCATAGTTTCTTCAACCATGTCATGGAAGATAGCCATCATACACCTTTGGAAAGTCCCGAGAGCATTGCATAAGCCGAAAGGCATTCTTTTGTAAGCAAATGTTCCATAAGGACAAGTGAATGTGGTTTTCTCTTGGTCTTTTGGATCGATGGGAATTTGATAATACACGAAGAAACCGTCTAAGAAGCAATAATAGTCATTACCCGCTAAACGCTCGAGCATTTGATCCATGAAAGGAAGAGGAAAATGATCCTTGCGAGTGGCATCATTGAGCTTGCGATAGTCTATGCAAACTCGCCAACCCGTGACAAGTCGAGTAGGAATCAACTCCTTGTTTTCGTTGGGAACAACGGTTATTCCGCCTTTCTTAGGCACACAATGGACGGGACTAACCCATGGCGAATCCGAAATAGGGTAAATCATTCCGGCATCTAGAAGTTTGATAACCTCTTTCTTGATGACGTCATGACTTTTAGGATTAACCCTTCTCTGGCTTTGGATTGCGGGTTTAAAGACATCTTCCATGAGAATTTTATGAGTTACAAAAGTTTGGATCAATTCCGCGGATGTCGGAAATTTTCCAAGCAATTGATTTCTTATGATTCTTCAGCACATCGATAAGTCAATATTTTTCATCTTCTTTCAAGTCCTTTGCAATGATGACGGGTAACTTCTTATTGTCTTCAAGGAAAACGTATTCGAGATGAGACGGTAGATCCTTAAGCTCTAAATCCGGAGGATTGTTGATGGAAGGTTTAGTCAAATTCGGATCATCGATTGTAACTTCCTTAGGAGAAGGTGGAGAAATATGGTCCTCATTGAGAAGTTTCTCAATGGTACGAATGTCTTCTTCCCAATCGGTGGGAGAATCGTCATATTGTAAGTCCACATCCCCTAAAGTTGCTTCAAATTCTTTCAAAAAGAAATCACTTTCTCTAAATGGAGTCAATGATGGAGCAATAGAGGCAACGGTCTCAACAATGGGTAGAGAAGAAGAACTACTTTTACAAGCGTCTTTGAAATGCTCTTCACAAGCGTCATCAAGTACGTCAATGAAATTAACGCTCTCGTTTTCATAAGGTTGCTTAGAAAGTTTACCCATGTTGACGACGATTTTATCGTCACCAACTCTTAATTCGCCCGCGGCTACATCAATGAGAGTGCGACCGGTCCTCAAGAATGGACGTCCAACGATTAATGGAACACGGGGATCCATCTCGTAGTCCAGGACAACAAAATCCGCCAGAAAGGTGAACTTGTCGACACCGACGAAGACATCTTCGGCTATCCCCACTGGATAAGCAAACGTACGGTTAACTAATTCCAATGTCATTCGTGTAGGGACTAGCTCGGGTAGAGATAATTATTTCCAAACACTTAATGGTATTAAGTTTATACTAGCACCTAGATCGGCTAGGGCCATACAATTCTCTACCCCGGGGAAGTTGCAAGGAATGAGAAAACGACCCGGATCACCAAGTTTGGTTGGTAATTTCCTTAAGAGCACTACGGAGCAATTTTCATTAAGTTGGGTCTGAGCGATATCAAGGAGTTTCTCCTTATCACTGAGAAGATCTTTAAACATTTTAGCATATTTCGGCATGTGAGCGAGAGCCTCGGCAAAGGAGATGTTGAAATTCAATTTCTTTAAACATTTTAAGAAAGTTCAAAACTTGAATATCATCCTTGCTCTTCAACTTCTCTTTCCTCAACCTTGAAGGGTAAGGTATGTCGGGTTGAGATGAAGGCTTTGGAATGGAATTCTCACTCACATCCTTGGGTGGAGGAGGGGTGGAAGTAGAAGGTGGAGGAATTGGAGAAGGGGACTCGTTTTCCTTTGTCACAATCACCAGTGTAGGTGTAGAAATCTCGGGTTCCTGTAAACCTTTGCCACTTCGGGTGGTGATTGCTCTCATCTCCCCTCTTGGATTAGCAACGATGTTACTCGGAAGAGAACCCGAACCAGAGGTTTGATTACTTGGGAAGAAACTAGCCATCATATCCCTTAAGTCATTCATTTTACTGCTTAACGAGTGTCGCATATCGGCTCGAAGATCATTCCCTTGTTTCGCCATATATCCTTTCAAGTTGATGATTTGACTCTGAAGATTCTTCACTAGCACGTCATTGGTCCTCATTTAAGTTTCAACCTCGTGATTAAATGCTGTAGGGTGGTTGGAAGGAGGAGCATGGTAGATAGGTGGTTGATAAGCGGGTTGTTAGTAAACTTGATTATTTCCTTGAGGTGGATATGGGTTTCTTTGGGTTTGATATTGATTTGGAGCTCGAGTTTGGTTTTGATTGTTGTGATTGAAGTTGTTTTGGTTTTGAGGAGGAAAACTGGGTGGTGAAAGGAAGTTGTTTGAACGATAACTGAGCAAATTGCGGTCACTTTGAGGACGAGATTGATAGCCTCCCGTAGAAAAGTTACCGTTAGCAGCATACACATTTTCCGGATTGTCATGAGTAGAAGGACAATCGGTGTATGAATGAGAACCCCCGCAAATCTTACAAGAAGTTGCTACAGCTTTATCTTGTTGAAATTGGTTTGTAGCCATGGTTAAGAAGTTTTTGTTCATCTCGACAATTTGGCGGGTAAGATCGGTTATCTCTGGGTTGGATGATGTAGAAGAAACATTGTACCTCGGGTTATTCCTTGAAGATGCAGATGAATCCCAATTTTTGTGGTGAGTGGTCATGTTCTCTATAACATCTCTACACTCCTCAGGTCTTCTCTTCATGAATGTACCACTGGCGGCAGCATTAATCGTATCACGATCACGAAAAGTTAAACCATTGTAGAAAGTATCAATCAAAGTAACGAGGAGCATGTTATGGTTCAGACAATGGTCGATCAAGACATTATAATGTTCCCAAGCATTGAAAAGCGACTCATCAGGTTCTTGAGTGAATCCACTGATTTGGTTTTGAAGACTAGTGACCATGGATGGTGGAAAGTAGCGCGAGAAAACTTTTTGAGTCATGTCGTTCCATGTATGAATTGAGTTTTGGGAAGACGATCAAACCATTTTTCGGCATGGTGGGATAGAGTATGTGGAAAAAGGTGAAGGCGAAGAAAATCCATGGAAACACCAGGCAATTTCATGCTTTGAGTAACGGTTATGAATTTATCGAGGTGTTTGTTGGCATCATCATCCGGTAATCCGCGAAAAGGACAAGCGTTTTGAACTTGCTGGATCATGTGATGCTTCAGCGAAAACTCAGGAGCCGTGATTTGCATCGGCGCAATCGGTCCTCCTCGTCCGTTCATTGTTGGCTGACAAAGCTCCTCTATTGTGCGTAGGTCAGGTTGTGGGCCATTGTTGTTATTATTGTTCATGTTGTTGAGAGGTGGGTTGTTATTATTGTTATGCACACCAGCCATATCTATGTATCTAAGAGTCTCGGGCTCAGAATAAGACGTAGATCGAGTACGCATACACTAAAAATGAAAAGAAAATATTTTTGGTTTTTTTTATCTTTTTTATTGTTTTTGGATTTTTAAAAATTTTATATTTTTTAGGATTTTTGAAAATTTTTGTGCTTGAAAATAACGTTCCCAAAAGAACGGATCCCAAAATCCAATTTTTCACACTAAAAACCGTTAATCTTTACGAAAAGAGCCGGCAGCGGCGCCATTTAATATGATGATAAAGGCTCTAGCATATGTGTACTCAATCGTTCTCGGTATCTTAACGAATTGATCACGGTTATTGGTGGAATTATTGGTGTTGGTCACTAAAAGGGGGAGCTTGATTGTCTAAGTCTACAAATAACATAAACGTAAAAGTTATTAAAAATAAAGTAGAATGTCTAACCTTAATTGCTTTTCCAGAATGAATTGCTGCACAGTAGAGCTTAGTGAAAATAGCTAAAGGTAATTATGTATTAAAATAAAAATGAAAATGAAAATGTCGACGATTAAAAATGAAAGCTTTAAAAGTTAAACTCAAAATGAAAACTTTGAAAGTAAATTTGAAACTTAAAAACTTTGTAAAGATGAAAACTTTATTAAAATGTAAACTTAAAAAAATTAGGACAAAACACTTTTAAAAATAAACTAATTAAAATTGGCGGGAAAAATTAAGGTTTGAAAATAATTTGGAAAACACGAATTGAACATAAGTCGGAATCCAAACCTTGCCCTAAGTCAGAACACCCATTTACCACTTAATTTGAAATAGTGATGCAAGACCTAGTTCGGAATGTGAGTGATGAAGTTAATCCGGAATACCACTCCTTGACCCAAGTCGGAATATGTCCTTCTGATGTAATTCGGAATCTGAATCCCTAACACAAGTTAGAATGACAAAACCCAAGACCTAATTCGGAATGTTGGCCCTTCACGTAATTCGGGATACACGTGCTGAACCTTGTTCGGAATATAGAATCTCGCACCTAATCCGGAATATGCACTTCGTATCTAATTCGGAATCCAGACCCTCGATATAATTCGGAATCTGTAACTCCCACCTAGTTTGGAATCCGCTGCAAGTAATTCGGAATACCTACTCCTGTATGCAATTCGGAATATAACTTCGTACTACACCTAATTCGGAAAATAAGCTTAGCACTCAATTTCGGAAAAGGGTGTTCAACAAGTAATTCGGGATATGGTGTTCTACAAGTAATTCGGGATGCTGAGTTGCACACAGTTCGGAATAATGAACATCAAGACCTAAGTCTGAATAATCAAATAAACACTTAATTCGGGAAATGACAGTTAGCACGTAAGTCGGAATATTAAGGTTTTAGAGTTCCGAATTAAGCTCAAATAAGCAAGAATCAAATAAGCACTTGCCAAAACTTTTACCAAATTGATTTTTAGAAAAAGCTAATAAGACACAATTTAAAAACTTTTAAAAACACTAAACAAGCAAAAATTTAAATTCAACTTTTTATAAAATATTAATCTACCAAAATCAACTTATTTAAAAACTAATAAACATAAAAATTAAGCAATAAGCACAATAATCTAAAAACTTAAAACACACCAAATCAATAAGCACAATCTAACAAGCAAAACAATCACATCATCAACAAAATTAAACCAACTACATGATTAATTAAGCAAAAATAATAGATTATTAAGAAAGGTAGAATGAGAATTTATTAAAAAGCTTGATTATATTAAAGATTAAGATCTAAGATTACAAAGTGAAATAAGAAAAAGCCTGAAAGAAACTCGAGAGAAGAAAAATAAAACAAACACTAATAATAAAACTAACTAGAAAAATTAACTAACTACTCTAATGACACATTAGAAGACTATATATAGGGGAGGTGGAAAGTGCTTGTTTCTTCTCTTTTTTTCTCGTCTTTTTCGACTTAGTCTCGGGATTAGTCGAATGATAACTTGAACTCGTCTTCTAATTTTATTCTTTTAGTAGACTTGGTTCTTCGACTTTGTTAAACTTCCGTCTTTAGACTTTTTCTTCGATAAATCTTCAGAATAGGCCTTTGACTTCCGTTCTTCTTGCACTTTTGATCTTTTGACTTCGTCTTTTGTCTTTTTCTTCGATAAAAGCCCGTGAAAGCCCGTGTTTTCTTCCTTTTTCATATTTTTGTCCTAAAACACAATAAAAACATAAACCACACATAATTTCGACTTTAACGACATAAAATACACGTTTTGGTCTTGTAATTATTGGAAATAAGTGGTAAAAGGATAAGTGTTTTCACACTTATTAATTACTAGGAACTCCTGAAAACTATTCTTGTTCCCGTAGTGGTAAGGAATACAATACTAGTTTTTATATATAGAAAATATCATATGATTAGAAAGTGAATATCGTATTGATGCATGTCGACGATCTGAATGACACTTTGACACCACCAAAATACGTAACACCAATCACACACTATCAATGCCCTAAGTTAAAATCAACAAACTACACCGTTTGGGGTATAAAAATTAAATTTATACTTGAAGCACACATTTTATGGGAAACAATAGAACCTAAGGAAAATGCGCAAGTTGACGAGAAAAAGGATAAGGCAACGATTGCGTTTCTATATCAAGCATTGACCAAAGATGCGATACTACAAGTCGCGGGTTGTAAATCAGCTGAAGAAGTATGGGAATCACTAAAGAAGAGACACGTTAGGGAAGAGAAAGTGCATCAAGCACGGTTATAATCATTGATGATTGGTTTCAAACACTTCAAATGAAAGAGGACGACACAGTGGATGCATTTATGACCAAACTAAATAGCTATGCTACTAAGGCAAAAGAATTAGGAAAGACATTTGATGAATCACTTTTAATACAGAAACTACCACGCCAGATAGATTCGTACAAATAGTAGCTATTAGTTGATATGTTTTGTAGAATTTAGTTGCTATGTATTGGCCCATTTGGCCTAACCCATTTTAATATTTCAGAATATTCTGTAATACTAAAATGGGTTTGGCCAAATGGGCCAATACATAACAACTAAATTCTACTAAATTATCTCCCAGAAAAAAAATAACCAGAAGTAGACCTACGAGTAGATGGGCATCCGGCCCAATTAGCATCTGTATAACCAACCAAAGAATTAGTAGGGGAGACATACAACTGAAGACCAAAATCTACTGTCCCGCGAACGTATCGAAAAATACGTTTGAGTGAAGCAAAGTGGAGTTCCCGCGGATCATATATATACAGGCAAATATGTTGAACAACATAGGACAAGTCGGGTCGTGTAAAGGTAAGATACTGAAGTCCCCTGGCAAGACTATGATATAAATAGGATCCTGAACGGGAACACCTTCCGGACCCAGTTTTGCTTCGGTGTCAACGGGTGTCCGAGAAGGGTTACAATTAAGCATGTGAGCACGCTCAAGAAGCAGAAGAGCGTATTTCTGCTGAGACAAAAATAAATCTGTAGATGTACGTGTAGTAGATATACCAAGAAAGTAGTTAAGCGGCCCGAGGGCAGTCATGTCGAACTCAGCATGAAGTGAAGCAATAATTTGCTCTAGCAGGACTGGAGAGGATGCAGTGAGAATGATGTCATCCACATAGATAAGTAAATAAGCGACCTCTGAACCCTGTGTATATATAAATAGTGAAGAATCACAGCGGCTATGGTAAAATCCAGCCCGAGTGGCATAACCTGCAAAACATTGAAACCACGCACGAGGTGCCTGTTTCAACCCATATAACGAGCGATGTAGAAGACATACATGATTAGGGAACCGGGAGTCAATAAAAACATGAGGCTGATGCATGTACACAGTCTTAGATAAAGTACCGTTAAGAAAGGCGATCTTAACATCAAGTTGGTGAATAGGCCACTTCTATGACACGATGAGGCTAAGAACCGTGTGAATAGTGGTCGGTTTAATGACCGGGACAGTAGATTTTTGGTCTTTAGTTGTATGTCTCCCCTACTACTTCTTTGGTTGGTTATACAGATGTTGATTAGGCCGAATGGCCCATCTACTCGCAAGTCTACTTCTGGTTATTGTGTTTTTATGGGAGATAATCTCCTGTCGTGGTCCTCCAAACGACAACACACTATCACGCTCTAGTGCCAAAGCCAAATATCGTGGTGTTGCTTAACGTGGTTGTGGAGACAGCTTGACTTTGGAATCTTATTCGTGAGTTACATTCTCCCCTATTGACTGCCACCCTAGTATACTGTGATAATGTTAGTGTCGTTTATCTGTGGCTAATCATGTTCAGCATAAACGGACTAAACATATTGAGATTGACATCCACTTTGTCCATGATTTAGTTAATGCCGGCCATATCAGAGTTCTTCATGTCCCATCTCGCTATCAGTACGCCGATATCTTCACCAAAGGTCTTCCATCTGCTTTATTTGAGGAATTTAGATCCAGTTTGTGCGTTCGCTCTCCTCCCGCTCCAACTGTGGGGGCGTATTAGTTGATATGTTTAGTATAATTTAGTTGTTATGTATTGGCCCATTTGGCCTAACCCATTTTAGTATTCCAGAATATTCTGTAATTGTATTTATATGGGATTGGTGATAATGAGAAAGGCAAGCAAATCATTATATCATTCAACAGTGGTATCCATAGAATAAACAAATGATCTTGATGACATTAACTTAGACGATATCATTGGAAGATTCAAGGCATTTGAGGAATGAATAAAGCTTCGAAAAAGAGGACTAGAATAAAGCCATGAAAACTTACTTTTTACACATAATGAACACTCGAGAGGAGGAAGACGATTTGGTAATCGCATAGGTAGATCAAACTTTTCACGAGGAAACTGGCAACATAATAAGAAATTTTTTAACTCAAAGGATGAAAGCTCAACTCACAAAGGATATTCAAATAGGAATAAGTGTGAGTGTGATATGAGAAAAATACAACGTCACAAGTGTAGGAAACTTGGACATTTTAGAAAGGATTGCAAAGAATCATCGACAACTCAGGATCAATCAAACCTTATCTTAGAAGATGACGAACCATCACTATTAATGACTACACACAAAATTGAACACGAGCAAGTTCTGTTGAATGAAGGGACAAATTCAACCCGAAAAATATGCTACAACTAATACAAGCATATGGTATTTAGATAATGGTACAAGTAACCACATGACAGGAACTAAGATTCATTTTAAGGATATCGATGAAAGCATAATTGGAGGCTTCGTTTTGGAGATGGATAATACATTAAAACAAAGGGTGGAGGCTCTATTATGTTAGGTTGTAGAAACCAAGAACAAAAGATAGTATTCGAAGTATACTACATTCCAAACCTCAGGAGCAACATACTAAGTTTAGGACAACTCACAAAGATAGGTTGTAGGATCATCATGGATGGAAACAATTGACTTTGTATGATAAGAATGAGAAGTTGTTGATGAAGATTGAAAGAACTAAGAATCGACTTTATAGTATTAGAGTACAAATAGAAGCACCCATATGCCTCTTAGCACATGTAGATAACCAAGCATGGTTATGGAACGCTAGATTAGGTCATCTAAATTTTGATGACATCAACAAGATGACAAGAAAAGGTCTAGTGGAAGGAATACCAAGAATAAATCATGCAGGACAAATTTGTGACGCATGTTTATCAGGAAAACACAGTATAACACTTTTCCAAATCAAGCTAAATTCAGATCAAAGAATCTGTTGGACTTAGTATATGGAAACCTATATGGTCCTATAAGTCACCCACACACTCAGGAAAGAAAATCATTTTCTTGTTAGTAGACGACTGTACACGTTTCATGTGGGCTTACTTTCTGACATCGAAAGATCAAGAATTTAACACCTTCAAGGGTTTTAGACAACAAATTGAGATGGAAATGAGAAAGAGATTTTAACCCTTTATTAAGTTTATAATTATGTGCTTTTTCTAGTCATTTGAATAAATTAATGCATCAAATTGGTACTATGAACATGCATTACACTATTTAAAGTTCAATAAATTATGAGAATTTATACAAGATAGTAAGATGTTGATGTGCGTGTGATGTATAAGTATATTGAACTCCATGCCGCACTTTGCATTTAATATGCCCTTATAAAGTTATAGTCAAGCACAGTAACAAAGGCCTAGTTTTTTTTCAAAGAAAGTTGTTAGCCTTTTTTCTCTTAAGCGGGAGAGATTTTTTTTCCATGTTTTTTTCTAGATATAATAAAATATAATCTCTTATTTTCCTTTCAAATTTTTAGACATAGAAAACTTCTTATTGGCTTTTCAAAATAATTGAAATCCTCTTTATCTCATATGAAGACAATGGATGTAGAAGAAGAGAAACCTCTAAAAAAACAAATGAGTGTCATGAGAAGTGGTTTCAGTGCCTTTGAATCTTTCGGGATATGTTTTTTGTTTTTGAACGTTTTACATTTTATAAATGAATAATTAGAAATACAAATTTAAAATCAAAGTCGAGAAGAAGACAAGGGCATATTGGTCATTCATAGTCCTTTGATGCCATGACTAACGAAAAAGATAGTAGTTGTTCTGATAATGGCTCGATTTGTTACAAAGTGTCCACTTCATGCTCAACGGTATGGTTTTGTATCTTATGGTGGAGTGAGTGTAGCTTTCGAGTTAGTATCATCATTACCTCCTAACTCACGTGTGAGTGAGTGTAAAATGGAAGACAGAGCGATGAGTAACTCACATAATGTAAGTTAGAACTTTTTAATATTTTTATTTGAGTTGTGAGTGTGTAGAGGTATTTAGTGAGGTATATTTAATATAGAGAAAATTCCTTAATGGGACCGTTGTCCCAAGTGACTTTGCTTATGTGGTCCAAAAATGTTGTATCTCCCATACAGGTCCATGACAACAAGGCAACTGGGGCAACCATGGAAGAATGCGACACGTGTCTCGTATGTAAGGTATAACTACTTTTATATTTTATTGGGCAACATGTACTTTTAGGAAAATTTACTTTTAGTATGACTGGTTTTTTGGTAATTTTACCACCACCACTACCATTCTCCCACCACTAAATAATCAACACTTCAATCTACCATCACCATCATCACTTCCATTATCTCACCACCACCATTCCATCCCACCGACCACTTACCCAATCGTCGACCTCCGCCCCAATCTTCTTCTCGCCGAACCATTTCATATATCCTGAGACATTCTTATGATTACATGGCAACTAAAAAGGCTATGTTTCCATGTGTTTAGGCGCTGTTTTTTTCCTAGATTTTTGGGCTGGTTTTATCTTCATTGGAGCCGGGTGTTATAATGTTGGTTTAGATTCGACCACCGCCACACCTTGACAAGAACTTCAGGTCGTACCTTTGAGGATTACAAACGAGATTCCTTGAACCACCAAACTTCAACGGGGATGATTACAACATTATACCAGGACCTCATAAGAGCTTCCTTGAACTACCAAACTTTAATAGGGATGATTACAACGACTAGTAGCACTATTTATGTTTAAAATAATTTTTGTGATCAAGTCATACTAGTTCAACTGTTGTTAACTACTTGTGTTATATAACATGTATCAAATAATTCCAATACTTTAGATAAACAAGTTATCTGGTCACTCATTGTTATCATGTAATTAGTTTCATAAACAAACTAAAAACATTCATAAGTGTATAACTTATCAAAATATAACAAGTTAACCAATAACAAATGGAATTTAGTTCTAAAAAAACAAACTTTGTTTATGTTTCATTTTGGTTCTATATTCGTTTCATCATATGATCGTATGATTACTCAAAAGGCTAGGTTTTCAAGTGTTTAAATATTAAGTGACTATCATTTTTTCCGATAAGTGTTGTTTGGTCGGAAAATGTGAAAGAATGAACAAGATGAAGAAATAGTAAAAGAGAAGTAAGATAATGTTAATCTAATATCTGGTAAAAAAATTAGTTTCTCTAATATACATGTTGCCTAAAGTACGATTGCCCTAATGTAAAATATAGTATAATAATTAAATTATAATAATTTTAGGTGAAATGACCAAAAAACTAGAAGCTGAAAAGTGTAATTACCAAAAAGATACAAGTTGGCCAAAAAAAAATTCTTTTACAAAACTTTACACATAACTTACACAATATGTACTTGATTGTACTTTAATAATAAAAAACTAAACACTTGGCGTGTAACACCCCATTTGGATAAATGGACTGTTACAGAATAATTATGGCGTGTCATCAAAGCATACAAGGTAAATGTCCTAAAACATTACATGACCATAAGGGATAACCGGAATCAAACAACGGCTCCCAAACATAAACTCATAAACAAAGCATAAAGTAAAAGTAATGCAAAAGGAACAGAAACATAAAATAGATCCCATCCTATGCACAACCTTTCCATGCTCTTGTCTTACCTTGGGTACCTGCCGTTTGGGGACATGAAAAGAGAAAACGACTGAGCGATACGCTCAGTGTGCGGATATATGACATAATATGGAACATCATAAACATAAGTAAAGACTGAAATGAAAACATGACAATGAAAGTGCAGCGGAATAATGTAAGTCTTGGAAACCTAGTGACATGTAATAAATTGGTTTATTCTGAAAGTCTCAAGTTCATATTAATACTGAAAGTCTGTTGTTTAATCATGAAAACTGTAATTTAAATTCCTAAGAGCTCATATAGGTCATGATATATATCAACGTGCATGAATACATGGAGGGGTGACCTCGTCATGCAACTAGAGGGGTTGCCTCTAATTATATTGGTCTGGGTAGGAGGGATCAACTCCTTGTGAAGGATGCAAGGCACACATCACATTCACCATGAAAATACTTGTCTGAAACATGTAACTAGGATGCACCCATACACCCCACATGATAATATAATAAATGACCAAAACTATAAAGGGACGCTGCGAGAAATCACTCTCACCGCAGAAGAGTCATAACACCGGTGCCTCCAGTGTTATGGTTACGGTACCTCCGTAACTAGGTAAAACATGGCATGCTTGTATATAGCTCAGACAATTAAAATGAACATAACATTTCCTGATGTTTTTAAGACACATGACTACAGGGAAAACAGATGTCATAGCAAACGGGAATACCTAATCAAACATGCAAAGGAAGTTGTCCATACTGAAGGACGGAATATCCGTACCTTGTGTCCAGTAATGTGAACGTAGAAGACGCAAAGAATCCTACTCCGACTCCGTAAGTGCTATATAATAAAGAGGGACGTGTATGAGTTATCTGATTAACTTATATTTAATTGATTATTAGTTTACTCGACGTGTTATTACTTGTTTACTTGTTCTTGTCTCGCTTTAAGTGTTATGAACTTGTTTTACTATTTCATGTTAAATCCTGTGTTTTCTTAATGTTTCATGTGTTCTGATTATTGTAATTCATGTTTCTATGTGTTAAAGTACTTGTTTTATCATAATGCGTAAATTTCTAAAATAGCAGGTTTCTATATATAGTAACTTTCCAAAAATAGTAAGTTTACTTAAATAGAAAGTTTCCATATTTAGCATGTTTCTATAAATAGCATGTTACCATAGTTAATAGGTTTCCATAATTATCGTGTTGCCATAATTAATATAATTCCATATTTATATGTTTCCATAAATAATATAATACCATAAATAATAATAGGCTTATTAAATAATAAAAATGATATAACATATAGTTGTACTAAGCTTATAATATGTCTTGTATAATTATATTGTAAAGTTTAATAATAAATAAATACTTAAGCTTTTAATTAACATATTTTAATTAAACTAATTAAATAAATAAATACATGATTTATTTATTTATCCAAACACCTATTTTACTTGTTCTTAACCTTTGTACCAAACAGCCCCTTAGCTGTTCTTAAACCAAAAACCAAACACACCCTTAACTGCCCAATACCCTTGGCTGTGACTTTAGCTACTGACAGTAGCCTTGTTGCCACAGCCTGCCAATTTATACCCATTGCTTTCATCAGATTCCTGTTGTTTGTAAAGCGTAGCCACTATTTATGTACACTACCCCCTGCCCGTTACACGCACGCACTGTTATATATTTTTAAACACCGAGACCTATTAAGGTCTCGGTGGTTCCCATCGTTAGTAACCTAACACCCCTGATGGGGTTCGGGTGTTGCCATCGATAGAACAAAACCAAGCCATCACCCATGAAGGGTTGTGGCTGGTGGACATAATTTACCACCGAGGCCCATAGGGGTCTCGGTTTGTGTAAACCGAATGTAAAACTGCCCATAACAAACAATTCCCTCTTATTCTTGTTTAACCCTAAGATGATTTACTTGCTTCTAATATGTTTGATGTATTATAAACCCATTAATCTCAGCGAATAAAAGAAAAGGAATTACTTAACTTACGTTAAGTTTAGAAGAAAGAAAAATAAACACCAAATCTTGAGTTCCTGATAAAAAAAACCCACGTTGCTTTTTCTTGGGGAGAGAGGTCGACGGCAGAGAGAAAAAAATAAAAAATAAAATGATCGACTGCTTAATATTCTGTTTAGGGTTTTCTTGGATTATGTTTCCTTAAGGTATATATATTACTCCATCTGTGTCTTAGTTCTAGTCGGTCTAGAAGTCTGAATTGGGCCTTGGGCCCATATTTTGGCCCTTCTCCATCCGTCCCACAAAACAGCCATCATACTTTGTTTATTTTTTTTACATCTTGTTAAATATTACGCATTATCTTGTTTTAATTAAATACTAACGCGTGTTCGTAAATTTTACATATCGTGTCTTATTTTTCTTGAATTGTTTATACGTGTTATACGTGAATACATATCGTAACTAATAATAATAATACTATACGAAATTACTTGTCGGAATTAATTAATACACGTAATAACCTTATTAAATGTTCTTAATACGTGTCGTATATTAATAAATCATAAAGTTTTAGCTTATACGTAATTTCATGTAATAAATGTTCTAAGGCTTTTTAAAGCGGGTTTTACAACTCTACCCCTCTAAAAAGAATATTTCGTCCTCGAATTAGAGATACGATAAACTTGGAAAGACATGGACGTGACGTGACTGTAGAAAACATGGAACATGACGTGTCTAAAGGGAATATGGAACATGAAGTGACTGAAAAGAACATATCTGAATTATGGAAGGAAAAGAGGATAAAAAAATCCAGATGGACTCCTCCGTTTCCATGTGACTTCCCTCTCGGAACGGTTCCTCCAAAAGGTCTTGACAAAGATAAATAATCTTGGTCTCCATGACTCTGTCTTGACGGTACAACAAAGTTTTTGGTTTGTCTACATAAGATAGATTCTTCAGAATCTGACCGAGTGGATAATAATAACATGTAAAGATACATGAAACTATATGATACGAAGTGACATACTTTACTGGTGTAAGAACATTCCGAGCATTGATACACGAGACATATTGAGACGTAGTACGCGAACAATTATGAACGTGGTACGTGAACAAGTGTGAACGCGGTACATGGAGATATAGTGCATGGAATATGAGAACATAAAATGAACGAGAATACGTGCAACATATCGTGAACGTGATATGAGAACGTATGGTAAACATGTTATGGGGAACATATCATGAACTTCAATAACCGAGGAGGTAAAGTCAATGATACGATATGAGACGTGAAATGTGACGTAAACGTTTGTCTGAGGATGGAAAATTATACTAAACTTGAGTCTGGTCTCCCAAGCTTTCTACATCTCTTTCTAGAATGAAATATAAAACGTACATCGTGAGATAGGACACTGTTAGTGCAAGCATTATGATGTTTTGTCGATATAATCTCTTTGTGTTTTGTTGATGATAAACGTAAAATTCGCAATACATTATATAAAATGTTAAGGTACTCGTAATCACTCAAGAATACATTTGTATACTTCTCTCGACATCTCCAAGATCGCATTCGGCATGAATCACTCAAGGTATGAATAAACATGTCATTAACCTAACTAAGTGATCAAGGATTAATATTTTCTTAAAACTCACATTTAATCAAATGTGATAAAAGATTTTAATAAACTTTATTTTTAAGAAAATGTTTTAATAAAAAGAAAATGGAAATTTGAATTTGGAATATTCCAAAGAATATTCCCTAAGGCATATTCTAAAGAATATTCTTTAATTTGAATTTGGCATATTCCATATGCCAAAGGAATATCCTTTGAGGGTATAAACTACCCCAAATGGCATATCCCCACTAAAGGACAAAAATGCACGAACTCCAAGCCAGAGGTTCGTTAAAGGAACCCGCGTTTCCTTATTGATAAGGAACCACAGGGGTACTTAAGGAACCGCGGGTCTTTATAGCCATTGCATTGTTGTCATATAAATAGTGGATCATTTCTAGCTTTTCTTTCAACCCTTTTTGCACAGTTTCTTCAAAAACATCTTTAAACTCCTTGATTAGTTAGTTTAGATTAATCTTGTTTAAGATGTGATTCTCTCCTTCAATCCTCTCATCCTCTCAAGTGCAAAGATAAGAAAACTTTCATTACCATGAAGTGTTAGGTTCATAACATGATGAAGATCTCTCCTTCTAGATTAAGTCATTGTTTTCCTACAATGTAAACATGAAGATCCAAGAGATGTGTATATTTGGACTTGATTTATGTGTTGAAAATCCAAGTGTTGGGTTCACTTGGATGTGTTTTTAAGGGTAGAAGATCCAAGTGATGGGTATCCTTGGATTAGGTGTTAGTTGTGTAGATCCAAGTTTGTTAATACTTGGATATAGTGTTAGAGTCATAGATCTAAGCGTTGTGTGCTTAGATCTATATGGTTAATGTGTTTAGGCCATAAACACAAGGTTTGTTATGTTGGGCCATAAAACATAACTAGTGTGAAGATCGGTGTAGATGGGTGTAGATTGGTCCTACCTAAGATTAGGACTCGACATATAGCCTTGTGTCAGAAAATGGTGAAGTAGGCGAAGTTGTGTAGATTGGCGTACCTAAGATTAGGACTCGACTTTTAGCTTAGAGTCAGAAATTGGATAAGCGACGTTGTGTATGGTTTCTCCACCTTAAGGAGTTTTTTGACTAGTGAAGTAACGCTCGAGTAAGGTGTAATCGAGGAGTGGAGTAGGGCGAAGAGAAGCTTCGTGATCGAACCACTATAAATCATCGTGTCGGTACTTTCATTTACATTTATGTCTTTATCTTTTTAGATGTATTTATAGTTGCATACTTGTTGTTGTGTGTTGTGTGCATCTCATAATCTAAACATCTAAGTTGCGGAAAAGCTAAGGCTTAGTATGTATGTGCTTCATGTTTAGATTATGGTCAAGTGTACATCACTTAGTCTAAACATCCTAGTTGCGGAAAAGATTATGCTTAGTACGTTTGTGCTTAGGGTTTAGACTATTGCTTGATGTACTCTTGATTTGATGTGTTTGTGTGTTTACTTACTTGTAGTATTTATATTTCAATCAAACACATCTCATATCTAGTCAAGTTTGATCGAGAATTTGATACAAAGAATTGTTAAAGTTTAACATGTAACAAATGGCATCGTCCACTATCGGCGGTTCCTTAAAGGGACACGCGGTTCGTTAGTGATAAGGAACCGCGGGTATGTTTAAAGAACCGCGCACAGTGGGTTTATGCGAAATGTTTTGAAAATTAACTAGAAACTATTCAACCCCCTTCTAGTTTCTACAATTGGTATGAGAGCGTGGTTATTCAAGATCTTTTAAGTATATTGTACTTTAACCTTGGATCGATCTTTGCTCTCTTTTTCAAAACAAATCGTTTTTAAAAAATGAAAACGGTTTTTAAAAATAGAGACGATCTTTGTATCAAATTGTCCATGAAGAGTGATTACTTATGAAATGTGTTTTCTTGTTTCATTCGTACAAGTTTTGGTGTTAAGTAAATTTCGTATAATAGCTTGAATTAAATCTCTTTTTATGTTTGGAAGTATAAAAATCTTTTGTGTCATAATTAACTCTAAAATATGAGTTATACGATTTTTTAGAGTCCTAAGTCCTTCCAAAATGTTACCAAATGATTTTGGCCAAAAACTCTTTTTTTCCACTGTCCGCGGTTCTCTATCTATTCCCCGAGGTTCCTTATCAATAAGGAACCGCGGTTAGCCCGACTCAGATTTTTGCAAGCTTTGAAAAATCATATAAAATCAACCGTAAGTCCGTAGAAGTCGTGCCACCCGTCATTTCGAGCGTAACTGAATTTACTTTCTATTAAAAATGCTTACAAACCTTTATTCAAACTTTAAAATTTGGATTTTTTCTAAGTTTAATACTTTGTCCAAATTATTGAGCGTCGGTTTGTCGTAAAACTTATGTTTTACTCTTTTCTATTAAGTTGGACATCTCTTGTTGATATATCTTTGAAAATTGATATATTTATAAAGTGTTGAACTAAATTAAATTTTGAAATGGGTCAAAAACTACTTTCAAATAAAATCAAGCTATGTATACTTTGGTGTATCTAACACTCAAAACAAAGACGAATGCTTTTGTGCTTTTTCTTTTGTCTTTGGACATCTTAAGTGCTCATTACTATTGGTAGTAGTGTTACTTAGTTGTCTATTTATGTGTGCATTACATATAGGATTAACATCTCTTGGTTTACAAATGTTATATAAACATCTTGTACACCTCGACTTGTTCATTAACATTATTAGGTTGAAAGTTTTGTTAGCTTGTCAAATCTATTGATGTGGGTCGTCTTACTCGATCATTGTGTTATTAGTTTAAGTATATTAATGTCTCACAATAAAACATGAAACACCCTTTGAAAATCTTAGCTATTTTCTCTTAAAGGAGTGTTTGTGGGAATCAAGAAAGATTTCAATTAAATATCAATTCATTATTCAAACTATGATTGGTATCATTATCGGATCTAATTGACATGTTTTAAAGTGTAGACATAAATGTGGTTTAATAATAATATACATCGCATCATAACTCGCACTTGTGTTGATGATGGTATATTGAATCTACTTGTTCAAATTATTAGACATATTTGTTTAATAATTTCTTATAATGCACAATGGAGTCGGTTTGACAACTTGGATGTTTCATCCGAAATACTCAAGTAATTTACATTGCAATGCAATTTGTAAATGTGTCATTTCCGAAAGACCAATTAAGAGTGTTCCTTTGTTTTGTGTAAAAGTTGTTTATACACTTCAAAGTTATTGGCCTAAAGTTCTATTAAGGTAAATAATCTTAACTGGACTTATTTGACAAGATATGCAATGGTGCATTCTTTACCCTCATTAGGTTGTGCATTGTGTCGTCATACACTTTTCATCCTTGCTACACTTTATTAGACAAGTGTAGGAATTACATTTTGTCTAACTTGAGAATGACTACTAGAGAATTTATACACTAGAATCTTATTTTGACCTAACGGTTAAATTACTTCCTTGTGGGAAGTTTGGTTATTATATAACTCATAAAAACGGTCGTGCTTAGCCTTAATTGAGCACCTCTAGTGATAGTCTCATACTCATTCTCTAAATTGATTAAATGGCTCTTCCTAAATATGACTAATGATAGTTTACTTTGATGAACTTTGTATGTCATTAGGAGTCTTTTTATTTTGTAGCCATTAGGTTTTTCTTAGCTTTCCTCCTACGTGCTAAGTGAACCTATGTGTTTTTTCTTTGTGTGTGTTCTATTTTTTATTGCTCTTAAGCATGGCTTTATGATAAGTTAGACTAGAATATTAGGATTTGCTGAATTGGAAAAATTCCCTTATCCTCCAAAACACACCCTCTGTGGGCGGTTCTTTATAGAGACCGCGGCTCCATATCGATATGGGACCGCCGGTGGAGAAAAGGAACCGCGGGCAGACACCTTTAAAAACGAGTTTTCCAAAATTTCCCAATTGTTCAATCACCCTTTGGAATCCTTGTTTCAAACCTTTGGTCACTCCCAAAATATCTTGTGCTTTCTCTTCTTAACCCAAAGCATTTTGAAATCTCTTTCACACCAAAGAAAAATATATTTTTCACAAATGAAAGCCTTGATTATCCACTATTTTCTAAAATCCCTTTCAATCCAAATTCACAAAAGAACACACCAAATTAAATATTTTCTCCTTCTAAGGATATTAATTTTGGACACTCTCGTTTTCCACCACTTCTCTTTTGTGTTCTTACTCCATCACATGATTATGTCATGCATCATGGAACATATTGTCATTGTTGTCAATATTAACATCTTGTCATGTCTTATATCTATGATGAGTTGAATTACAAGATTATCACCAAGCCTTATCCACCAAATTCTGCCACCACCTTGTCTTTCATTTAAGCATGTGGATTGCTTATTGATAAGACATCTAATTTAACGAAAATTTTAGAATTCTAGTGTAACTAAGATTAAAATTATGCTTAAGTTTTAGGCTTGTGTTTCATACATCTTTGTATGATCTTTATTTTCTTGTATTTCCTTTCATGTTTTTCAACATGATTTGTCTTTGGGTATTGAATCTTGTTTTCCTTGTGATCTTCCTTTTCTTCTTTATTTTCTCACTTGATTGTCAAGGAAGGTTAGATCTTAATCTAATTCCTCTCCTAGTAAGATTGACAACTTAAATATTTCTTTCAAAATATTTAAGTAATTTTAACTTGCAATTGCAATTCTTAAAAGTCATATCTGAAGCATTGACTTTCAATCCATTTAGCAACTTATGTTAAATTGTTTGACCTAGTAATTTTCTTTTGAGTCGATAATCGTTTTTGGACATCCACTGTCCACGGTTCCTCAAATAACCTAGCGGCTCATTATTGATAATGAACCGCGGACCTATTTAATGAATCGCGACCAGTGAGTCCCTTTTGTTCGTTTTGGTCTTTTTCTCTTTTTGTAAAGTTCTCTTGAAGATTCCTTCTTTTCTTCTCTTTTGAGTCTCTTCTCTCATTTTCTTTCAAGACTTCACTATCACCTAATAAGGTATAGTATTCTTGAATTATTTTGTGAGGTTATCCTTAACTTCTTTGTTGAGTCTCTTTCAATTTATTTTAATCATGCCTCTCTAAGTTGAGTCTCTCTCTTCTATCCTTTCTAAACTAAGTCGAGTCGAGCCTTACCCTTTCCTCGTCATGTAATTATTCTTTGAACATTCACAACGATTAAGAAGAACTACGAAACTTTGAGCATGTAGTTTATCGTATGCTAAACACCATCCATCTTGGTTTTTCTATTCTTTAGCTTATTTGATCTCTTTCTCTATATCATTGAGTCATCTTTTGGTGTCGACATTCATAAGCATCCTTGCCTATAATGTCTTATATCTAGTATTTTTCGTAAGCATCGATTTATCCTCGCTTTTGGCTTTTCTTTATTTTCTGTACCTTGATTCCCGACTTAAAGCTTTTGGAAATTTCTAAAGGAATTATTTTTAAGGTCAAAAATATCTTTGGTTTGAGACTTTTCGTTTTTCTCATTGTTGAGAATTGATTGTGGTTAAAATTTACAAATGAATTGGGTGATTCCAACAATTCTAAACTTTTAACCTTTTAAGAGGATCTTGGTTAAATCTTGAATTTTCTTGGGTGATTCCAAAAATTCTAAGCTTTTAACCTTTTGACATATTATCATTACAATTGGTATGGATGTTTCTTCTCTACCTCTTTTCCATCAATTGTGATTATATCTTGTCAAAATCCCCTCCTTGGTCTTTTTAATTTTTTTTGGATTGATAGCATCACGTGCATACTTCTTTCTTCAATGCTTGTCATTGTTTGTGCAAACGACTTGTTTATCGTCCTCATTTTCTTTTTCCATCATAGTCATTCTTTCTCTCTTTTCGACTATGTGGAATTGTGTTATTGTCCATGTCATACTCTCTTTAGTTTGGTATTTTTGCCATAATATTAAAGTGGAGTATGTCCTCTCGACAATATTTTCTCTTTTTATAAATTAGACATCTCTTTTCTCTCTATAGTCCTTTTTATATTTTTTTTGGTGTCACCAAAATAAGTTGGGTTCTCTTTTCTATCTAATAACCTTCTTATTTTTCTTAACTTGTCATATTTTTAACACTTCTAAAAGTTAAGATTGTTTTAGCTTTCTCTTGAGTCCCTCTCTTTGTACTTAAGATGTTTAAAGCTAATTCCGCTTGGGTGACATTGCTATACATATATGCTCTTGTCCACTAACTTTGTTTTGTAGGACTTTTCTAACCCTTCTTTGTAGCTTGTCACTATCCTTGCTTCATTGGTGCCTCAAGCAAGGGGGCCTCAAGCAAGGGGGAGCTCATATCAAGGGGGAGCATTTTTAAGAGTTCAACTCATTACATTTACGATCGTTGACTCACTTAAATCGCATTCATCGAACATCTTGCAAGTAATGAACTTTGGAATCTCGAAGATAATCATTTTATTTTGCATGGAGTTGGTTAACCTATGTTGATTGAAGACTTCACTAGGATGACGCAAGCTCAACATCTTTAGATGATGGGTCTACGGTTTGGATTCTCGCTTCCCAACCGACAACCATAATGGATGATTAGCTTTTTGGATGCATGTTCTATCGAAGTCGATCCTCTTCTTCTACAAATAAAGACTACCTTTCGGATGCAAGCTCTCATGACGTCGATTCTTCTCTTCTTCAAATGACGTGTTATCGATGATTACTGTAACACCCCCAAATTTATACAACTCAATACAGCAGAAGACTAGTTGGTGTTACGGGATAGCACATTACTCACATCATAGACAACGCTTAAAAATCGCGTCGTTTAATAATAAAGCATTTCCATTCATAAACATCAAAGTTACATCGGTCCCAAGTCATATTATTTCGTACAAAGTTTTACAAAGTATTTGAATGGAAAATATTGTTTAAGTGCGGGCCATGAATTCTTGTCGTCTTCCCGAGAATTACCTTCAAGTACCTGATATAAAATATGTTAAAAGAAAAGGTCAACGATAACGCCGAGTGAATTCATAGAGTTTAATAAAATCCATCAATATAATATCAATATAAGATTATTACTGAAAATCATTTTGTACAAATCATTTTAATAGGCCATAAAATAGCCAAAGTCATTTTATACAAATCTTTATCGAAAATCATAATATAGGCATTTGCCTTAAAAATCATTATACGAATCATTGTCGTTAAAAACACCATCCAATACGTTTTACAACGTTGTATAGATTAAATAAAAACCGTTATATGAATATGGTTATAAAAACAAAAACACGAATATAATATCAATAGTATGATCCTGTATTGCTAGTCAGGCAATACATCGTAATTCGAAGCGTCTAATAGTATTTTGTTAGTTTTGGATTATTATAAGCCGCATGACATTGTTACCTTACTAAACCAACAACGGGTAGCTAACCCGATACCAATTTTGCCCATCTAAAGTAGCGTGTCGTCACAAAGGTCACGCTATGGAAATCTTCTCATACATAAATTCGCTTACCAATCAATGTGGCACGACGGGGATCAACCGTCAAGGCGCGAACTGGGTGATCGTCCCCAAATAGTACTATTAAATGCATAAGCGTCTACCAGATCCCGATAGTTCACAATTCATGCTAATGGGACTTTTAGTGACATAACCTAACTTTAATAATCCATTTAATTTCATCTATCGGGTCCTTTAATCATTTATCAGGTCATACAATCGGGTCATACAATCATTCGGGTCCAAATCAATAAACAAGAAATCGGGACAAATGGTGTCCTATTTTATAAAAACTAACATGTTATCTCCCTCGCGGGTTTATAAAAAATTTCATAAAAACATTTAAAAGAGTGCGAGGCTATGAACTCACGTTGTTAATGAAAGGCGGATTATCGGCTACGGGCGTGCTTCGGTCACGGAAACCTATATAAATAATAATCGGTCTTAGACTCAGTCCAATGACTTTTATCAAAATAACAATATACATATGATGATTTTGTACATATGATGATGATCAAGTGGGTTCATACATCCTTGTTTACTCATTTTGGTGTTTGCGTTTTGGTAACGTTTTACTAGTTTGCTAGTTTTACCTACTTACCTATTTTAAGTCCAATAAGCCTATTGTAAGTACTTTAACTTGTTTTAACCCCTTTTATACCTATATTATCAGTATATATACTTTCCATGTTGGGCCCAAATGGGTTAAGCCCATTAAGTTCTTTTTACAAGTATTTATCTTATTTAGTCCAATTGTTAGTCCATTATGCTTAGTTAGCTCGTTAATGTCCGTATTTCTTATAGTTCAGGTTTTATCGGTTTTTACTTGTATTAGTTACTTATACATCAGTATATGACTTTTATAAACTTTATATTAGACGGGTTTGGTCGGCTAAGTTTTATTTGGCGAAAAACGTTAATTTTACGACGATAGCTGAAAAAGTCGTAAAAATCAAGTTTATAGTTTTTATTACTTATAAATATTATTCCACTACCTTTTATATAATTTATCCATTTAATTAACCTTTTATATATTTTTATAAATAAGTTTTATAAGTTAGTGGGTTTTTATTTTTACATTTTATACATTAAAATGTGAGTGCTTATATAATAATAATAAACATTAATTCTTAAAAATCTGATTTTTATCTTCATGTTCACCATTTTTGCCATATCTAGAGTTCTATAATGAATTAGAAGCTCATTTTTGGGTGACATGTTCTTCATATTATTTGCTACATTTAACTTAGTTATAGCTACTGCCCATTTTAAGTTTATCATGCCTTAACAGTCCCTACAAAACTGCTTATTCATATTAGACCACCTAACTTGTTTTGATCATATCTCACTCATTATTTTGATTCCATTGCATGGCCAACTCTCACATGTGTATAACATCTTGTACTTACTGTAAATGGATCATACCATACAATTTTATCAGTTCATCGTTTAGTTTTATACTGTTTTTATACAGCCAACTAAATAATCAAGATTTTAGCCTCATTTCTTATAGTTATTAACATTTTTAAGCATATCTATCAACACTTGATCCCCACACAACATTTTTATCATCATATATACATCATATACATATACAAAATGAAAGAAAATACATTTTTTCTTTACAAAATAACAAGAGAAAAATGGAGAGGATGATCTTCTTTACCAACCAAGTGTTTTCCTTGTTTTTGGAAGACAAGGACTTGATGAATACAACAAGTAACTCCAAGACCATCAAATATCAAGAACATATGTTGGAAAATCAGCCCTAGGACACAAGCAAATCACCTCCAATGATGTTAATATGGCCACCAAATGATCAAGGCTTCAAGATAACTCCTTAATAGAGCTAGTAAACATGTGTTTCATGGCTAGAAGAGATCAAAATGGGTGTTTGTTGCTTAATTTTGGACGGCAAGGGGAGAGTGTTAGAGAGAGTTTGGTGTTGATTTGCATGTAAGAAATGGTGGAATGAGAAGTTGCTAGTGGTTTTGTGTAAACAAGTGGGAAGGTAGTGCTTAAGGTGTAAGCTAAGCTTACACTTGTTGTAAGTTAGCTAACTTGATGCCACCTTAGTGTGTGGTGTCAAGTTGTGCCATCCAACTTAAGCTAGTGGTGTGGGACAATGTGTTTTGTCCCATCTCACTAGTTTACGGGTATTTCTCGATTCTAGTTTTCTCGATTTGCGTGCCCTCGGGTCATTTTACGAAGAACGTTTTTATAAATTATGAATCAACGTCACAAAACGAATCCAATAAAAATTGTCTCATCAAAAACAGAGTTCAAAAACGTAAATACGTAATCCTAAGGTTTCCGGTTTAGTCGTAAAGGACGTTAAAAATAAAATCGTAAGTCCTAATCTCTTCTCGTAAATTTGTGAGTTTATGAACTAACACAAATTTAAAACTCCAAAATAATATTCACGGATAAATTTATTTTCTAAAATGTCGGACTGTCACCAAAGACGGTGTATGTAAACGTAAGCACGTAACGTAGAATCCTCCGGTTTAAACGTAGTCGATGCTACTCCAAGACGTAAATCCAAATTACTTCCCAAAAATATGTGAGTTCATATTGTAACATTAAAATAATGTTTTTAAATAATATTCAAGAATAAAATATCAACCATAAATTGACGGATTGTCACAGCATTTACCCCTAAACAGGATCTTTGTCCTCAAAGATCATCTTACCTTACTACTCGCTCCTTATAGAGTTAAAGCCATGTGGGTATTTCCTCCACACTCGGTCTTTTCTCACAAGTGTAATCCATTATAATACGCGAGTTTCATCAAACATAACTACGGGAATAAGATCAGGCTACATGTTGACTTACTTTCTCTATCCATGATGTTCACTGGTTTCTGATGAATGCAACTTTTCGCCGATCTAAGCTTTACTAAGAACAATCAGATTTTCACTTGATAGATATTCCATCAAGTTTGATATACGAAACATAATTCACGCAGTTCTTGAAGTCCTAGGGTAGATCCAGCTTATATGCCTTTCAATCCCAACTTTTACATCATCTCAATGGTCCCATACAACGGGGAGTTATATCCCATGATTTGTCAGATCATGAATTCATTTTTTTTCAAGGTTAAAAATTGTGGCATAACTTCGCTACCCATTTGGAACTTCAAGATCTATATTTCATATTCACATAACCTCTTGCCCACTACCGGTTGTCAATAATCAAATCCTAATTTCAACAATCATTTCAAATCTGGCGGGTCGGGTATTTTGTAAGGTTAGGTTCGCCATCATAGGAAACCTTAAACCTAAAAGACATGTCCAACTCACAATGGGTGTATGTCGGGTGTCTTTATCTCAACTCCTGCTTACAGATGCCCTAATATTTAGATCCTAACAAGATTCGATCTCAATCCTAGTACGATGATTATCAATGATAATCCTTCCAAAGGAAAACGATTATACGGTTTATTACTAAAGGTCATTCATTCAAACATAAAACAATACTTCTGGTGTTTTGTATTGTTACTTTACCTCGTCCCTTCGATTTGGGGTGGTAAACAATACTCTCATCAAGGTTCGTTCTCAATGATTTCCGAGCAAATCTCTAGAAACTCGATGCGAAGCGAGGATCTTGATAAAGATGTTCGATACAGGCACACTATGTTTACATAACTCTTTTGCATTTATCATTAACGGGAATGATATTAGCAGATTTGGTCAGTCTGTCGACGATGACCCAAATCGAATCAAATTCAGATGATGACCTTTGCAATAGCTAGACGTTTACTAATGTATGGGGCGATCTCTTCCCTCATAGTTGCCATCAGTACAACTTCTTCAGACAAAGATACTTTTAGTCATAAATGACATAAATAGAATACTTATACTTACAAATTCCAGAATAACTATATCTCACAATCCTCCATATTTAGACAATCACAAGTGGCCTTTTATACTTTTAACGCCTTCGGCTTAATTCTAATGGTTCACATTAGTCGCGAACCCCCTTTTTATTATCCATATTATCCTTCTTACAAGCATTGTTTATTTTTATATCGTTCGGCAATTTATTTTGCACATTCATTATTGAGGAACATGTCCTAATTGGTTCTTTATCTTTTATACTTAATGCGTCGGTATCTATATTCACCTCTCATGATGATATAATTATCATGTCCACAATTCACTCAGATATTCTTTCTATATTATGCGTCAGTAATTATCTTCACCTTCCTGATGAAATAAATATCATAACCGTATTTATTCAAAATTTCTTTCTTCATATTTTCTAAGTTTTAGTTTTGTCTCATCTATCATTTTTATCCGTTTTACTCAATCCGTCGTCTAAAGCGTCGATAATTATCATAATTAATTAAATAATTATTAGTTAAATTTTATGAAGCGTAAAAGTTTTAAATTTCTTAGTTCGACCAATTATATAAAATGTTCAAAATAAATTTAGATTTTTATTGATTTATCGAAAATAATTATTAAGATTCGTAAATGTTCGAAAAACCTTTGTTTATACTTTGGTCAAAGTTTTCTTAGTTTGAAAAGCAAAAATTGTCGTTTTAAGTTTTCAGTCATGGTTTCAATGGTTTCCTCAATCCCTTTTAGGTTATCTTGAGGTATACACAAACATTTACCCCTAAACAGAAGTTTAGTTAAATGGTTTGTGTATAAGGGAATAATCCCTTAAAAATCCTTTGTTAAAACATTTGTCAAAATATATTTGCACTTTCTTTTTAGTATACTCAAAGTCTTAAATGACTTCTAAATTTTGAAGAGTCAATTTATATTCCATTATCTATTAATCACATGGTTAAATCATGTAAAGTATTAAGTCTTTTAATCATATGTTAAATATTTAAGGTACAGGTTTTTAATTGTTCGGCCAATTCAGGGCAATCTATAATTAATTATTAACTCATTCTTATTCTTATAAACAAACAAATGATCCTTAATGATCACAAGCATGAATTTATCAAATTACAGCCTACACACGTGATTCACCAATTTATAAATGCTACATGTGTATTAGTCAATCCAAACGACATCACGTGAAACTCATAATGTTCATTATAAGAACCGGATGTAGTGATTGGAATGGATAATCCTTTTCGCAGATGTGAAGTTGATGATAACCATGCTGAGGATCAAAAACCTTGTAAATGATCGAACAAATCATCCATTTCGAGTTATGGATATCGTTTTCGATTGTCAATTTACTCAGTTCACAACAATCTATAAATATAAGGAATGATAACACCATAGCTCTTCATGATGACAGGCTTGGTATAAAAATATCTTTCTCAGACAACTCTCTTAGTTGTACGGTAATTCCTCTAATTTAGATGGTGCTGACGTACAGTGCACACACCACAGGTGTAGCACCGGGAATATAATCAATACCAAATTCAACTTTCCTTAATGGCGAAAGTCTAGGTAATTCCTCAACAAATACTTCCTAAAGTTTCAGATAACGGAAACGTCTTTTAATAAATTCATATTAGGTTCTTTCTAGATTATAATATCTATGACTAACTCACAACCATTCATGGTATAATTTCAAGTCTAAATACAGGATATGGTCATCCATCAAGAACTATTTAGTTCACTTTTGATAATCAACATCTTATTATTTGGGGAAATTCTACTCGAGTTCCCATCAATTAAGACAATGTCGTCATGTCATAATCAATCAATCCATTCTACTGGCATTACTAACTTTCTAGTTTCGTTGCCGTTTACAAGATGTGAACTTCTCAAAAGACTAATAATAACTCATAATCCTTCGCAAATTCAAGGATATATGGAGACATAATTACTATTAAAAGAGTAAGGTCAACGCATGATTTATGCAAGAGAATTTCAAATCAGATACAGACGAAAGCATTTAACGAATATGAATATTTCCCATGTTTTCATAATTTGAGTACACATTCGAAAGCTCCTCGGATCGTTACCCAGGTCATTCAAATGAAATCAAATCAAAAGAAATGATAAGAATGGAGATACATCCAGTCGGGTATCAACACTCGGTAATCAAATACTTTTCCTAAGAATCTCACTACGGGAGAATTGGACAAGAAAGAATTGTCAATTGTCAAATAAGACAATTTCCACAGATGAGTAAATTCGACTCAGAAGAATAGATGCTACAGGCACATATGTGGGTGTCCCTAACATTATGTCCCTATTTTTCACTTCTTGCAGATCTCATAAAATTTATTCTTTCACAATCTTCAAAGAAAATGTAGTGCTTATTAATCAATTTTTTTTGGTGACTACTAATCAGCCTTGCATGGTTCATTCCAAATTGTATGTAGGCGCGCAACTATATACAATTTCAAGATTAACGATGCAATACTCAGTTCGTCAAAATTTTATCATCCATGTTTGTAGTAAACTCATTTTCATGCTTAATACTTAAATAAGAATCAAAAATAAATTTACAAAGATTTTCTTTGTTATGAAAACAATTAGGTTTTCCAAGGTGTTTTATAAACAACTTCATTTCGATAACAATCACTTATAAATCTTACTTTGAATAATCCTTATAGTGATGAAAATTCAATTTTTCTCAAAGGATACCGTTTTAACTTTATAAAAACAATGTGTGATCTGCAAAAGAGTGACGAAGAGTTGTTCACCAAGAACTAACTGCAATATGATAGGAAATGAGCTTTAGCCAAATAATCATGAGGTTCATGATCTCGATGGCACTCAAAAGAATAATCCACAACGTAACTCAAATCGAGATGAGTACTTGTTCAATGGTTGCATCACTAATGCGAACATTAGGATGAAGCAATAAAAGATATATAACATCGATATATGTAGAATTTAGCAATCAAAGGTAGTCTTTTTATTAATCACAAACAAGTCAAATTGTACCGTAACACATTATGTGTCACTATGTCATACAATTCTCAGAACTCATCCTACCAACTGATATCTCAGTTAAGTTAGGGATATTTAAAAGATACCACAATGAATACTAATCTACAAGAGTCATTAGGTGTTCCATATGTCCCGGAAGATCCATCGGTCTCAATTCAGAAGAAGATTTCTTCAATTAATTTCTTGGACACTGGGCATCCTCATTAGTGGACAATGGCCTAGGAACAACCCTTAACACGAATCAACAATCATTTAAAACCTTATAATTCCATCACATATCTTAATGACTTCCTCTTAGCAACTTCTTATTCCATACAAGTTAAATTTTACTTTATTCAAATTTCAATCACTTATACTCAATGCAACATCCTACCTCATTTTTCAATACTTACAACCTTATTCTTAAATCTTAAAAGGGCAATAAAAGCTCGATATGATCAACACTTAATTTCCAGTCCTATATCTCTTATAACAATAATTATCAAATAAGTCACTAGTATGAGATGACTCATACATTCAATTAGATTTCTCGGAAAGGTATTAGTGGCATGAGGCTTTTGGGTACTGGTTCCAATGACAGCCTCAAGTTCAACATTCACCCTTTCGATTTCAATTTAAGAATTGGATGACAACGAATCAGATGACATCTTCCTACGTGGTAACGTTTTGTCAAACTCCACTCTATAAGGAAAGATCGTCATGACATCGATATCAGATATAATCTCGCCAATTCTTTTTCAATATCACAATCAACTAATATCTACATTTCTACGAATATCAACCATTTGTTGGGATTATAAATATCCACAACTTGATTTAGATCTAGGATAGCTAGAATTCCTACGAGAATAGCTTCGATTAATTTGCTAGGGGATTTAGGGTTCTTTGTGACAATCTACGTCGTATAAATACCTCGTATAAATATCAATATAATCATCAAACAATCATGTAATCAAATTACATCATATATATATATATATATATAATCCAAGTTATATATATATTAAAATAATACTATCTCAGTCTGGCCTTGTTGGTAACTCGAGAATTCTTCGGCACCGTTATAGTCAAAAGATTTTTAGACATTTTTAGAAAAATGTTTATAGTTAAAAGATTTCAAAATATTCTATTCAAAACCTTGGTTTTAAAAATATTTCGTTCTCTATAACGAGAGCTCTGATACCAAACTGTAACACCCCCAAATTTATACAACTCAATACAGCGGAAGACTAGTTGGTGTTACGGGATAGCACATTACTCACATCATAGACAACGCTTAAAAATCGCGTCGTTTAATAATAAAGCATTTCCATTCATAAACATCAAAGTTACATCGGTCCCAAGTCATATTATTTCGTACAAAGTTTTACAAAGTATTTGAATGGAAAATATTGTTTAAGTGCGGGCCATGAATTCTTGTTGTCTTCCCGAGAATTACCTTCAAGTACCTGAGATAAAACATGTTAAAAGAAAAGGTCAGCGATAACGCCGAGTGAATTCATAGAGTTTAATAAAATCCATCAATATAATATCAGTATAAGATTATTACTGAAAATCATTTTGTAAAATCATTTTAATAGGCTATAAAATAGCCAAAGTCATTTTATACAAATCCTTATCGAAAATCATAATATAGGCATTTGCCTTAAAAATCATTATACGAATCATTGTCGTTAAAAACACCATACAATACGTTTTGCAACGTTGTATAGATTAAATAAAAACCGTTATATGAATATGGTTATAAAAACAAAAACACAAATATAATATCAATAGTATGACCCTGTATTGCTAGTCAGGCAATACATCGTAATTCGAAGCGTCTAATAGTATTTTGTTAGTTTTGGATTATTATAAGCCGCATGACATTGTTACCTTACTAAACCAACAACGGGTAGCTAACCCGATACCAATTTTGCCCATCAAAAGTAGCGTGTCGTCACAAAGGTCACGCTATGGAAATCTTCTCATACATAAATTCGCTTACCAATCAATGTGGCACGACGGGGATCAACCGTCAAGGCGCAAACTGGGGTGATCGTCCCCAAATAGTACTATTAAATGCATAAGCGTCTACCAAATCCCGGTAGTTCACAATTCATGCTAATGGGACTTTTAGTGACATAACCTAACTTTAATAAATCCATTTAATTTCATCTATCGGGTCCTTTAATCATTTATCGGGTCATACAATCGGGTCATACAATCATTCGGGTCCAAATCAATAAACAAGAAATCGGGACAAATGGTGTCCTATTTTATAAAAACTAACATGTTATCTCCCTCGCGGGTTTATAAAACATTTCATAAAAACATTTAAAAGAGTGCGAGGCTATGAACTCACGTTGTTAATGAAAGGCGGATTATAGGCTACGGGCGTGCTTCGGTCACGGAAACCTATATAAATAATAATCGGTCTTAGACTCGGTCCAATGACTTTTATCAAAATAACAATATACATATGATGATTTTGTACATATGATGATGATCAAGTGGGTTTATACATCCTTGTTTACTCATTTTGGTGTTTACGTTTTGGTAACGTTTTACTAGTTTGCTAGTTTTACCTACTTACCTATTTTAAGTCCAATAAGCCTATTGTAAGTACTTTAACTTGTTTTAACCCCTTTTATACCTATATTATCAGTATATATACTTTCCATGTTGGGCCCAAATGGGTTAAGCCCATTAAGTTCTTTTTACAAGTATTTATCTTATTTAGTCCAATTGTTAGTCCATTATGCTTAGTTAGCTCGTTAATGTCTGTATTTCTTATAGTTCGGGTTTTATCGGTTTTTACTTGTATTAGTTACTTATAAATCAGTATATGACTTTTATAAACTTTACATTAGACGGGTTTTGTCGTCTAAGTTTTATTTGGCGAAAAACGTTAATTTTACGGCGATAGCCGAAAAAGTCGTAAAAATCAAGTTTATAGTTTTTATTACTTATAAATATTATTCCACTACCTTTTATATAATTTATCCATTTAATTAACCTTTTATATATTTATATAAATAAGTTTTATAAGTTAGTGGGTTTTTATTTTTACATTTTATACATTAAAATGTGAGTGCTTATATAATAATAATAAACATTAATTCTTAAAAATCTGATTTTTATCTTCATGTTCACCATTTTTGCCATATCTAGAGTTCTATAAGGAATTAGAAGCTCATTTTTGGGTGAAATGTTCTTCATATTATGTGCTACATTTAACTTAGTTATAGCTACTGTCCATTTTAAGTTTATCATGCCTTAACAGTCCCTACAAAACTGCTTATTCAGATTAGACCACCTAACTTGTTTTGATCATATCTCACTCATTATTTTGATTCCATTGCATGGCCAACTCTCAAATATGTATAACATCTTGTACTTACTGTAAATGGATCATACATTCAATTTTATCAGTTCATCGTTTAGTTTTATATTGTTTTTATACAGCCAACTAAATAATCAAGATTTTAGCCTCATTTCATTTTTAAGCATATCTATCAACACTTGATCCCCACACAACATTTTTATCATCATATATACATCATATACATATACAAAATGAAATAAAATACATTTGTTCTTTACAAAATAACAAGAGAAAAATGGAGAGGATGATCTTTTTTACCAAGTGTTTTCCTTATTTTTGGAAGACAAGGACTTGATGAATACAACAAGTAACTCCAAGACCACCAAATATCAAGAACATATGTTGGAAAATCAGCCCTAGGACACAAGAAAATCACCTCCAATGATGTTAATATGGCCACCAAATAATCAAGGCTTCAAGATAACTCCTTAATAGAGCTAGTAAACATGTGTTTCATGGCTAGAAGAGATCAAAATGGGTGTTTGTTGCTTAATTTTGGACGGCAAGGGGAGAGTTTTAGAGAGAGTTTGGTGTTGATTTGCATGTAAGAAATGGTGGAATGAGAAGTTGCTAGTGGTTTTGTGTAAACAAGTGGGAAGGTAGTGCTTAAGGTGTAAGCTAAGCTTACACTTGTTGTAAGTTAGCTAACTTGATGCCACCTTAGTGTGTGGTGTCAAGTTGTGCCGTCCAACTTAAGCTAGTGGGGTGGGACAATGTGTTTTGTCCCATCTCACTAGTTTACGGGTATTTCTCGATTCTAGTTTTCTCGATTTGCGTGCCCTCGGGACGTTTTACGAAGAACGTTTTTATAAATTATGAATCAACGTCACAAAACGAATCTAATAAAAATTGTCTCATCAAAAACGGAGTTCAAAAACGTAAATACGTAATCCTAAGGTTTCCGGTTTAGTCGTAAAGGACTTTAAAAATAAAATCGTAAGTCCTAATCTCTTCTCGTAAATTTGTGAGTTTATGAACTAACACAAATTTAAAACTCCAAAATAATATTCACGGATAAATTTATTTTCTGAAATGTCGGACTGTCACCAAAGACGGTGTATGTAAACGTAAGCACGTAACGTAGAATCCTCCGGTTTAAACGTAGTCGATGCTACTCCAAGACGTAAATCTAAATTACTTCCCAAAAATATGTGAGTTCATATTGTAACATTAAAATAATGTTTTAAATAATATTCAAGAATAAAATATCAACCATAAATTGACGGATTGTCACAATTACCACTTTGGATGTGTGCTCTCTCGATGTTGATTCTTCTCTTCTTCAAAGACGTTGACTACCTTTTTGATTCGACAAAAGGAGGGGAAGTAAGTGTAAACGAGTAACTTATACATTTTAATATGCGTTGCGGTTTACTTGTTTGTCATCATCAAAAAGGGGGAGATTGTTAGTGCAAACATTACGATGTTTTGTCTATATAATCTGTTGGGTCTACTAGATGTGGATCTTGCAGCCTGTCAGGAACGGTGAACGACTTCTGTAATCACAAGTCTATTCACAAAGAGACTCTATACACAATATAAGTGCGGAATACAAATACTATATAGAAGAACAAAATAACTATAATGACTTGATCCTTTTCTAAGGATTTCTGATATTAATGACAACTAGAATTATGTTTTATGAAGATGTCTGTAACCCTTCTGCCTAAGGTTCCTTTTATACTACAAAGAAACCTTAATACATCATTAAACAAAACGTGTAAAACTGATATGCATATCCTTTCCTAACATATCTCATGCATATCCTAACAGAATAATAAATAAATAATAAAGTTTGACTTTAACTAAGACCAGGAGCACGTCTTGCTCCTACTACTACTATGACCAGGAGGAACTACATACCTCCTAGTCTACCTATTACAATTAACTATTCCAATGGTCCTAACAATCCTCCCCTAAACTTGAATTTGAGCTGTTGAGTTCAAGTTTCCTGGTAAAATGTTCAATAAAGCTTAAGGATTGAAACAGAAAAAGAAACAGCAACATCAGCAAGATAAGAAACATAAGAACCGCCGCAACATGGAACACTAGAAGCTTATCCAAAGCTTGAAACAAATCAGCATCGTGTTGAATCTTTACAGCAACATGAGCAGATTTGATGAGCCTTTACCAAGTAGCTGCTCGCTCTTGGGCTAGCCAGTCATTCTGGTGGAATAAGCATCACCCTGGGAGACCAGAACCCAGCCCAACTCTTAGAACGTGAATCAATGGTGAGTGGGGGTACCCTGATGATTTTAGGCAAACCATCACAGCCGTCAACGGATTTGATATGTCTTTACCAGAAGCCGTACCCTTCTGGACTCGCCAACTCTTAGCAATGAAGCAACGGTGAGTTGAAAACCCTATAGCTTTAAGCAAGATATTACAGTTATCAACGGATTTGATAAAATCTTTACCAAGAGTCGTACCCCCTTGGATTAGCCACTTTGCAGTCTAGGACCATGGCAAGTGAAAACCATCCAGTTTTGGGTAATCTGGCAACCATCAACGGATTTGAGAATCACACCAGGAGCCGTACCCTCAAGGTGAATCAACTCTTTCTTGTCGGTTAGACATGGTGAGTTGAGGACCATTTGTTGTGAGGACCAAGTCCAACACCAGATGAAACAAGCAACCAGCACAAGTGTGAATCAGCAACAGGAACCCAAAGTTTAAATCAGTAGATGGTATATTATTCACAAGTGTAAAATCCAGGATTTGTTTAAAGTATAAGTAGATATTATATAAAAAGTGTATTTTTTTCATTTTTTTAACTAGAATGAATGAAAGCCACCAATCACTATACATATTGGTGAAAGGAATTGCAGTATTAACAAAGGAATATAAAACACAAAACATAAAAACTTACAAACCAACCATATCACAGACCAGAAGCAGCCACCTTATCAGCTTGCAATCGAGCTTGGATCCCTTCCACCAGTGTAGTTGCCATAGAAGACTCATTCCCGGAAGGGGCATTAGAAATCTGCAAGTGACAAGCAAGCATGGCCTCCATCGAAGCAATCGTCAACGGATAATCCAAATCTGTAAGCATGAACACCATAGGACCAGACTCTAAATCCAAGACATGCACACCACAGTGAGCATATAACTTCCATCTCGTGATAACCCATGTTGGCTGGTCCTTCCAGACACCAGAAAGGGGAGCATGTGGAGGGGAATCAAACATCATTTTCAAATCAGCCCACATTCTCATACCAGGCCAGGAGGGCACTTCACTAGGATGAACAGGCATACCAGCATCCACAAACCCACTCAATGCCATAAGATCCTTTCGATCCGCCCAGGACAAAATACCTTGCAAACCCGAAGCATACCGAACATAACCATCACTAATGGTAATCCTATGGGAGACAGTACCAGGTAGAGTCGTGGAAGGCTTAACCGTCCAACCTATAATAGATCCATTACCCAATGGCAACTCTGAGTCACTATCGGAAGCTGCATCAATAAGATTTTCGGGAGAACGCTTCTCATAGGGAACAGACTTGCCATGTCTAGCACGTCTAGCCAATTGCTTGCGGATGGAACAGCAAGGAGTGGGAGCAGCAGGCGAGGGTTCAACCTTTACCTTTACATGTGCAGCAGAAGTAGGATCAGCAGAAGTAGAATCAATACCTTGCCCATCCAAAGGATCAACAGGAGCTGCACCAGAAGAAGGAATAGGTTGAGGAACAGTCACGGGTGGTGATGGTGATGCCATAGCAGGAGTAGCAGTGGTGGTGGCATAGGTGGTGGTGGTAGTAGGACCTAGAGATGAAACAGGAGGAGCAACCGAAGGTGTAGGGGTAGTACCAACAGTAGAAACATCAACAACCGATGGAATAGCAGCAGAACCAAGAGGAGCATCAGATGTAGAACCAAGAGCAACAGCAGGTTGAGAAGTATGAACCACGCGTGGAGGAGGACGATAGATGAAACGCTCCGGAATAGGTGTGCTCTGATGCTTGATCATTCGTTCATAGAGCGCCTTAAGCTCATCAAAAGACAATGCCCGAACCCGTTCCCATGTCCAACCAATAGTGAAATAAGCAGCCGACTGATACTTCACATACCCCTGCATCTGCTTTTTCTCCTCGGTTTTCATCAAAGGCCTGTTCTTACGTTTTTCACGAAGTTGAGCAGCAAGCGCTAACTGTTGCTTACGCATTAACACCATAGCTCGAGGAATACAATTATGGTCATTCACATCAGAACCCAAGAGATCAATAAACTGTGAATAATCCAAGGTAAGAATAGTAAGCACCCGCATCCAATCACTATCATCCCAATGCATAGCATCATGCTACAACTGTGCACGTCTCTGCTTCTAAAGAGCTTCCTCCTCAGCCTGAGCAGCTTGGTTAATCTCTGCTTGCAGCCTTTGTGTAGCCTCCTCACCCAACCTATCCTCCTCAAGTTGTCTACGTGTACGCTTGCGAGGGGGTCAGGGAGCATCAGTCATGGGGGCTTTCCCCTTTGGATCATGAGATGGTCCAGCAGTGGAACCAGCAGTAGTACCAGCAACATCTTCCTTTGGTGTAGGGACAGCAGCAGGAGAAGGAATGCTCGAGGAAGTAGGAGGAATCGGCAGATCATCATATAACTTATCAGCAAACGCAGCCTTCGCCAACAAATTCAAACCATCCTCCACAAGATCTTCAACCTCCTCATTAGAATCAGAGTGAACCACATGCTTCTTCCTTCACCTCTGCTGTGTCTCCAAGGCTTTATTTCGGTCAGCCATGGGAAGAACAAATTCCCTGTTAAGCTTACGATGTTGATTCAAATCCGCCTCCAAAGAAAGAATCCGTTCATGGTACCTGTGCATGAGATCAAGCAAAGAAGTAAGTGTATTAGGTTCCTCCGCTTTCCCACCAAGAGGACTTGGATCTGGGAAGGCGTCATTGGAACCAGAAGCAACGAAGGGGTCATCATCATGAGCACGAGAACCAGAAGGCTTATCAGAAGAAAGAGGGACAGGACTAGGAGGGGGTATCCACAAATAGAGACGAATGTGGCATCAAAGAGGGAGCAGCCTTGGAAGTGGATGGCCTTTTAACCACCACCTCCTCAACCGGCTCTTCCACAACCACATTAGGTGCACCACCAGCAGGATGCTCCTCCTCCATTGGGTCATCACCTAATTGAGGTTCCTCCTCGACTTGGTCAACCGGAGGAACAACATCAGGAGGACCTTGAGCAAGGCCCAACATTGCATCAGTAAGGGGACTCCACTCCCCTCTAAACCCATGAGCCATGTTATAGTATACTTTAGCAGTAAGCTTAGAAGGCTCATACTCCTCCCTATCACGAGGTAAACAAACCAGTATCTGCTGTAAAAACTTAGGATACATCAAAAATTTCTTCCTAGAACCAGTACTAGACAGATTGCTAACCATCCCGTCAAACAAATAGCGAGAGAAATTAAATACCCTACCCTGTGTTATGCAGATTAGACCAGTAGCCAAAGGAGTAGGAAAAGCATCCCAACTTCCAGACTTGGGGCTTAAACAATGAATCAAAAAGGGCACTAGAAGCTTCCATTGGGGGGATAACCGATTCTTTTGGAAGTTAAACTTCCCCCCATGATTATGCCCAATAGCAGCCATCCCCTCCAAAACCTCAGCATTGGGGATGGAAACAACACCACCTTCATCTTGAAGATGAAGGGAACTCCTAATAGAAGCTTCAGTAACCACATAAGAATGGCCATCAATGGTAGCATGGAGTTCACGTTGACGACCAACCAAAGCCACAAGAGTAGCAGAATCCCAAAACTGACGGATGACACTATCATAAACAATGAGGCATATAGTAAAAGCATACCTGAGGTTAGAAGCCTCAATAAACTCTAGAATGTCTGTGAAGTCATCACGGTGAGGACCATCTCCTAGATAAGCGACCTTATTGTGAGCTGGTTGGTAGACCAAAGCAACCATTGATGTTGATCAGAAGGAATGGAAGATGATTTGTTAGGGTTTAAGAGAGTAGGAGCGGATGTGTGTGTGTTATGATTGTGATGAATGAGTCAAGGATGTTATTGACCATAAATAATGGTCTAGTAACTGTTCATTGACCCCTAATAATAGGGGTTGCCCTTAGGCAGTTAATGCAAAGTAACCACTTGCCCCTTTTAACATTATTTGCAAATCCCAATTTACCAAAGTTAAATAAGAGGATATATACCAAAATTTGCATGCGTTGACTAAAAGTCAAAGCGCACAATGGTCAACACTAGAAGCATAATGTGGTCAACAGAAGTCAATAAAGTGAATAGTGTCCCAAACCAAGACCAGAAGCCAACCATCACTTGACAAAGAAGGATTTTTATCCACTAGAAGCCAACCAAGAACGACTAGAAGCTAACCATTAAGGACTAGAAGCCAGTCATTAATGAAGACAACCATCAGAAGTGAGCAAAAACCTCCACTAGGAGTAATACACACCATAAGAACCCTGATACAAGGCTTCGCAACCAAAAGTATCGAAGTTCGTTATAGTTCCGAATCTTTTCGAATTGAAAACCGGTCTTAAGTGCGACTCAATTGTCTTTTGGTGAATCAAGAGAATGGTTTGGTTTGTTTATCTAATTTTAAACTATTAGCAAGTAATTAAAGTGTCGTTGAGTAAATTAAAGCTTTGACAAAATTAAAAACTTAAAAACTTAATCAATTGTAAGAAAACAATTCATGTTCATCGGAATACACCAAACAGCAACCATCGGAATATAACTAACATTAACCATCGGAATAGTCAAGATCAGTACTATCGCAATGACCATCTATCGGAAAGCCACTATCGCAATGATCCAGATCGGAATGATGTAAAGTGCTACTGTCGCAATGTCTATCTATCGGAATGATGCTATCGAAAAATGGGCAGCACTTCGTCTTGACCAAGGCCTTAAGACCCGTCGGAATATGCGATCGCAATAAGCGATCGCAACCCAGATCGGAATAAGGGGATTAAGCAACCGATCGCAAAGTAAAACCCTAATGGGTTATTGCGATCGAAAACCAAAGCTATCGCAATGTGGAGTAACCGTCGGAATGAGCACAAAACCCTGGTTTTGCGATGGAAGGCAACAGTTCCGAAATTGGTGGAAGAGTGAATCTCAATAAGCAAATGCAATAAGCTAGTCTCACCGGAACTTAATCACAAAAGAAGAACTTAAATTTGAAAACTATTTAAGGTATGAAATCAAAAACTTTATAAAAGATACTTTTAAAATGCCTAACACCTTTATAAAATCCGAAAATCAATAAGCTAAAACTCGAATAAGCCAATAAGCATTACAAGCTTATGTCCTAAACGCGAAAGAACTTATGTGTAAACAAAGAAGATCAATCCTTCAACCACGAAATCATAAAATCATACGAATGAAATATGATATTCGGATCAAAAGTAAAATAAATCAAGAAGTGAAGAATGAGAATAAGGATCAAAAGCTTAAATTAGAACTTTGATTCATGAAATAAGCAATACAAAAAGTGTTTAGTCTTGGAAGATTAAAAGAAAAAAGATGAACTAGTGAGAGAAAGTTTAAGACTTTCTCTCTCTAAAAACTAGAAAGAAAACTAAAGAAATAAAAACTAGCTAACCCCTTTCTAATGTGATTAGGAGGGTATTTATAGGGAAGTGGAAGGCATGTGTGGTGCTTTCTTCGACTTTAATTCTTTGTCTTTGTCGTCTCGGGATTTGAACTTGTCTTTTAATTTTCTTCTTCTATTAGACTTTAAGTTCTTCGACTTCGTTAAACTTCCGTCTTTAGTCTTTTTCTTCGATAAATCTTCAGAATAGGCCTTGGACTTCCGTTCTTTTTGCACTCTTGATCTTTTGACTTCGTCTTTTCCCGTTTTCTTCGATAAAAGCCCGTGAAAGCCCGTGTTTTCTTCCTTTTTCATATTTTGGTCCTAAAACACAATAAAAACACAAACCACGCATAATTCCGACTTTTACGACATAAATCACACGTTTTGGTCTTGTTATTATTGGAAATAAGTGGTAAAAGGATAAGTGTTTTCACACTTATTAAATCCCCTACACTTGACCATTGCAATGCCCTCATGCAATGCATTAATTTTAAGCACGGTTTACATTCTCCATCAAAAATAACCCACCTTGGCCTTTATTAAAGTCTAAACATAAAAGATAGAAATAAGTAAAGAAATTAAAAACTTACATTGGGCTTTGGCGGCCATGAACATTTATCATCCTCAAGTTTCACGTTCCCCATACCAAGCTTAAAAACGAGATCATTGTTATTATAAGTTAGCAAACTATCACGAACTCATGTGAGCCAATTATTCACTTAGACTCCCTTATTCCTAGGTGTATCTCTTATATTTTATTTTTGTCTTGAATGATCACAAGGATGCATTGTTTGACTTATTTCGATAGTTATTTAGTCCGAAAATAAGGTGAACGATTTAATCAATAGTTAGCTAAAGGACCAAATCTTTTAAAACTGCTTCTCGGGATATCAGAAAGTTCATATCTTGGCATAACTTGGTTCGCGATTTGAGACCTTTCTCGGGCCGATATTTGGCAGCGACTTCATACTTCGAATCTTCGAGAGACGTTCTTGAAATTATGGTCTTCTCTTCATAATAGGAATTTCTTCACTTGAAGTTTTTGAGAGTTTCTTCATCTTTGGACCACGACTTCTTCATTTTTCTCCAATCTTTATTTTGGACTTTGATATACAACGATCCGCCTCCTTTTAGGACTTGGATCTATTTATCCTCATACCTTGTTAGGGTCTTTTCGGATAGACTTCTCCATGACTTTTGGGGAGTTCTTGCTTTTCGTCGTGTGTCTCGATCCTTCATATTGATTTTCGATAAATGATTCTTCACATCACTTTTGGATCTTTAGCAACAAAATGTAGCCCTCATGCCTTGTTAGGGCCTTTTCGGACTCGCCAATCTTCGCGCCCCGCTTCATAAGTTATGCCTTGGCTATGAACTCTCGTCATTACCGAGCAACTTTTAAACGATCTGGGGCTAGAAGCCAAGTAACTTTTTAAATCGTACAACCTTATTTATTAGCAGATAATTTATTAAGCCAGCGGAGGGAGAATAGGCTCATAATTAACTCACATAAATTCACGAAAGAGTACCAAACTTATAATTGACTCTATCATCTCTCGTTCTCCACAGTTTAAAATCTCAAGTAATGAGACTCGTGGATGCTTAGCCTATTAAATCAAAGTTTCGGGTTTTCGAGTCGCCTATAGGATCTTGCAAATTCTTAGACTTTTTCAAGTTTAGAAATTGCATTTTAAAGTTCCCTTGATAAACGACTCTCTAGGATCAATTATAGGAACTTGCGAAAAGTTCTTGTTCTTAACCCGTAAGAGTTAAGACTTTCGCGTTTTATAGCTCCCTATATAAAAGCCTAGCAAAACTTGACTTAAACACGTTAAGGATACTAGCTAGAGTAAACTTAGGCAAGTAAACTCGGGTTGAGTCAAAATGTTCACGACAAAGAAAAATATAAAACCACTTTATTAAAAATTTATTTTAGCAAAGGAAACATAATAAAGATAAATACGACTATACAACTAGGCCAAAATAGATTAAAATTTTTGAAAAATGTCGAAAAATCAAATTTTCCGGTTAAAATGAAGGCAAATTCATGGAAAAGACCACTTACTTCGATAGAAGTCCCCCCTACACTTGAGATAAACATTGTCCTCAATGTTTAAGCATGTGGGAGTAAACTCCCCTACACTTAAGACATTGTGTACGTTGTTTAAATCTTGCTAAGGAAGGGACAACTAAAGTGAATTCAATGTGAACATATAGAATATGAAGTATTGAATCACAAGAGTTTAGGATAGAACCAGGAAGATGGAAAACACGGTATCACGGTTCGTCAAAAGTCATCAAGATGCTTTCTGAAGCTTTAATCCCTGCACAGCACAAGAAACAAGACAACAAACATATGCGGGGCTCCCCCTACACTTATTATGAAAGCAGTAAAGGATAGAACACGGGTTGCCTCCCGAGAAGCGCTTGTTTTTGTTCATCGAGTCATGAGCCTGACTCGACCCAATTTTAGTTCATGGGGAACGTGGCGAGGGATGGAATCATCTCCTGAGAGATGTCCTCACCAAAGTACAGCTTCAAACGCTGGCCATTCACCTTGAAATTGGGCCCATTCGGCTGAGAAAGCTCAATGGTCCCATACGGAAAGACTTTGGCGACGGTGAATGGACCAGTCCAGCGGCTCTTCAACTTGCCAGAGAAGATCTTCAACCGAGAGTTAAAGAGTAAGACTTGATCACCAACGTGGAACTCTCGGTTCTTGATTTTAGCATCGTGGATAATCTTCGTCTTCTCCTTGTAGATCAGCGAGTTCTCATAAGCTTCATTCCTTAGTTCATTTAGCTCGTTGAGTTGAACCTTGCGATGATCACCGGCTTTGATGATGTCGAAGTTAGCCCACTTCAAGGCCCAGTGCGCCTTATGTTCCAGCTCGATGGGTAGGTGGCAGGCTTTCCCGTACACCAGACGATAAGGTGTACAACCGATCGGGGTTTTGTAAGCAGTACGGAAAGCCCACAGAGCATCATCTAACTTATCGGCCCACGCGGCACGATGCTCTCCCACAGTACGCTCCAAAATTCTCTTCAAGCCACGATTGGAAATTTCGGCTTGCCCATTGGTTTGGGGATGATAGGCGGTGGAAAGGCGGTGATTGACACCATACTTTGCCATGACTCTTGCAAATTGATCGTTGCAAAAATGAGTCCCGCGGTCACTGATGATAGCACGAGGAACGCCGAATCGAGCGAAAAGCTGCTTCAAAAAGTTCACAACCACCCTCGCATCATTCGTAGGAAGAGCTTTAGCTTCAACCCATTTAGAGACGTAGTCGACAGCAACGAGGATGTACTTGTTCCCTTTGGATGATGGAAATGGCCCCATAAAGTCGATGCCCCATACATCAAAGATTTCACATTCTTGTATGAAATTTTGAGGCATCTCATCCTTATGTGTGATCTTGCCTTGACGTTGGCAAGCATCACAATGCTTAACCATTTCGTGAGCGTCACGATAAATGGTGGGCCAGTAGAATCCAGAATCAAACACTTTCTTAGCGGTGTAGTTGGGACCAAAGTGACCACCGGTGGGTCCTTTGTGGCAAGCTTGAAGAATGTCAAAAGCTGCCGGTCCGTCAACACAACGACGAATAATCAGATCAGCACACTGTTTGAATAGATAAGGGTCATCCCAAAAGTAAGTCTTAACATCGTTCAAGAACTTCTTCTTTTGTTGGGATGTTAACCCTTGGATGAGAATACCACCCGCTAAGTAGTTTGCAATGTCCGCAAACCACGGGGTGCCATCAAGGTTGAGATTTATAGACATTAGAGTCTCCAGGGGGAAAGAGTCATTGATCTCTTTGTTCGAATGATCCCCCTGATATGGATCCTCAAGTCGACTCAGATGATCCGCGGCCAGGTTTTCGGCTCCCTTCTTGTCATGAATTTCAATGTTGAATTCTTGAAGGAGCAAAACCCAGCGAAGAAGTCTTGGCTTAGAATCGTTCTTAGTCATCAAGTACTTCAACGCGGAGTGGTCCGTGTATACGATGGTGGTGGATAAAACAAGATAGGGGCGAAATTTCTCAAAAGCATAGACAACAGCTAAAAGCTCTTTTTCGGTTGTCGTATAATGCAATTGAGCCCCCGTCATTGTTTTGCTAGCATAGTGGATTGGTTGGAAGTGTTTATTCACTCTTTGGCCCAAAACCGCACCAATAGCAAAGTCGCTAGCATCGCACATCAATTCAAAGGGCAGCTCCCAATTAGGGGTAACCAAGACCGGTGCCTTAGTTAGCTTATCCTTGAGAAGCTTGAAGGCTTCGAGACACTCTTTAGAAAAGATAAAAGGAGTATCTTTTTCCAAGAGGTGGGTCATCGGGCGAGCGATTTTAGAGAAATCTTGAATGAATCGACGATAGAAGCCCGCATGACCCAAAAAACTTCTCACACCCTTCACGGTTGAAGGTGGAGGTAATTTGGCTATGACATCAACTTTAGCACGGTCGACTTCAAGACCGGCTTTAGAGATTTTGTGTCCTAGCACAATGCCTTCTTTGACCATAAAATGGCATTTTTCCCAATTCAGAACAAGGCGAGTGTCTTCGCACCGCTTAAGCATACGTTCCAAATTGGCAAGGCAAGCAGAGAAGGAATCCCCGAAGACCGAGAAATCATCCATGAAGACTTCCATGGTTTGCTCAACCATGTCATGGAATATAGCCAACATGCACCTTTGGAAGGTCCCGGGGGCATTGCATAAGCCAAAAGGCATTCTTTTATAAGCAAATGTGCCGTAGGGACAAGTGAATGTTGTCTTTTCTTGATCTTGGGGATCGATGGGTATTTGAAAATAACCTGAGAAACCATCCAGAAAGCAGTAATATTCATTACCCGCTAGACGTTCAAGCATTTGGTCCATGAAAGGTAGAGGGAAATGATCCTTTCTCGTGGCATCATTGAGTTTGCGGTAGTCTATACAAACTCTCCACCCAGTAACGAGACGGGTAGGAATCAACTCGTTGTGTGCATTGGGCACAACGGTGATTCCGCCTTTCTTAGGCACACAATGGACTGGACTAACCCACGGTGAATCCGAAATAGGGTAAATCATACCTGCATCAAGAAGTTTGATAACCTCTTTTTTGATGACGTCATGTATTTTAGGATTCACCCTTCTTTGGATTTGAACAGTGGGCTTAAAGTCGTCCTCCATGAGAATTTTATGTGTGCAGAAATGAGGATCAATTCCACGGATGTCCGAGATTTTCCAAGCGATAGCTCTTTTATGCTTCTTCAACACAGCGACAAGGCGTTCTTTTTCGTCTTCTTTCAGATCCTTAGCGATGATGACCGGTAGCTTCTCGTTGGCTTCCAGAAAAACGTACTCCAGATGAGGAGGTAGGTCCTTAAGCTCAAGAGTAGGAGGATTCTCAATAGATGGTGCACCTAACGATGGATCATCATTAGTCACCTCTTTAGGAGCAGGAGGAGAGAATGGGTCCTCATTGAGAAGTCTCTCAATAGTGCTAATGTCTTCATCCCAATTTGTGGACAAATTATCATACTTAATATCGAGAGGACCCAAGCTAGCTTCGAAGTCATCCAAATCACTTTCTCCGAAAGGAGTCAATGCTGGAGCAATTGAGGCAACGGTCTCAACATTGGGTAGAGAAGAGAGAGTACTTTTGCAAGCATCATGAAAATGTTCTTCACAAGCCTCATCGAGAACATCAATAGCATTAACACTCTCATACGAATAAGGTTGCTTAGAAATCTTACCCATGTTGAAGACAATTTGATCGTCACCAACTCTCATGATTATTTCGCCTGCGGCTACATCAATAAGAGTGCGACCGGTCCTCAGGAATGGACGTCCAACGATTAATGGAACACGGGGATCCATTTCGTAATCAACGACGACAAAATCCGCCGGGAAGGTGAATTTGTCGACGCCAACAAAGACATCTTCGGCTATCCCCACTGGATAAGCAACCGTACGGTTGGCTAATTCCAAAGTCATTTTGGTGGGGACTAGCTCGGGGAGAGATAATTGCTTCCAAACACTTAAAGGCATTAAGTTTATGCTGGCACCTAGATCGGCTAGGGCCATGCAATTCTCTACTCCCGGGAAGTTGCAAGGAATCAAGAAGCGACCCGGATCACCAAGTTTGGTGGGCAATTTCCTTAAAAGCACTGCGGAGCAGTTCTCATTAAGTTGGGTCTGAGCAATGTCAAGAAGCTTTTCTTTATCACTTAAAAGATCTTTAAACATCTTAGCGTATTTGGGCATGTGAGCGAGAGCCTCGGCAAAGGAGATGTTAAAATTCAATTGTTTGAACATTTTAAGGAAGTTCGAAACCTGAATATCATCCTTGCTCTTTTGCTTCTCTTTCCTCAACCTTGAAGGATAAGGTATATTGGATGAAGAAGAAGGCTTTAAGGGAGTAGGATCACTCACAACCACGGGTGGTGGGGAAATAGGGATAGAAGGTGAAGGAGGTTGGGAAAGTTGCTCTTTTTCCTTGTTCACAATCACGGGTGGAGGGGTAGGAAGCTCGGGTTCCATATAACCTTTTCCACTACGAGTGGTGATTGCTTTCATCTCCCCCCTTGGATTCGCAACGGTATTACTCGGAAGAGTACCCGAAGAAGAGGATTGATTACTTTGGATGAGCGAACCAATCATATCACGAAGGTGAAGAGCTTGATTGTTGAAAGAGTTTTGCATGTTGGCATTAATATCATTGCTGTGTTTGGCCATATCATTCCTTAGCTCGGCTCTAATATCACTCCCTTGTTTCACCATGTCATTCTTCAAGTTGACAAATTGGCTCTGAAGATTCGTCACCATCTCACGATTAGTCTTCATGAACGTCTCGACGTCTTGACTTACGGCCATCGGTTGATTGAGAGGTGGAGCTTGAGAATTTCCTTGAGTTGGGTATGGGTTTCTTTGGGATTGATATTGATTTTGAGCACGAGGTTGGGATTGGTTGTTTCGGTTGTAGCTTTGTTGTTGGTTTTGGTTTGCAGGAGGGAAACCGGGAGGAGCAAGATAATTGTTGGAGCGATAACTTAGCAAGTTACGGTCTCCTTGCGGTCGAGCTTGATAGCCTCCCGTGGGATAAGTGCCGTAAGCTGCGTTAACGTCTTCAGAATAATTGCCGTGAGTAGAAGGACACTCATTGTAGGAATGAGGACCACCACATGTGTCACAAGAGATAACAACGGCTTTAGCTTGTTGAGTTTGGTTAGAAGTCAAAATTTGGAGACTTTTGTTGATATCAAGAAGAGCACGTTCCAAAACAGATGAGTTGGTGGTGGTAGAAGTAGATGAAACATTGACTCTCTGATTAGATCTTGAGGATGCAGAAGAATCCCAATTGTTGTGGTGAGTAGTCATGTTTTCAATCAACTCTCGACACTCCTCCGGTCTCCTTTTCATAAAAGTACCACCGGCGGCGGCATTGATCGTGTCACGATCACGAAAAGTGAGACCATTGTAAAAGGTGTCAATGAGAGTGACGGGGAGCATATTGTGATTAGGACAGCGATCGATCAAATCATTGTAACGTTCCCAAGCATCGAAAAGCGATTCATCATTCTCTTGCATAAATCCACTGATTTGGTTACGAAGGCTAGTGACCATGGATGGGGGAAAGTAGCGCGACAAAAAGCGTTGAGTCATGTCGTTCCATGTATGAATAGAATTCTTAGGAAGACGGTCAAACCATTTTTCGGCGTGGTGAGAAAGTGAGTGTGGAAAAAGTTGAAGGCGAAGGTCATCCATAGAAACACCAGGGCACTTCATGCTTTGGGTAATGGTAATGAATTTGTCGAGGTGTTTGTTGGCATCATCATCCGGAATTCCACGAAACGGATTCGTTTGCACTTGTTGTATCATGTGATGCTTCAACGAAAACTCCTGAGCCGTGACGTGCATTGGCGCAATCGGGCCTCCGCGTCCGTTCATGGTGGGTTGGCACAATTCCTCCATGGTTCGTAAATCAGGTTGAAGGACATTGTTGTTGTTGTTGTTGTGGTTGTTATTCAAATTATTTTGAGGTGGGTGATTATTGTTGTTGGTAACACCAGCCATATCTAAATCTTCACGATTCTCGGGCTCAGAATAGTTTGTAGATCTAGTACGCATGCACCTGCAGAAAAATATACACAAAGAATATAATATTTTTGGTTTTTATAGGTTTTTTAATGTTTTTGTATTTTTGAAGAATTTTATATTTTTTATGGATTTTTGAAAATTTTTATAGCAATGAAAATAACGTTCAAAGAACGGATCCCAAAATTCAATGCGTCTCTCACTAGAAACCGTTTATCTTAACGAAAAGAGCCGGCAGCGGCGCCATTTGATACAAGGCTTCGCAACCAAAAGTATCGAAGTTCGTTATAGTTCCGAATCTTTTCGAATTGAAAACCGGTCTTAAGTGCGACTCAATTGTCTTTTGGTGAATCAAGAGAATGGTTTGGTTTGTTTATCTAATTTTAAACTATTAGCAAGTAATTAAAGTGTCGTTGAGTAAATTAAAGCTTTGACAAAATTAAAAACTTAAAAACTTAATCAATTGTAAGAAAACAATTCATGTTCATCGGAATACACCAAACAGCAACCATCGGAATATAACTAACATTAACCATCGGAATAGTCAAGATCAGTACTATCGCAATGACCATCTATCGGAAAGCCACTATCGCAATGATCCAGATCGGAATGATGTAAAGTGCTACTGTCGCAATGTCTATCTATCGGAATGATGCTATCAAAAAATGGGCAGCACTTCGTCTTGACCAAGGCCTTAAGACCCGTCGGAATATGCGATCGCAATAAGCGATCGCAACCCAGATCGGAATAAGGGGATTAAGCAACCGATCGCAAAGTAAAACCCTAATGGGTTATTGCGATCGAAAACCAAAGCTATCGCAATGTGGAGTAACCGTCGGAATGAGCACAAAACCCTGGTTTTGCGATGGAAGGCAACAGTTCCGAAATTGGTGGAAGAGTGAATCTCAATAAGCAAATGCAATAAGCTAGTCTCACCGGAACTTAATCACAAAAGAAGAACTTAAATTTGAAAACTATTCAAGGTATGAAATCAAAAACTTTATAAAAGATACTTTTAAAATGCCTAACACCTTTATAAAATCCGAAAATCAATAAGCTAAAACTCGAATAAGCCAATAAGCATTACAAGCTTATGTCCTAAACGCGAAAGAACTTATGTGTAAACAAAGAAGATCAATCCTTCAACCACGAAATCATAAAATCATACGAATGAAATATGATATTCGGATCAAAAGTAAAATAAATCAAGAAGTGAAGAATGAGAATAAGGATCAAAAGCTTAAATTAGAACTTTGATTCATGAAATAAGCAATACAAAAAGTGTTTAGTCTTGGAAGATTAAAAGAAAAAAGATGAACTAGTGAGAGAAAGTTTAAGACTTTCTCTCTCTAAAAACTAGAAAGAAAACTAAAGAAATAAAAACTAGCTAACCCCTTTCTAATGTGATTAGGAGGGTATTTATAGGGAAGTGGAAGGCATGTGTGGTGCTTTCTTCGACTTTAATTCTTTGTCTTTGTCGTCTCGGGATTTGAACTTGTCTTTTAATTTTCTTCTTCTATTAGACTTTAAGTTCTTCGACTTCGTTAAACTTCCGTCTTTAGTCTTTTTCTTCGATAAATCTTCAGAATAGGCCTTGGACTTCCGTTCTTTTTGCACTCTTGATCTTTTGACTTCGTCTTTTCCCGTTTTCTTCGATAAAAGCCCGTGAAAGCCCGTGTTTTCTTCCTTTTTCATATTTTGGTCCTAAAACACAATAAAAACACAAACCACGCATAATTCCGACTTTTACGACATAAATCACACGTTTTGGTCTTGTTATTATTGGAAATAAGTGGTAAAAGGATAAGTGTTTTCACACTTATTAAACCCACTCAATCTGTTGTTAAAAACTACCAATTTGTTAGTCTGTGCAAATAAATATGTACACGAAGCCTCCCCTTAGGCTTAACCTCCCCTCAATCCTAGGGCTCAAGGATTGACCACCCCAATGTGAACCACCAAGTGGTTGAACCGAGGACCATCAAAGGCTTTAGTCAACAGATCAGCAACATTATCATCCGTATGAACCTTAAGAACCTGTATCAAATTCTTCTCATTGGCATCCCGTATAAAATGGTGCCGAATTTCAGTATGCTTTGTACGTTGATGAAAAACAGGATTCTTCACAATGCAGATAGTGCTTTGGTTGTCAATGAAAATTTTTGTGTTCATAAAATTGAACCCATAATCCAGCATCTGATTTTGGATCCACAAAACTTGTCCACAACAGCTAGCAGCAGCAACGTATTCAGCTTCTGTTGAAGAAGTAGCTACGATCGTCTGTTTCTTGCATTGCCATGAAATAAGTCTTCGACCCAAAAATTGACAACCACCAGTAGTAGATTTTCTGTCATTATTAGCACCTGCATAGTCACTATCACTATATGCTTCAAGAACAAAAGGTAATTCTTTAGGATACCACAAGCCAAGCTTGGGTTGAGCCTTGATGTACTTGAAAATCTTCTTGACTGCATTCAAGTTAGAAACCGTTGGAGCCACCTGATGTCTAGAACAAGCACTTACTGCAAACATGATATCCGGACGTGATGTAGTCAAATACATGAGTGAGCCAATCATTGACATGCACATGTGAACATTGACCGGAGGATCTGGCTCAGTCTTGAGTTTGACTTTAGCAACTTCATAAGGTGTTGTTGCGGGTCTAAGAGGATCCATATCAAACTTCTGAAGGATCTCATGAACATATTTATCTTGACTTATGAAGATCCCATCCGACTGTTGCTTGACTTGAAGACTAAGGAAAAATGTAAGCTCTCCCATAGCACTCATCTGAAATTTACCCTTCATCAGTTGTTCAAACTCATCACACCATTCCTTTTTAGTAGAACCAAAAATAATATCGTCCACATACACCTGAACAAGGATAATGTCCTTGGTGTTCCTCTTAAGAAATAGTGTTTTGTCAATTGTGCCTCTTCTATAGCCATGTTTCAACAAGAAAGTTGAGAGACGCTCATACCAAGCTCTAGGAGCCTGATGAAGTCCATAAAGAGCCTTGACCATCTTGTAAACTTTCTTGGGATGAAGTGGATCTACAAAGCCCTTAGGTTGAGTGACATAAACTTCCTCATCAATCTTGCCATAGAGAAATGCACTCTTGACATCCATCTAAAAAACTGTAAAACCCATATAGGAAGCAAAAGCCAAAAACAGACGAATGGCCTCAATCTGAGCAACAGGAGCAAAAACTTCAGTGTAGTCAATGCCTTCTAGTTGTGTATGACCCTGTGCAACCAACCTCACCTTATTTCTCACCACAATACCCCGTGCATATTTCTTGTTTTTGAGAATCCATTTGGTACCAATGGCTGTCTTTCCATCAGGCAAGTCAACTAGGATCCAAACATTCTGAAACAAAAATTGCTGCATTTCCTCCTGCATAGCCTCCACCCAACTTCTATCCTCAAGAGCATGAGATACTGATCTAGGTTCCACCTGTGAAAGAAAACAAGCAAACAAACAGTGTTGAAAGTCCGTATGATTATTATGCTTTTGATCTTCAATATAGCTCACAAGAGCATGATGATCAGACGTGACCTTCTTATGCATTCTGTGTGTCTTGACAGTAGATCCAGGATCTCCAATGATTTGAGTAGTAGGATGATCTTTGTGTGATTGCAACACTGGATTGGAAGCTACCTCCACTTCTGGTGCCAAGTTATTAAGATCCCCAACAAAGTCATCATCATATGAAGCAGTGTTGAAAATGTCATCTATTGGTTGTTTATGAATATCATCCAGCTTGGTAGAAGACTTCTTTTGATGGTTCCCCAGGTCGGAAGGACTTGAGAATCTAGTATGGGAAGTAGAATCACTAGCCGGACTACCAATAGGTGTTAAACTAGCACTAGGAGTAGCAGTTGGAGTACTAGGAGCAGCTTTGCCAGTAGGCGTATTCAAGGGAAACTTAAAGCCACCTTGAGCAGCTGCTGTAGTAGCTTCTTGTTATTGTTTGAGTAATGTGTCAAGAGCTACTTGTGAATCCAATGCATCCAATGGAGTTGCATCACCAGGAGGAGTAGGAGAGACTATGGTGGAATAGGATGGAACAACAAAAATATCATCCTCGTCATCTGAGTCGGAAAGACTAGAGTGAGCACCTGTACTAGAAGTTGCAAACACTTGTGGACCTGCATCATGGTTAGTTTTGAACCGAAAATATCCTAATGAATCACTAAGATAATCAAGATCAAAATACCATTCAGGACCCTTGCCTTGGATGTTTGACTTCTCCTCAAAATACCTGAGATTTATAGTTTCAATTACTCGTTTGGCTTGGAGATTGTAGACACGATAAGCCCGAGAGTGAGCTGAATATCCCACAATGTATCCTTCATCTGCCTTGCCATCAAATTTCCCCAAATAGTCACTAGTATTTAGAATGGTGACAGGACACCCAAATGGCTTCAAATGAGCAATATTTAGAACTTTGGCTGTCAGGAGCTCATAAGGAGTCTTCTTGTGAGGATTTGTAATAGAAACTCTATTTAAAAAATAACTTGCAGTATTAACAGCTTCTATCCAGAACATGGTTGGAAGCTTGGAATCGGCAAGCATTGTTCTTGTTGCTTCTATTAGAGTCCTGTTGTTTCTTTCTGCCACGCCATTCTGTTGAGGAGTTCTTGCTGCACTATAATCTCTTTTGATGCCTTTAGAATTACAAAGTGCTATGAGGTCTGTATTTTTGAATTCGGTTCCATTATCACATCGAATACCTTTAACCTTCTTGGTCAACTGATTCTCTATAAGTGTAATGAAATCTTTTAGTATAGAAAAGGTCTCACTCTTGGCAGCCATGAAGAAAACCTACGTAAACCTGCTATATCCATCAGTTACCACCAGACAGAACTGCTTGTGGTCAATGCTCCTAATAGAGGTAGGACCAAATAAATCCATGTGTAGTAGCTGCAATGGTTCAGTTATAAGGCTGAGAGCAGTAATGGCCTTGAAGGATGCTTTATGTTGTTTGCCTTTGCTGCAAGCAAGACAATTAATATCATTTCTAAATGACTTGGGAGGTAAACCAGAGACCAGGTTCATATTTTCTAGTTTGTGAATGGTCTTGAAGTTCACATGTCCCATCCTTCTGTGCCATTGAGTGGCTTCATCTTCTGAGGCTTTAGCAACCAAACATGCTAGTTGACCAGTAGGGTTGACTTCATTCAGCTTGATACTATAGAGGTTGTGTCTTCTAGGGATTCTGAGTAGAACCTGTGAGTCATCCAGAAGTTTAAAGTCTTTGGATAGAACAAGTGCATCAGTATCCGTAAAGAGGATAAACTGCTTCTTGTCACAAATTTGGGAGACAGATATCAAGTTGAAGTGTTGAAGTGCTTCCACATAGTAGACCTGCTCAAAATTAAGATTGGGCGTCTGAATCGTTCCTTTGCCAGTGATCCTGCCTTCACCTCCTCTAAAGTAGACCTTTCCGCCTTGAAATGGTACAAAGTTAGATAGAAGACTTTTATTTCCTGTCATGCTCCTAGAGCATCCACTATCAATAATTCCTAGAGTAGGATCTTGGTATGGAGTAACCTACAACAACAAGATAATAAAGATGCAAAAGTTAGTGTCTTAAGGGGACCCAAACCTTTTCAGGTTTGAGCCTGCCTTGTGGATCTTTAGTAGATAGCCAAGAAGATTGATGAGATCCACCGTTGTTCTTTGGTTGCCTATTCATCATATTGGTATTATTTTTTGACCAAGAACAACCTGCTGAGGGCTTAACAGCAGTTCCCCGATTTCCCAATCCAAAATACATGTGGTCAAACTTATGTGCAAAATTTGGATTAAAATTCTGAAAATAGTTACTGGTTGGTCTATTTGATGTTAATCCAATATTTCTCCAATGATCAGAAGCTAATGGAGAGGTCCTTCTAGAAGAAGAAAACGATTGAGTGATAGGTGTGTAAACACCCATCATTTCTACCACTTAATTACAATAATAACCGAGCCAAAACGTGTATTTTATGTCTTTTATGTCGGAATTATGTGTGGTTTGTGTTTTTGTTGTGATTTAGGACGACATTGTGAAAAGTGGAGAAAACACGGCATTTACGGGCTTTTATTGAAGAAAAAGATGAAAGACGAAGTCAAGAAGTCAAGAGTGCAAAAAGAACGGAAGTCCAAGACCAATTCTGAAGATTTATCGAAGAAAAAGTCAAAAGACAGAAGTTTATCAAAAGCCGAAGAACTCAAGTCTATTTTATTGAAGAATTTAAAGACGAGTTCAAAGAAATCCCGAAGCCAAAAGTCCTTAAAGTTCAAGTTTAAAGAAGATTAGAAGAAAAGGACTAAGCATGCAATTAATGAAGATTAAAGAAGGAAGGACCTAATCTTGTAATTAAGAGAAAAGGAAAGAGGGGAGGAAGCTTCCTAATCCTCCCCTATATATAGTTAGGACTAGTTAATTTTCTTTCTTGTTGGCTAAGTGTGACAATTAGTCTTCCACCATTTACTTTCCTTGCACCTTTAATTTCCTTGTCATTTAAATACTTGTCAATTTAATTACCTTGTCTTGCACATTAAATTCCTTTAATTTCAAGTAAGTTTCCATTTAATTCTTGTTAATCTTTATTTTATCTTGTTAATCTCCTATCTACCTTTCTTGATCTTTGATTTTTATGTTTATGTTTGTGTTCATGTTCATGTTCTTATTTTGATTAAGTGGGTTTTTGATTATTGTGGTTAAATTTGTTTGTTTTGTTGATTTAAATTGTTTGTTTATGATTTACTGTTGTCTTGTTATTAGTTTAGCTTAATCGTGTGTTTGATTTTGGTTAATTTGTGGTTAGATTCTTGTTATTTTGATCCCATGTTCTTCGGGGGAGTTTGTTTCTGTGTCTGATCTTTCCAGGAAAACTTCCGACTCAAGGGAAGGAGTTCTTTCATTCAGAACTTCAAAGTTCAGGATCAAGGGCTTCATCCGGAAGAGTTCCGGATCAGCCAAAACTTCCGAGTCAGCAATCTCATTCGGAACTCAAAAAGTTCCGGATCAAGCAATTCATTCGGAACTCAAAAAGTTCCGGATCAGAGAGGGTTCATTCGGAACTTTAAAAGTTCCGGATCAAGCAGTTCATTCGGAAGTCTCAAAAGTTCCGGATCAACTCGAAAGTTCCGAACCAAGGGCAAAGTTCCGGATCAAGAAGGCTTCATCCAGAAGTCTTCCGAATCAAGGAGTTCCGACTCAATTGTGTTCATTCGGAAGTTGAAAGTTCCGAGTCAAGCCAGTTCATTCGGAAGTTTGAAACTTCCGAATCAAGGTTTCTTTCAGGTTTTTGTTTAGTCTTTCTTTTTAAATTTCTATTCTTTATTTTCAAGCTTTAATTTTCCCACCTTTTATTTTAGTTGCACTTTAAGTTTAATTGTCTTAGCTTTATTTTAGACTTGCCTTAGTTTAAATTTTAGTTGCGTTTTAAGTTTGCCTTAGATAGATTTAAGTTTGCGTTATTTACTTTAGTGCCTTTTAATTCTCGTCTCGCTTTTAAATATTTGCACCATTACTTTTTGTTAGGTTTAGATTTACTTTAGTTGCACTTTTACTTTGAAGTTTCGCACTTTTATTTAAAAACGACCAAAAATATTTGTTTCCACCAAAGAACAATAGAGTCACATAGAGAACCTAGATCAATTCGAAGAGATACCGAGAACAACAATTGAACCTAGTAAAATTACAGTTATCAAATGGCGCCGCTGCCGGCTCTTTTCGTAAAGATTAACGGTTTTATGTGAGAGAGCGTTGCTTTTTTGGGATTCGTTCACTTGTGAGCGTTATTTTTCTTGCATAAAAATTCAAAAAACTATAAAAAATTTAATTAAAAATTAACAAAAATCCATAAAAATTAAAAATTTCAAAAATCCAAAAAGATTTTATCTTTATTGTATATATATTGTCTTTGCGTTTGGTTTTGTTTTCTTTTGCATTTTCAGGTGTATGCGTACTAGATCTTCTAATTATTAAGAGCCCGAGACTCAAGAAGATTTAAGTATGGCAGGTGTTAACAACAACAACAACCCACCACACCTCAATAATAACAACAATGTTCTTCCACAGCCCGATCTTCGGACCATGGAGGAACTTTGTCAACCTACAATGTTTGGACGAGGAGGACCGATTGCGCCGATGCAAATCAACGCTCCTGAGTTTTCGTTGAAGCACCACATGATTCAGCAAGTGCAAACTAACCCATTCCGTGGATTGCCTGATGATGATGCCAACAAACACCTCGACAAGTTCATTACAATCACCCAAAGCATGAAGTTGGCTGGTGCCACAATGGATGAACTTCGCCTACAACTCTTTCCACATACTTTATTACATCATGCCGAGAAATGGTTTTATCGTCTCCCGAAGAATTCTATTCACACTTGGGATGACATGACTCAACGCTTTTTGTCGCGCTACTTTCCACCATCCATGGTCACGAGCCTTCGCAATCAAATCAGCGGTTTCATGCAAGACCCTGATGAATCTCTTTTTGATGCTTGGGAGAGATATAATGTCTTGATCGATAGATGTCCAAACCACAACATGCTTCCCGTAACATTAATTGATACTTTCTACAACGGTTTGACTTTTCGAGATCGTGATAAGATTAATGCAGCCGCCGGTGGCACATTCATGAAAAGGAGACCCGAGGAGTGTAGAGAGCTTATTGAGAACATGACTACTCACCACAAAAACTGGGATTCCTCTGCTTCTTCTAGGAACAACCCGAGAGTCAATGTTTCTTCCACCTCAGCAAACCCTGAGATGACCGAACTCACCCGCATGATGACTGAAATGAGCAAAAGTATTATGCTTCTCGCTTCAAACCAACAGCAACAACAAGTTAAACGGTTGCTAATCCCTGTGAGACATGCGGCGGTCCTCACTCATACACCGATTGTCCTTCTACACAAGGAAATCCGGAAAATGTGTATGCAGCTTACGGTAATTATTCACCGGAAAATTACCAAGCTAGACAACAAGGGGATAGAAATCTGCTGAGTTACCGATCCAACAATTGCCTTTCCCCCGGTTTTTCTCCTCAAAACCAAAACCCCGCCAACAACTACAATAGAAGCAACCAAATTCCACCAAGAGCTTCTAACCCTTATCAACCACCCACCCAACAAACCCCACCCATTAATCCCGATGTTGAAGCCATCATGAGAACTCAAGGTGAGAAATCAAGAATCTACAGAGCCAAATAATCAATTTGAAAGTAGATATTACGAAGCAAGGAAATGACATTAGAACCGAGGTTCGCGATAATATTCAATCCTCTTTCAGCACTCAAACGACTGAATTAAAGAATCTGTTGGCTAGTTTCTTGCCCGCCACTCAACCTTCTACTTCAAGTTCTCTACCTTCAAACACCGTCACTAATCCGCGAGCTAATGTGAGTGCTATTACTACCCGTAGTGGAGTCACCATCGTAGGACCACCAATCCCACCCCCCATCATCTACACCTCCTCCACCACCATGTATCCCTACTCCTCCTACACCTAGTATTAGTGCACCATTACCGTCTCCGCCTCGTCATGACGATGTCTCTAGGAAGGACCCTTCAACATCTCAACCCTTACCGACTACACATTCACCTTCCACCTATAAACCCAAAATCCCATACCCTTCTCGCTTAGGCAAGACCAACGATCTAACAAAGGAGGACTCTCAAGTGACAAACTATATCAAGATGATTTCTCAAATGGGCTTTAGCATTAGTTTTCTTGAAGCACTTGTCCACATGCCCAAATTTGTTAAAACATTTAAGGAATTGCTTAACAAGTAGGAGAAGTTGATTGAACTCGCCAACACACGCGTAAATGAAAACTGCTCTGCAGTTATTCTTAGAGAACTTCCGGAAAAGCTTGGAGATCCCGGTCGTTTTGTGTTGCCTTGCGTGTTCAACAAAACTGAAGAATTTACTGTCCTTGTTGACCTCGGGGCCAGTATTAATTTGATGCCACTGAGTGTTTGGAAAACACTATCATTGCCCGACCTCACTCCAACGAAGATGACTCTCGAACTTGCAAATCGCACTCTCGCTTACCCCGTTGGTATAGCCGAAGACGTGTTCATTAAAGTTGGCGCATTTACTTTCCCGGTCGATTTTGTCGTAGTTGATTATGAAATGGACCCTCGTATTCCTTTAATACTTGGTTGGCCATTCTTGAGAACCGGACGTGCTTTAGTGTATGTTGCCGAAGGTGAGTTAATCTTAAGAGTCGGGAATGACTCACAAATTTTCAAAATAGGGAAGCTTACAGGCAAATACTATGGACGAGAATCAGTGAATATGATTAATGTGCTCGATGACTTTACCGTCTATGACAATCCTCTATTCGATTCTTCCATCGATAATCCACTCTTTGACGATGACGTGGATGATTCTCGGTCCACTTTGGAAGCTTCTTCCATTTATGATTCTCCACCGGTCTTTGATGCTTATGATGATGACGATCCTAGCTCAGATTCGGATGATTATGATGACCTTACTTCTGAGTATCCCGAGCTGCCCACATATGATGATTTTGATGAGGCTGATACTCTTTCGAGCGATTCTTCACATGACGAAGATCCTCCGCCATCACTCGATCCTACTTTGGACGATTACTCATTTGAGGAAGATTTCTCTGAATTTCTCAACACTTACTTCCCTCATGAGAGTGATGCTCCTCCTTATGACTTTGAAGATTATCGTCTTGATCCTACTTTGGATTTGAAGCACATTCTTTCAAAGGAGAAGAAATCGGTCGACACTGAAATCCGCAGCACGTATGAGTTAACACCTCTTTGTCCCCCTTCTGAGGACGAGGTTGTGCTTCTTCGCGGATCTTCTTCACACTCTGCTGCACCTGAGTGCTATTTTCCCTTAAAGGAAAAGGTGTTCGACCCCGGTATTGCAATCTTTAAGCCATCTCAGTATCCACCTGATGAAATAAAAGTAAATATCTTTGGAATTTATGGAAATCTGCTTGCACCACTTCACCCTTGCTTCCACCGTGCTCCATCGCTGCTTAAGGGAACCTTGCCTACTCTTCTTTAGCTTGCCTTGTTCGCCTTAAGCCTATGCTACTTGATGGACGAAAACTATGTCTTTGATCCTGGTGGATATGTTTCATGCTTCTTCCGTTGATGATCAAGGTCGAGTCAGGCTCACGACTCGGTTAACAAAAACCAAGCGCTTCTTGGGAGGCAACCCATGCATCTATCTTTTCGCTTTCTTTATCATAAGTGTATGGGGGACTTTGATGGTTTGCTATTTCCTCTCCTCACTTCTTAATCAGGGATTCGAGCGCTCAATGATCCACTCTTGATGATTCTTGACGACCCGTGATTCCGTTTTCACTTCTTCCCGGTTCTATCCTAAACTCTTTTCGATTCACTATTTTATATTTTCTCAATATTAAAATAGGAATCTCTTTAGTTTTCTCTTCCTTATCGAGATTTAAACAAAGTGCACAATGTCCTAAGTGTAGGGGAGTTTACTCCCACATGCTTAAACATTGAGTATAATGTTTATCTTAAGTGTAGGGGGATTTCTATCGAAGTTAAGTGGTCTTTTCCTTGTATTTGTCCTCATTTTAACCGGAAAATCAATTTTTCGACATTTTTCAAACTTTCTGATCTATTTTGCCCTATTAGTTTTTCCTTTTGTATAGTTATTTTCTTTCCTTGCTAGAAATAATTTTTGAATAAAGTGGTTTTAACTTTCAAACGTTGTGAATCTTTTGACTCAACCCGAGTTACTTATCTAAGTTACTCTAACTAGTATCCTTAACATGTTTAAGTCAAGTTTTGCTAGGCTTTTATATAGGGAGCTATAAAACACGAAAGTCTTAACTCTCACGGGTTAAGAACAAGAACTTTTCGCAAGTTCCTATAATTGATCCTAGAGAGTCGTTTATCAAGGGAACTTTAAAATGCGATTTCTAAACTTGAAAAAGTCTAAGAGGTTGCAAGATCCTATAGGCGACTCGAAAACCCAAAACTTTGATTTAATAGGCTAAGTATCCACGAGTCTCATTCCTTGAGACTTTAAACTGTGGAGAACGAGAGATGATAGAGCCAATTATAAGTCCGGTATCCGTTCGTGAATTTATGTGAGTTAATTATAAGCCTATTCTCCCATCGCTTGCTAATAATTTATCTGCTAATAAATAAGGTTGTACGATTTGAAAAGTTACTTAGCTTCTAGCCCATGATCGTTTAAAAGTTGTGTAGAAATGTAAATCTTGCTTATGTTTTTAGAGAGAGAAAGAGATAGAGAGATGGTGGATTAAACACAATTCTAGAGAGAGAAACAAGAGTAACTATGTGAAAAATATGATTAACCACACCCCTCTTCATCAAAGGAGAGGGTTTATATACCCAAGCCCTTGTCATGGGCTTGGGCTTACATTTTGGGCCGGCCTACACATGTTGTAGGCTAGGCTTGTTCTTGTTTAATAAATAAAGAAAGTTAACTAAACTACGAGCTATTACATGAACTATCGTTGGAGTGACCGATCCTTCTTAATACGTAAAACGTATTTCCAACAATCTCCCCCTAAGGGAGGTCACTCCAAACAAGGGCGTTACCCAAGTTACAATAATTAAATAAACCTAGCATACTATGCTTGTCTTGAGCTCGTAGTCTTCGTCTTTCTTCTTCTTTTTCTTTTCTGGTGAACATGCTGATGTGATCTTTGATATCAATCTTGAGCATTAATCTCTTGCCTTGATCTCGTGCATCCATCACTTGTGATCTTCGCCTCTTCGTGACCTCACGTCCCACATACTTATACCTTAGTAATTCTTGAAAGCTTCAGAGTTTGATTCAGCAGAAGACTTAACTTTTAGGCTTTCTTGAATTAGATGAGGTATTAAGTGCATAAAGTATAAGCATGCGGGGACGACTTCTTCTCGGATTCCGCAACGCCACCGTCTTCAAATGCCGCAACATAAGTAGACACGAACGAAATGGCTTTGAACATTTCATTCTAAATCGGTAGCATTTTACCTCCGGTCGGTGAAGACCGTTGGACGATATTAGATATCGTACCCGTGACGGATAGTTTCATTTAAGTAACTTCCTGACAGGATTTCGCGGGTAAACCCGTTCTCTTTATTCGACCGTCCAAAGCTGACTGCGAACATAAAGAGTGAATCATTTGGATAATAATATCCGCATGATTTGAAGCCGTCAATTCATGTTCCTGGAACAAGTGAAATTCAATTAAGAACCGCACCATCGTTGCTTTCCAGTTGTCACGAGCTTGATTCGTATAGAATCTTGCAAGTTACCTACCAAGTGCTGTTTGAGGTTAACACTAGAAGGATTTCCACTCATCACTGTGAACACTAAGGTATCACTCTGAGTGTTCTGGCAAGATCACTAAGATATTGCGTAGAGGCCTGGAACGTGTTTAAATTCAGTTAAGAATTAAACAGCTGTTGCTTTCCAGTTATCACAAGTTTGATTCATAAAGAATCGCACAAGTCACCTACCATGAGCTTTTTGATATTCGCTCAAGAAGGATTTCCATCTTCATTGTAAATACTTTCGTATTACTTGGATGTTCAGGCAAGATCATGAAGATTTTGCGTAGGACTCTTAAGATCTTTCTTACTTTTCACAGTGTGTGAAGAAGCAAGGAATTATGAAAGTGTGTCCTAATGAGATATTTGATGATCTCAAATGGCTCTAGACTCGATCGTGAATTTTGAATTTTAGTGATCGGAGGCTGGAGAGGAGTGCCACCTTTTCAATACCAATTTATTCGGAGTGAATAAATCAATAGATAACGTGTTGTCTCCGTGTGATTGAAACAAATACCTTTTGAGAGATATCTGAGTTAGCTGGAATGGGTTGTGCATTGCATCACTGGGTCCATGATGTATGTCTTCAATATCAAGAATGATCTCAATAGCATATGTGTTGACCCGGTTTCTGCCTAAGTTGTAAGGAGGGCTTCTTTCTTTACACCCTTTATCTTTACAATTCTTTTTCATTCTTCAACCCCTTCAATGCTTACCAATACGTCATAACTAGCACCTTGTTGTGATTGTTCCAGTTCTAACTTAAGTACTTGGTCGACATTCAGCTACGTTCACAATCTTTCTCCATCTTTCCTAAGGACTACTATTTCTAGCTATGGAATGTCCTTGGGAAGATTCCTCCGGTTCTGGAAGAATCATAGGACTTAACCTATCCTACCATCCTTATGTCACCACAATCTTCATCGTCGTGAAATAACTGGGTTTTGGGTAAGTATATGTCACCATGAAAATCCATTTTGATATAGCAAATCTATTTTGCTCCCCCTTAACATATGCCATGATATTCGAAAACATTTCGCACATGTCGGGATGAGCCAGCACATTAAGTCAAACCTTTTGTGATAATATCCCATATTAAATCACATTTTCTCCCCCATATTAAAAATATTAACTCAATCGATGTTTTTAATATCAATTGATTTAATGAAGTTTTTACAAAGGTTTTGGGAAGAAAAATGCAAGTCCGTTTTATCTTCATGATACCAAATGTATGAGATATGATATCGATTTGTAGCATGATCACATATTCACCATATTAAAAAGAATTGACAAGGTTGGACCTGATAGATGAGAACATCATATGATAAGATCAAATGGTTCTTCTCAGCGTATGTTGGTCGCCTCGTCACGTCTGAAGTCATCTCTTGACACCACATGTACGATTGGTATGGTTGTCTTGACACCAACTTGTGAACTTGGCACGTTCGGCATCGAAGATTCTGAATGCTTGACAATTGCTCCCCCTCAATTGTTGACCCGTGTTCTATCGAAAGAGTTGTAGTCGTCGGTTGAGTAGTCGCATCGTCGAGTATGTAGATACCAATTGTAGATAGCATGGTTGTAGAGATGATTGCTTCATAAAAACAAGACTTCTCTTGTTTTAACAAATAAATGCACTGAAACGTACATATATTTGTGTTAGACCAAGTTATAAAGTAAACTTGATCCCTTACAAGGTTTTAAAGTAAACCTTGCCCGAGAAAATTAATTCCCGTTGTTAGCCATAGCTTTCATAAGAAATACCTGACTTTAATGTGAAAACCGGGTTGCAGTCTGAAATAACTACAAGCCATAAGGGCATGTTTTATGAAATATTTACAACATTTGTACGAACTCTATTTATGGCACCGTGTCAATATTAATCGACATTTCTAAGGCTGTAAATATTATCGTACCAAAAGACATGCCTTTGAAAAATAAAGTAAAAATATTTTTGGATTTTTCTGAATTTTTCAATTTTTATGGTTTTTATATGGTTTTATATTTTTGTATTTTGCTTTTGTGGGAAAAAAATATAAACAATATATACAGATGATCACCAAGGATACGGAGAATAGTTTTACCACCACTATTCTTTCGCTTCATCTGCTAGTTCCTTAAGAGTCTCAGGCGAGAAGGTTCTCATTCCTAGCTTGTCGGCCAAAAATTTCAATTCGAGCGCGATCTAAATCCTTCGTGAAAATATCCGCCAATTGATACTCAGATCGGACAAAGTAAAGCTCGATTACTCCATTTTCCACTTGCTCCTTGATGAAGTGGTAGCGAATGTCAATATGCTTCGACCGGGAGAATTGAACGTTGTTGCAGCATAAGGCAATTGCACTCTTGTTGTCACAGTACATCGGAATCTTATTGAAACCTAGACCATAGTAGGTTAATTGCGATCTCATCCAAAGAATTTGAGCACAGCAACCGGACATAGCTATGTATTCTGCTTCCGTACTTGAAATTGCAGCGCTTTTCTGCCTTTTCGATGCCCAACTGATTAGCCGATCTCCTAGTAGTTGCAAAGTTCCACTCGTGCTACACCTGGTATCTTGACAACCCGCATGATCCGCATCTGCATATGCCATTAATGCAATAGAAGAGTCCTTCGAATACCAAAGTCCCCGATTAATGGTTCCTTTAAGATATCGAAAGATCCTTTTAACAGTAGCTAAGTGTAACTCAGTAGGCCTAGTTTGATACCTGGCACACATACATATAGCAAACTGAAGATCATGTCGACTAGCTGTGATATACAGAAGAGTACCGATCATTCCACGATACAGTGTCGGATCAACGGCAACTCCATGATCTGCATCAAGCTTAGATTTCTCCACCATTGGAGTGTCCACGGGGTCGCAAGATTCCATCTTATATTTCTTAAGCGATTCAAGGGCATATTTGGATTGATTAATAAAGATGCCTCTGGGACTCTGAGATATCTGAAGACCTAAGAAGAATGATACCTTGCCCATCATTGACATCTTAAACTTGGAAGACATGAGTTTCCCAAATTCGTCGGATAAAGTTTGGGTTGAGGCTGCAAATATGATATCATCAACATATATTTGTACCATAATCATATCTTTACCTCGTTTCTGAATGAACAGCGTGGGATCCACCTTGCCTTTTGCGAAGCCTTGCGTAATGAGGAATTGTGACAAAAGATCGTACCATGCGCGAGGAGCTTGCTTCAACCCATAGAGAGCCTTCTTAAGCTTATACACATGATTAGGATAATTAGGATTCACAAAACCATCCGGCTGTTGAATATAGACCTCTTCCTTGAGTTCACCATTAAGAAATGCCGTCTTCACATCCATCTGATAGACGATCATATTCATATGGGCTGCATAAGCGAGGAATAGTCGAATAGCTTCCAAACGGGCAACAGGTGCAAAGGATTCCATAAAGTCGACGCCCAATAATTGCTTGTATCCACGAGCTACTAGTCGAGCTTTGTTTTTCAATATTCTGCCTAACTCATCGAGTTTCACCTTGTAAACCCATTTCAAAGTGAGTAACTGCACTTGATCCGGGCATGGGATAAGTTCCCATACTTCAAGACGTATAAATTCATTAAGTTCTTCTTGCATAGCCTCTATCCAACATGATTGAGTAAAAGCTTGTTGCCATGTCTTAGGTTCAACTTCAGTGAGAAAAGCATCAAAGTGACAAAACATTGCACTTTCTTGTAACTGACTTCGTGTGGATACCGGACGATTAGGGTCACCAATAATAGAATCTATAGGATGATCCTTTGTCCACTTGCTGTCATGTTCACGAATCCGTGGATTGGAGTAAACTGTAGAAGGAGCTTCCTCTGAGGTGGACGACCCGTTGATTAGGGTCGGGAATAGGTACACCAAAGAATGGAAGTTCACGCATTTGAGCGAATTCCAAATCGTGATCATCATCATCCTCTTCATCATCAATAGGCATGACGTGGGTAGTTGTTACATGTGTTGGTTGAGAATTACTCGTTGAAGGTATATCTTGACCATTAGGTGCAGATGTATCTGATTGTGCAACGGTTGCTGGAGCGACAACTTCGGTTACCGGAGCTATTACCGCAGGTTCTGGAGCAACAATACTTGGAGGAGTAAAGAATTCATCAAAGAACGGTTGAAACAACGTATCCCATTCCTTCCTAGTAGGTGGTGTAAATGATGATGAAGTAGGGTTGTTTGGGACAAGACCAGAACTAATATTACTGGGTCCTATTTCATGAAGTGCGGGTTCAGAGCTGCTTTGCTCAGAAGCCATAGCTGTCAGCTCATCAAAATCAACATTCATAGTTTCGAGGATCTTGCGAGAGTTATGGTTGTAGATTCGATATGCCTTCTTTGCGGGTGCGTAACCAATGAAAATACCAATATCAGCCTTTGGTTGAAGTTTTCCCAAATTGTCACCATCATTATTTGGATAGCAAAGAGAACCAAATACATGAAGATATGATAAATCTGGTACTTTTCCATGTAGTAGCTCATAAGGTGTTTTACCATGGCGTTTACGAATTAGTGACCGGTTTTGGGTGTACACTGCTGTAGATACTGCTTCTGCCCATAAAAACAATGGAGCCTTTGCGTAAATTAACAACGTTCGAGCAGCTTCCATAAGTGTGCGATTTCGCCTTTCAACTACACCGTTTTGTTGTAGAGTGCGTGCAACTGATGTTTCATGAGATATGCCAACTTCCTCATAATAATTACGCAATATTTGATTCACAAATTCGGTTCCATTATCTGTACGAATGCGTCAGACAGTAGTGTTGAGACGCACTTGAATCATCTTGAGAAATCCGATAATGAATTTAGGTGCCTCATTTTTTGCTTTCAGAAATTTCACCCATGTAAACCGAGAGTAATCATCGACAATGACGAGGATATACTTTTTACCACTAAGACTTTCAACACGCATTGGCCCACAAAGATCCATATGCAACAGATAAAGTTTCTCTTGATTGGTGGAAATCCTCTAGTTGCAACAAGTTTTGACAAGTAGGCGGTGAGATGGTTTAGAACATCAGCTGGCGTATCATTTGGAGTAAAGACCGGTGCTTGGATTGGTGGAAGTTCATTAGAGTAGAAAGCTTGTGCTGGTTGTGCTTCTATTGGAAAATATCCTTGCTGAGGAGTATAGCCCAATGGAGAAGTGTTGGCTTGTGATGGTGATGTTTGATATGGTGGTTGCTGTTGAAAAGATTGTTGATGAACACTTTGTTGATATTCTTGTCGTGGCATCATTGGTGGTTGATAAGATGGTTGATGTGGTTGCTGATAGATGTGTGGTGGTGGCTGCTGCAAGTATGATGGTTGTTGATAGGTATAAGCCATGTTTTGTTGAGAAGCATACATTGCAAGTGGATCATGAACTTGAGGTGTAGACAACCGAGCCTCGATCACGTGGCATTCGTGTTGTTGAAGAAAAGCTTGAAGTTGATCCACATTGGTGTTATGCAAGTCCTTAGCCAATTTAACATCCGTCACGTATTTTTTCTATTCTGAAGGAAGAGTGTTCAAATACTTGGTGTTCAATTGAAAGGTAGGAATTGTCATGCCATAGATATTGAGCTCATTCAACAATAGGGTGAATCTCAGATAGTAATCATTGAGAGTCTCCCCTGGCACATAGGCAAACTTATCAAAAGTATCATAAAGCTTACACTCTCGTTCTTGTTTAGTTAACGAGGTGCCTTGCATTAGAACACGAATTCTATCCCATAACTCTTTGGCAACTTTATGTTTGCTGACGAGTTTGTAGACATCTGGAGGAAGGGCTTGGAGAATGATGTTTGTAGCATACTTATCACATTTATCTTGAATCTTCATATCTCCAGTCAACTCACCCGTTGTGCGAGGACGAGTAGTCGTACCTTCCGTCACTTTACCATAATCTAATGGTCCATTGAGCACCGATGCCCAAATTAGATGTCCATTCTCCTTGTTCAACATATAAAGTTCCATTCGGGAAGCCCATTCCTCATACATAGTCTTCACCAACATTGGTGGACGATTATCCGTACCCGAGAGGATGGACTTATCCGTAAGAGATGTGTACTCCATTACAATAAGTTAAGATTTACAAGGTTGATCGAAAAATGAAATAAGGTTAAGTGTTTTTGTGTTGAAGTCGAGAAACAATGTTAACATCCCTTAAAATATGTTCTCGATAAACCAAAAATTCCAAGACAAAATTACACACGATTCGAAATTTTTTTATGGAATAATTTTTGGATTGTCGAAATGTCTAGATCGGAATGCCAGATCGGAATGACCTATCGGAATGATTCAGATCGCAATGACCTATCGGAAAGATTCAGATCGGAATGACCTATCGGAATGAATCAGATCGCAATGACCTATCGGAAAGATTCAGATCGCAATGACCTATCGGAATGATTCAGATCGGAATATAGCTGACCAAATTTTGGCAGAGTAACGACTTAACAACTTCCTTATATCCGTCGGAATCCCAGATCGCAAAGAACGATCGGAATGTTCAGATCGGAATAAGTATCGAAATCCTCAGTATCGCAATGTGGAACCAAACCCTTTCCGATGGTGATGGTTATTGCGATGGAAGCCCACTTAGCACTTGTACTTTCCGATGGAGATTTCTGCTTGAATTTCGGAAAGATGAACACAATACCTTTTTGTACTTTTGATCCAAGAAAGATTATGTTTTAACCAAAATCAAGACACCAAGAACACTACAATACTACTGAATATGTTATGCTTCTTGAAATCACGATCAAACACAAACAGAATTTGATGATTCGGCAATATGAACTCAAAAAGCCACGAAATGCTTATAAGAACATACGAATCACTAAAACAAACCTATATTTCATCCCAAGCTCTTGATACCATTTGTAGAAATGTAAATCTTGCTTATGTTTTTAGAGAGAGAAAGAGATAGAGAGATGGTGGATTAAACACAATTCTAGAGAGAGAAACAAGAGTAACTATGTGAAAAATATGATTAACCACACCCCTCTCCATCAAAGGAGAGGGTTTATATACCCAAGCCCTTGTCATGGGCTTGGTCTTACATTTTGGGCCGGCCTACACATGTTGTAGGCTAGGCTTGTTCTTGTTTAATAAATAAAGAAAGTTAACTAAACTACGAGCTATTACATGAACTATCGTTGGAGTGACCGATCCTTCTTAATATGTAAAACGTATTTCCAACAAGTTGCTCGGTATGGATTAGAGTTCATAGCCAAGGCATAACTTATTGAAGCGGGATGCGAAGATTGGCGAGTCCGAAAAGGCCCTAACAAGGCATGAGGGCTATATTTTGTTGCTAAAGATCCAAAGTGATGTGAAGAATCATTTATCGAAAATCAATATGAAGGATCGAGACACACGACGAAAAGCAAATACTCCCCAAAAGTCATGGAGAAGTGTATCCAAAAAGACCCTAACAAGGTATGAGGATAAATAGATCCAAGTCATAAAAGGAGGCGGATCGTTGTATATCAAAGTCCAAAATAAAGATTAGAGAAAAATGAAGAAGTCGTGGTCCAAGTATGAATCTCTCAAAACTTCAAGCGAAGAAATTCCTATTATGAAGAGAAGACCATAATTTAATGAACGTCTCTCAAGGTTTGAAGTATGAAGTCACTGCCAAATATCGGTCCGAGAAAGGTCTCAAATCGCGAAGTGAGTTATGCCAAGATATGAACTTTATGAGGTCCCGAGAAGCAGTTTTAAAAGATTTTGTCCTTTAGCTAACTATTGATTAAATCGTTCACTTTATTTTTGGACTAAATAACTATCGAAATAAGTTAAACAATGCATCCTCGTGATCATTCAAGACAACAATAAAATATAAGAGATACCTCTAGGAATAAGGGAGTCTAAGTGAGTAATTGGCCCACATGAGTTCGTGTTAGTCTACTAACTTATAATAAAAATGATCTCGTTTTTAAGCTTGGTTTGGAGAAAGTGAAAACTTGAGAATGATGATTATTCATGACATTTCCAAAACCCAAGGTATGCTTTTGATTTCTTTATTTTGAATGTTTATAATTTTCTATCTCTTTAATAAAGGCCACTATGGATTGATTATGATGAAAAGTGTAAACGTGCTTTGTAACTAATGCATTGCATGAGGACATTGCAATGGTCAAGTGTAGGGGATTTGATAGGTGTGTAAACACCCATCTTTTCTATCACTTAATTACAATAATAACCGAGCCAAAACGTGTATTTTATGTCTTTTATGTCAGAATTATGCGTGGTTTGTGTTTTTGTTGTGATTTAGGACGAAATTGTGAAAAGTGGAGAAAACAAGGCATTTACGGGCTTTTATTGAAGAAAAAGATGAAAGACGAAGTCAAGAAGTCAAGAGTGCAAAAAGAACGGAAGTCCAAGACCAATTCTGAAGATTTATCGAAGAAAAAGTCAAAAGACGAAAGTTTATCAAAAGCCGAAGAACTCAAGTCTATTTTATTGAAGAATTTAAAGACGAGTTCAAAGAAATCCCGAAGCCAAAAGTCCTTAAAGTTCAAGTTTAAAGAAGATTAGAAGAAAAGGACTAAGCATGCAATTAATTAAGATTAAAGAAGGAAGGACCTAATCTTGTAATTAAGATAAAAGGAAAGAGGGGAGGAAGCTTCCTAATCCTCCCCTATATATAGTTAGGACTAGTTAATTTTCTTTCTTGTTGGCTAAGTGTGACAATTAGTCTTCCACCATTTACTTTCCTTGCACCTTTAATTTCCTTGTCATTTAAATACTTGTCAATTTAATTACCTTATCTTGCACATTAAATTCCTTTAATTTCAAGTAAGTTTCCATTTAATTCTTGTTAATCTTTATTTTATCTTGTTAATCTCCTATCTACCTTTCTCGATCTTTGATTTTTATGTTTATGTTTGTGTTCATGTTCATGTTCTTATTTTGATTAAGTGGGTTTTTGATTATTGTGGTTAAATTTGTTTGTTTTGTTGATTTAAATTGTTTGTTTATGATTTACTGTTGTCTTGTTATTAGTTTAGCTTAATCGTGTGTTTGATTTTGGTTAATTTGTGGTTAGATTCTTGTTATTTTGATCCCTTGTTCTTCGGGGGAGTTTGTTTCTGTGTCTGATCTTTCCAGGAAAACTTCCGACTCAAGGGAAGGAGTTCTTTCATTCGGAACTTCAAAGTTCAGGATCAAGGGCTTCATCCGAAAGAGTCCCGGATCAGCCAAAACTTCCGAGTCAGCAATCTCATTCGGAACTCAAAAAGTTCCGGATCAAGCAATTCATTCGGAACTCAAAAAGTTCCGGATCAGAGAGGGTTCATTCGGAACTTTAAAAGTTCCGGATCAAGCAGTTCATTCGGAAGTCTCAAAAGTTCCGGATCAACTCGAAAGTTCCGAACCAAGGGCAAAGTTCCGGATCAAGAAGGCTTCATCCGGAAGTCTTCCGAATCAAGGAGTTCCGACTCAATTGTGTTCATTCGGAAGTTGAAAGTTCCGAGTCAAGCCAGTTCATTCGGAAGTTTGAAACTTCCGAATCAAGGTTTCTTTCAGGTGTTTGTTTAGTCTTTCTTTTTAAATTTCTATTCTTTATTTTCAAGCTTTATTTTTCTCACCTTTTATTTTAGTTGCACTTTAAGCTTAATTGTCTTAGCTTTATTTTAGACTTGCCTTAGTTTAAATTTTAGTTGCGTTTTAAGTTTGCCTTAGATAGATTTAAGTTTGCGTTATTTACTTTAGTGCCTTTTAATTCTCGTCTCGCTTTTAAATATTTGCACCATTACTTTTTGTTAGGTTTAAATTTACTTTAATTGCACTTTTACTTTGAAGTTTCGCACTTTTATTTAAAAACGACCAAAAATATTTGTTTCCACCAAAGAATAATAGTGTCACATAGAGAACCTAGATCAATTCGAAGAGATACCGAGAACAACAATTGAACCTAGTAAAATTACAGTTATCATTGAGCACTTGGGTTTAGTCTTCTAGAAGAATATGGAACAACTCCTGGTGGACCAGGAGCAGGAAATGCTTGATGAACAGAAGAATGTGTGTCATAAAAATCACAATCTTTAATCAAATGAAATGCACTCACACAAACAAAACATGTTTTAAACGACCTTTTGTTAGAATGACATTGTTTCATACTGCTAACTTTATTACACATAATTCTAGGAGAATCAATCTTCCTAGGACTCAATAAACCAGGACTAGACATAGTAGATTTAAAAGCAACTCTCTCTTCACACTTCCTAGCACCAGTAGTAGTATGATCATTCGGCTTGGAACTTGTAGGTATCGACTCTTCACTTGAACCACTTGATGCAGAGTCACTGGCTTTGTCACTGAAAGTGCACGAGACAAAGTCATTAGAATTAGTAGAACCTTTTGGGGACTCATGCATCTGTGATCCATCCAAGTCATTATGCCTAGAAGTGGGCATGAAAGTTCCAGTAAGAGGTGGAGGGACAGCATGCATTGCTGCTGCTGGTTTAAACCTATTGTAACTAGATTCTCCCTCTTCCTCTTTGTTGGGATCAAAGACACTCGAAAAAGATAAATCAAACACATCTTCTGAATCAATATATTTATCAAATCCTAACCCTCTTTTAGTCCTACCAGACATGCTACTATTGATTAATTTCGAAAGATTTTTAGGTGCCTTTTGCCATTTGTCAAATCTTAAAAGTGTAGCATCTAATCTTTCTTTCATCTCTTGTTTTTCTTTGATACTGTCATCTTTTACCTTTTCTGTGTATCTTAGCATATTTGTTGTGTTTTCTAAATCAATGTTCAGTATCCTAATTTTATCCTCATACACACGTTGAGTATCTTGAAGCCACCTCTTTTGTTGTTCCAATGTGTTTAATGAAGCTTTATAGGCTTGAACCTCTAAAAAATACTTATCATTCTGATCATTTAAGTCATTATATTGGGACAACAATTCTGAATATTTATCATGACAACCAAGAGGACAATGTTGTACCTGAGGTGAGATGCCCATAAGAGCAAACTCGTCTGCTTCCTCTGCATCAGATAGATTCCCAGCAATCATTGCAAACACGTCAGTAGAGGACTCAGCTGATTCCAATGTAGTAGTCTGATGATCATTCCAGTTGACCATAGATTCAACAGACACCAATGCCTTCTTGTCATCCTTTACCTCCTAAACCTTAAAAGCTGAATATCTGCTCTTCTCCTGGTCATTCTTGTTAGGGCATTCCCTTGCAAAGTGACCTTGCTGCTGGCAGTTATAGCATCGAACCTTGCTTCTGTCAAACCTTGCTGGCTCTCTTGGGTTGTAATTAAATTTACGACCTGCTTTCTTCTCAAACTTATGAACCCTAAGCGTGAGCATGGCCATCTGCCATTTGAGATCCATTTCATCCAGGTCAAGTTTATCAACCTGTTTGAAGTCATCAAAATCAAGTTGCTGTTGAGCATCAACGTCAGCAACAAAAGAATGAAGAACAGCTTCTACCATGCTACCAGACTTGGCTGTTGGTTCAGGAGCAGAAGTATGTTGAATAGTATGTTGAGAAGACACAGTATTGCTTGGGCTACTAGCATAAGACATGGGACTGGATCCCATAGAACTCACAAACGCAGAATTAGCAGGAGTGGGAAAAGAATCACTTGAATATCCTCTCACATGAGGCTCAAAAGTTTTGAGCTTATGAAATAAATCATCAAAGTTGAGATAGTCAAGCCCACCTTTTGCTTTTAGAGAGATTACCACCTGATTCCATGAGTAAGGTAAGGCTCTAAGAAATCTTGCATTAATATCACCATCGTCAGGTTTCGACCGAAGTTGATTCAACTGGCTCAATATATTTTGGAACCTGTCATACCCTTGATGAATACCTTCAGTTTCTGAGATTTGAATTCTTTGAATTCATCTCTCAGCATGGATCTTCGCATTTTCTTTGACTCCTCATTCCCACCAAACCTTGCTTTTATTCCATTCCAGATCTCTCTAGCATCATCCAAATGGTAGAAGTCACTCATGTGATCATCAGGAAGGGATTGAAGCAAAATAGTTTTTGCTTTGACCTCCTTCTGAATGGCTATGATTTCTTCATGAGTTTTAGGGTCAAGAAGAGTAATATTACCATTCTTGTCTCTTCCAGTCAGCTTCCTGCTGTTCCCATTCCGAATAATCTTCCAAAGGTCTTGATCAGTGTTGGTGATCCACCATTCCATCTTCATTGCCCAACTATCATACTCGTCCTTCTTCAGAAGAGGAAACTTACCATTTGTGTTGGAAACCGTAGCAACGATCTGCTGAGGTTGCAGAGTTTTAGGAGTAGTATCTTCCCCTGTTTGAGTAGAACTTGGGGAAGACATGATTAAACAAAAATGTTAGTAATAAGAAAAATTGATTCTTCTTGTACAGAGACTCTCCCAGGCTCTGATACCACTTGTTGGGTCTACTAGATGTGGATCTTGCAGCCTGTCAGGAACGGTGAACGACTTCTGTAATCACAAGTCTATTCATAAAGAGACTCTATACACAATATAAGTGCGGAATACAAATACTATATAGAAGCACAAAATAACTATAATGACTTGATCCTTTTCTAAGGATTTCTGATATTAATGACAACTAGAATTATGTTTTATGAAGGTGTTTGTAACCCTTCTGCCTAAGGTTCCTTTTATACTACAAGGAAACCCTAATACATCATTAAACAAAACGTGTAAAACTGATATGCATATCCTTTCCTAACATATTTCATGCATATCCTAACAGAATAATAACTAAATAATAAAGTTTGACTTTAACTAAGACCAGGAGCACGTCTTGCTCCTACTACTACTATGACCGGGAGGAACTACATACCTCCTAGTCTACCTATTAGAATTAACTATTCCAATGGTCCTAACATAATCTCTTTGTGTTTTGTTGATGACAAACGTATAATTCACAATACATTATATAAAATGTTAAGGTACTCGTAATCACTCAAGAATACATTTGTATACTTCTCTCGACATCTCCAAGATCGCATTCGACATGAATCACTCAAGGTATGAATAAACATGTCATTAACCTAACTAAGTGATCAAGGATTAATATTTTCTTAAAACTCACATTTAATCATATGTGACAAAAGATTTTAATAAACTTAATTTTTAAGAAAATGTTTTAATAAAAAGAAAATGGAAATTTGAATTTGGAATATTTCAAAGAATATTCCCTAAGGCATATTCCAAACAATATTCTTTAATTTGAATTTGGCATATTCCATATGCCAAAGGAATATCCTTTGATGGTATAAACTACCCCATATGGCATATCCCCACTAAAGGACAAAAATGCACGGACTCCAAGCCGGAGGTTCCTTAAAGGAACCTGTGGTTCCTTATTGATAAGGAACCGCGGGGGTACTTAAGGAACCACGGGTCTTTATAGCCGTTGCATTGTTGTCCTATAAATAGTGGATCATTTCTAGCTTTTCTTTCAACCCTTTTTGCACAGTTTCTTCAAAAACATCTTTAAACTCCTTGATTAGTTAGTTTAGATTAATCTTGTTTAAGATGTGATTCTCTCCTTCAATCCTCTCATCCTCTCAAGTTCAAAGAGAAGAATACTTTCATTACCATGAAGTGTTGGGTTCATAACATGATGAAGATCTCTCCTTCTAGATCAAGTCATTGTTTTCCTACAATGTAAACATGAAGATCCAAGAGATGTGTAAATTTGGACTTGATGTATGTAGAAGATCCAAGTGTTGGGTTCACTTGGATGTTTTTCTAAGGGTAGAAGATCCAAGTTATGGGTATCCTTGGATTAGGTGTTAGTTGTGTAGATCCAAGTTTGTTAATACTTGGATATAATATTAGAGTCATAGATCTAAGTGTTGTGTGCTTAGATATATATGGTTTATATGTTTAGGCCATAAAACACAAGGCTTGTTATGTTGGGCCATAAAACATAACTAGTGTGAAGATCGGTGTAGATGGGTGTAGATTGGTCCTACCTAAGACTAGGACTCGACATATAGCCTTGTGTCGGAAAATGGTGAAGTAGGCGAAGTGGTGTAGATTGGTCCTACCTAAGATTAGGACTCAACTTTTAGCTTAGAGTCGGAAATTGGATAAGCGACGTTGTGTATGGTTTCTCCACCTTAAGAAGTTTGTTGACTAGTGAAGTAACTCTCGAGTAAGGTGTACTCGAGGAGTGGAGTAGGGCGAAGAGGAGCTTCGTGACCGAACCACTATAAATCATCATGTCGGTACTTTCATTTACATTTATGTCTATACCTTTTTAGATGTATTTATAGTTGCATACTTGTTGTTGTGTGTTGTGTGCATCTTATAATCTAAACATATAAGTTGCGAAAAAGCTAAGGCTTAGTACGTGTGTGCTTCATGTTTAGATTATGGTCAAGTGTACATCACTTAGTCTAAACATCCTAGTTGCGGAAAAGATTATGCTTAGTACGTCTGTTCTTAGTGTTTAGACTATTGCTTGATGTACTCTCGATTTGATGTGTTTGTGTGTTTACTTACTTGTAGTATTTATCTTTCAATCAAACACATCTCATATCTAGTCAAGCTTGATCGAGAATTTGATACAAAGGATTGTAAAAGTTTAACATGTAACAAATGGCCTCGTCCACTGTCGGCGGCTCCTTATAGGGACACACGATTCGTTAGTAATAAGGAACCGCGGGTATGTTTAAAGAACCGTGCACAGTGGGTTTATGCGAAATGTTTTGAATATTAACTAGAAACTATTCAACCCCCTCTTCTAGTTTCTACAGAGACGATTATGATCATGAGCGATGTCATGAACGTGGAAATGAAACTCCAATCATAAGAACGAAAAAGGATTATAAACGTGAACAAAGTCGTGAAAAAAGTCGTGAACGCTAACGTGAGACGTAACTAGCGAGCTGAAATAATTATACGGATGTGAATGTAAAAACTGAACGCGAACATGAACCTTTATCTGATCTAATAGCTGAAAGAGTGCATGTAATCGTTCGATCATTGGCTGGAAGATATATGATAATCTGCTACTGCATACTCCTTACGGATGAAAGAAAACGTGTAGGTTAGGTTAAATGGTCGAACGACGATTCAGAAACTAAAGGTTAAAATGATTGTAAGCGTATTGGCATTCTATCTTAACCTGCTGGTAAGTCAGGCATTTAGATATGAACTTAACTGCCTCTTGGTCGTGACTCTCCACCAAAATGTCGTTAAGGTTATGATACGTCTATGTAGGACCTGGATACCTAGCCATTGAAAGGCTATGAATCTGGTAAAATTAGACGTCTCTTAGCGTAGGATTTTTTTGGAACACATATGTTAGTGTAGGATTTTCTTTTGTTGTAAATCTTGGAACATAGAGTGAGGTCTTCATGCTCTTCTCTAGACTTGAAGGAAGTCAGAATGTTAGCAATGAATAGAATGACAACTCGTCCAAAATTCATGAAAATTTGATTTCTCAAATCCACAATTACTGCTGGCATTCGTGCACCAAAAGGCACAAACATGAATTCAGACTAAAACATGTGTGAAGAACAGTCACGGAAGTGTCCTGCTCTTCACTCGCAACTGATGGTAGCCTGGTCGTGAATCGATATTGGAGAGTGTTTAGAGTCTGGTAGCTGGTTGGGTAGATTGTTAATACTTGGGAAGAAAAATACCGTTATGGATGGTGGTATGATTGGTAGTTCCTTCTGGTAATATATTTGGGAAAATTGTGAAGAAATCGATTAATGATGAATAAGAGGAGCATCAGAAGTCGTGTCATAATTGATAGCTAGGTAACTATCAAAGTCAATAACACATGCTTGTAAGGCAGAAGAAAAATTTTCACTGATTTTCCTGGTGGAAAACCATGATGAATGTATTCAGGAATCTGAACATCACTGAATATAATATAATACGGATAACGATCCATTGTAGAAATGAAAGATCTTGTCGTCAAACTGAATTAAAGCCTCTATGTACATGATGATGCAACAACGTCTTAGATGGACATGAATATCTGAATCATACATCGAGAAATGAAAGTGTCATGTCAGCACATGAAGTAAACGTGGCGGATTTCACTGAATGTGTTTCGTTCGTCTCACACGGAACGAACACTGCGTGACCAACTATGTACAATAAGTCTGAGATGGTACTGAAATTTTAGTGGCTTGATTTATACATGGTACAATAGAATAAGTATACCCTTGGAAAGGTACCTTGAGTCACTGAGGCTGAGTTCAAAAATTATGCATGAATCATGTGTCTTGACTTGGGATATATACGTGTGGAATGTGTCTTGCCTGGTGCCTAGACATGTGTCTTCAGTACATATACATGAGAGGATGTGTCTTGATGGATGCCTTGAGATATGAAAAGAATCATAATGAAAATGGTGGTTAAAATTCCAGAGTTGGCGGATATGCTAGACTGCTGACTTTAGTATTTCTGGTTACGTACATAACCGGTGTTCTGTTATGATTGCTAGAATAGTTGCTGTCACCGTAGTGGTTACTATCGTCTTGTCTGTCAGTTCGATGATGGGTCATTCTCATGACGGTGATTCATGTAACCATTCAGCTGAGTGGCCGGCTGGTACCGGTTCTCACTCATAAGACTGAAAAGGCAACTGATTGACGTGTGACATATAACTAAATGGTAGGGACATGGATTGTGATGGAAGTCGTCTGGTGGTGAAGTATCTTTCTCGTCCGATCTCTTTGATCTAACGCCTTTGTCTTCATCTTGTAGGATCTATAGGTTGTAAACAGCATCAACATCTCGTAGCGTCTCCAAATGATCAGCAACATCAACAATTAGTAACATTTGGAAGCTATGAGCGGCATCAACATCTTGTAGAATAGCAACAAATGGAGTACGCCTGAGATGATTTAGAATCGGCTAGCGAATACTCATATAGTATTGTAAGTGACATACACATGGATTACGGTACGTGTAATACACATAGGATACGGTACATGGAGTACACATGGAATGCATATGAAATGATCGGTATGGGGTCGATCATCTGACATGAATTTAAAGGAAAATAATTGATCAAACGGTTAGGAAACCGAACTGAAGTGGGCAATCCTGATAGCAAAGTAATATCAGCGTAGACATCATTCTGGTTGCATAGAGGAAACACCAAAAGGATGGTTAAACAAAATTCAACGATGATTTGCAAGAAAGCATGATTAATGAAAACCAACCATGACTATCATAAACGCATGATTAAATGAAATCCATCAATGTCTAGCATGAGGGCATGATCAACATGATGAAAACATAACTTACATAAAGAGGCATGGAACATAATCATCATGAAGATGAAATTATCATGAAGAAACATGGGGCAAAATTAACATGAAGGAGCATAAAACATAATCAGCATAAATATGAAGTGAACCATGATAGTATGAAAACATACTTGACATAAAGAAAGATAACAAATAAATGAGGGGACATGAAAGAAATATGATTGTAATGAAATGAAATATGAACGAAAAGCTATGAGTTAATGTGAACGCCTATGGGTCGGTTCACCAAGAAAAATGATTCGAATAAAAGCACATGCGACTAAATATAGCCAGTCCTGTACCAATTATTACTTAGTCAAAATACCTGCAACAATAATACATGAAAACAAATAAGTGAAAATCAACATTCAAAACTTAACAGAAAACATATGACCAAGTATGGACTACTGTGGTTCAGTCCATATTAGCCAGAGTTCTCAAGGAACATCATGCATGAAACAGTGACATGTAACTTAGTATGGATGACGGTTGTTCAATCCATGATAGTAAAAACAATTCTGGGAAAAACATCATGGTTAAAACATCAAGGTGCTGACAGTGTCAATACGTGGAATAATAAGCGTTGGCTTAGGAAGCTCCTGGTGACTACCCACTAGTCACAGGTCAAGTTTTAGAGCCTACAGGTCGAAACCTTGGCTCTGATACCATAATTGTAACACCCCATTTGGATAAATGGACCGTTACAGGATAATTATGGCGTGTCATCAAAGCATACAAGGTAAATGTCCTAAAACATTACATGACCATAAGGGATAACCGGAATCAAACATCGGCTCCCAAACATAAACTCATAAACAAAGCATAAAGTAAAAGTAATGCAAAAGGAACATAAACATAAAATAGCTCCCATCCTATGCACAACCTCTCCATGCTCCTGTTTGACCTTGGGTACCTGCCGTTTGGGGACATGAAAAGAGAAAACGGCTGCGCGATACGCTCAGTCTGCGGATATATGATATCATATGGAACAACATAAACATAGGTAAAGACTGAAATGAAAACATGAAATTGAAAGTGCAGCGGAATAATGTAAGTCCTAGAAACCTGGTGACATGTAATAAACTGGTTTATTCTGAAAAGTCTCAAGTTCATATTAATACTAAAAGTTTGTTGTTTAATCATGAAAACTGTAATTTAAATGCCTAAGAGCTCATATAGGTCATGAAATATATCAACGTGCATGAATACATAGAGGGGGTGACTTCAGCATGCAATTAGAGGGGTTGCCTCTAATTATATTGGTCTGGGTAGGAGGGATCAACTCCTTGTGAAGGATGCAAGACACACACCACATTCACCATGAAAATACTTGTCTGAAACATGTAATTAAGATGCACCCATATGCCCCACATGATAATATAATAAAGGGCCAAAACTGTAAAGGGACGCTGCGAGAAATCACTCTCACCGTAGAAGAGTCATAACACCGGTGCCTCCAGTGCTATGGTTACGGTACCTCCGTAACTAGGTAAAACATGGCATGCTTGTATATAGCTCAGGCAATTAAAATAAACATAACATTTCCTGATGTGTTTAAGACACATGACTACAGGGAAACAGATGGCATAGCAAACGAGAAAACCTAATCAAACATGCAAAGGAAGTTGTCCATACTGAAGGACGGAATATCCGTACCTTGTGTCCAATAATGTGAACGAAGAAGGCGTGAATAATCCTACTCCGACTCCATAAGTGCTACATAATAAAGAGGGACGTGTATGAGTTATCTGATTAACTTATATTTAATTGATTATTAGTTTACTCGACGTGTTATTACTTGTTTACTTGTTCCTGTCTCGTTTTAAGTGTTATGAACTTGTTTTATTGTTTCATGTTAAATCCTGTGTTTTCTTAATGTTTCATGTGTTCTGATTATTGTAATTCGTGTTTCTATGTGTTAAATTACTTGTTGTATCATATTGCGTAACTTTCTAAAAATAGCAGGTTTCTATATATAGTAACTTTCCAAAAATAGTAAGTTTCCTTAAATAGAAAGTTTCCATATTTAGCATGTTTCTATAAATAGCATGTTACCATAATTAATAGGTTTCCATAATTATCATGTTGTCATAATTAATATAATTCCATATTTATATGTTTTCATAAATAATATAATACCATAAATAATAATAGGCTTATTAAATAATAAAAATGATATAACATATAGTTGTACTAAGCTTATAATATGTCTTGTATAATTATAGAGTAAAGTTTAATAATAAATAAATACTTAAGCTTTTAATTAACATATTTTAATTAAACTAATTAAATAAATAAATACATGATTTATTTACTTAGCCAAACACCCATTTTACTTGTTCTTAACCTTTGTACCAAACAGCCCCTTAGCTGTTATTAAACCAAAAACCAAACACACCCTTAATTGCTCAATACCCTTGGCTGTGACTTTAGCTACTGGCAGCGGCCTTGTTGCCACTGCCTGCCTATTTATACCCATTGCTTTCATCAGTTTCCTACTGTTTGTAAATCGTAGCCACTGTTTTTATACACTACCCCCCTGCTCGTTACACGCACCCACTATTATATATTTTTAAACACCGAGACCTATTAAGGTCTCGGTGGTTCCCACCGTTAGTAACCCAACACCCTTGATGGGGTTCGGGTGTTGCCACCGATAGAACAAAACCAAGCCATCACCCATGAAGGGTTGTGGCTGGTGGACATAATTTACCACCGAGGCCCATAGGGGTCTCGGTTTGTGTAAATCGAATGTAAAACTGCCCATAACAAACGATTCCCTCTTATTCTTGTTTAACCCTAAGATGATTTACTTGCTTCTAATCTGTTTGATGTATTATAAACCCATTAATCTTAACGAATAAAAGAAAAGGAATTACTTAACTTGCACTAGTTTTAGAAGAAAGAAACATGAACACCAAATCTTGAGTTCCTGATAAAAAAAAACACGTTGCTTTTTCTTGGGGAGAGAGGTCGACGACAGAGAGAAAAAAATAAAAAATAAAACGATCGACTGCTTAATATTTCTGTTTAGGGGTTTCTTGGATTACGTTTCCTTAAGGTATATATATTACTCCATCTGTGTCTTAGTTCTAGTCGGTCTAGAAGTCTGAATTGGGCCTTGGGCCCATATTTTGGCCCTTCTCCATCCGTCCCACAAAACAGCCCTCATACTTTGTTTATTTTTTTTACATCTTGTTAAATATTACGCGTTACCTTGTTTTAATTAAATACTAACGCGTGTTCGTAAATTTTACATATCGTGTCTTATTTCTTTTTGAATTGTTTATACGTGTTATACGTGAATACACATCGTAACTAATAATAATAATACTATACGAAATTACTTGTCGGAATTAATTAATATACGTAATAACCTTATTAAATGTTCTTAATTCGTGTCGTATATTAATAAATCATAAAGTATTAACTTATACGTAATTTCATGTAATAAATGTTCTAAGGCTTTTTAAAGCGGGTTTTACATGGCGAATTCTTCCATTATTGCCCAATTTTTCGGTTGCTTTGGACTCATAAAAAACCAAATGAGTTTTGATCATTTGGAAGAATTTTCACATAAAATGTTAACCTATTTATTATGTATCATATTTGCTCTAATCAAACCTTGTGCTACCAACAGTTCTGACTTATATAAGTTACTAAACTATTGAATCACGATCTATTAGAAAGTGGGACAACTCTAAAAAGCCTAAAAATACTTTCCTTAATTCACTTTCTCTCCCTTCTATCCACTCTCTCTATATACTCTCTCTAAAAACTATCACAACCACCACATAAATAAATCAATACAGATGTATCATACACCACCAGATCTAAATGGAGAAATGACTTATATCTCATCACCTCTAAGCGTTGACGACGTACACCTCAGCAAAAAACCTTCGTTGTAAAACCAGACAGACGCCACCACCTTGTTGAACAACCGGAGCTCGTGATGGAGAAACGACGATGACAATGGATGAGACGGTAGATCTAGTGTTTGTGAGGTAGATCTCTTGATTTACAAGTTGATGATTAGATTTGGTAGATGTGATGTTATTTGTTATCTAAAGTCTATCTTAAATGAGATGTGATCATGTGTGATTGTTTGGGTATGTTTAGTTAGAGAAAAGCATTCTACATTTTTAAAAAAGTTTTCTGACAATGAAAAAACAGAAAATCTTTTTAGCTATATTTTTTTTCAATATTTTTCAAAAAGAAAGAAATTTCATTTTCCACTTTTAAATAAAAAAGTAAAAAACGTTATTTTACCCTTTTCTACTTTTTCCTCTTCTATCTAAACATTTCTTTATTTTTGAAAAAAAAACAACTCTATTTAAACAAGTTTTTTAAATATTTAACTCTACTTTGGAGAATAAAATCACTTAATTTTTTTTTGAAAAAAATAATCATGTTTTCATCCGTACAAAAAAATCAAATGTAAAAAAGCTAGATAACAATTTTTTATCAGTTGAGAGTAGTGTTGCAAAATAAAGTTTACAAGGCTGATGCATCGCCGATTAATCGCTATAGGTCCATCAACCTTACTGATTTATTTAAAAGCGATTAACGGCGGTCAACTATGATCAACAATGATCAAGAGAGGTTAAATTTTTTGGAATCATGCAAATCTTGCCAAAACTACCGAAAAGTCACTATAAACTTGTTGTGTTTATTACTTAATTATAATAACTATTTATATGTATGATAAGTTAGATTTTGAGAATAAAATTTTTATAGATATCTAAAACTTGCTAGAAATACTCAAAACTTGCCGGAAATACACAAAATTTTCTAAAAATGTCGTTTCGATTAATTATCGATTAATCTCACCTAAAACGATTACAAGCTACAAGGTGATCGACTTACCGACTAACGATTCACAATTTTTGTAACCTTGGTTAAGACAATGTTTATCAGTTAGATAACAAATTTTAATGAGTTAAAACATAAGTAGTGAAAGTAGAAAAAAATTATAACAAAGTAAAAAGAGGTACACTTGTCAAATGTGTAGACTTTCACTTTTTAATATCTTCGCTTTATATAGCCGTAAATTGTATCGTATAGCGATATACAAGCATTGCTTGTAAATACTGATACCCGCCGAAATATTCCCATTCCAAGCTATGGTGCAACAAATTATTGCAGATTGATTATTGCACTCATGCAAGCTAGTGAACCATGTTTGCCTTATTTACTCTATTCAATCATTCGAAACCTAAGAGAATGAACAAAAGGATTTTATAGATTAGGGTACAATAAATTCAGTATTTGCAACTAATTTACATTTACCAACCATAATAGGTTATTATTGACGATCAAAAAATAAATTAAATAAAATGATTTTTTTAAAATGAATCGAATTGTTGTGAATAGTAAAGCATTAGTTGTCTCAAAGGCTTGTTTAGTACAAGACTTTAGCAGGGTATGCTCGGTTTTTCTCATTATGGATCTCAATCAAGCTTTCTTTTACCAAGTCTGTTGTATATAATACCACGTCCGACCAATTCCTGTTCAAAATATATACGGTTAATTACTACGTTCAACTAAAAAAATATTATAAGAACTGAAAGAAATGTGGAATACTGAAAATGTTGTATATAATACCCTTTGGTTGTGTCGAATGCAAGTCCCACAGTGTTCTTAGCCTCTTCAATTGCATAGCCGAACCTTTTCATCTCAGAATGTGAGCATATTTTGTTATCCGAGACTTGAAGCTCAGAGGGCTTCACGTCGCAAAATATTGGAATGACTTTCTTTCCTGACTCCATCATCAATGCAAGCTCATGAAGGCAAAAATAAGATTGACAATAACGTGGTGAAAATACGGCTACACCAATCTTGCATCCCATTATTGCATTATCAATGTGTTCAAAAAGCTTATCGCCCGGTTTCATATTTTTGTTGTCAAGAAATGATGGGATTCTTGACATCATAAGGTTGTGGTATAGCAAAGACGCGATTGATCTTTTAGTGTCTATACCACGATGGTTTATAAAAACGTCACAAGCAGGTTGGCTCGCAAGTCGGGCTCTTTGGAGTACCATTTGCCGTTTGATGGTGTTCAACATGGCGGCTGATCGATGCATGGTTTTTGTTATATGAAAGTGAAAGTAGAATCTTAGAAGCTTGTGTTTCAAGTTGGTTTGATTTTTTGGTTGAGCATTCGAATGTACATATTTATAGTCACTTCTTAATGTGTTAAAATATGTTTTCTCGGAAGTTTTTATTTACTAACAAACAACAAAACAGTTGAATGAATCAATGTGATTTGACATCTTCAACAGACTCTTCGAATGTTTTTTCTAGTTTCAACTTACATGCACTAATGGAATTTCCATAGAACCTTCAAAGACGTTTTTCAAATATTTTATGTTCACATATGCATTGGTGAAAGTTTTGGAGACCGAGTGAAGTAATGGATCACAATCAATGAACCGAATCTAGTTGCGGAAGGGACGTATCCACCCTATCGTTGTTCACAGCCGTTTGCTAACTGTCTTAGTGGAGATTTAGATGTGGAGTCTCTGCTTGCTATGCATAACATGTTACTGGCTCATGGCAAGACGGCAAAGCCATATCATGAAAATAATATATGAAGGCCAATATTCTCTTACATTTGGTTGTTCAGCCATAACAAGGGGGGTCTGTAGTACTAGCTGCACACTGTTTCATGTATGAACCATTAACAGACATCGATTTAGAGCGTAAAGCTGCGGAAAGGGCCATCATCTTCAATATTCGCTGGTATAATATTGTGGAACACACATTGCATAGACAAAAAAAAAAAACTATCTTTGAAATCCCCATTTAGCATGCATATAATGGAGCAACCAACCCCCTTCAACATCACCCTGGAATAAGCTGGTCACTCAAAATTGAAACTCAGACCAAACAGATCGTTTGATCCGTCGATATTGGAGATTACCCTAAAGAAATGCACGAATACCATGGAAGTGAATTACCAATATTCTCTAAGAGAGAACAAAACTTAATGAAGAATAGTATCGATTTCATTGGAATCAACCATTATTCAGCTGTTTATGCCAAAGACTGCAACTATTTTAACTACAAAGAAAGTGCTAATCGTTTAACAAACAAGAAGATGACATATAAATAGGACTAAAAGGATGCATTTATCTGAGAACCACTATCTTTAAGAACTAACACACATGCATGCATGAACTACTTAAACATCTTTGATTACTTCCTGGCTTCCTCCATTTCTTATCACTGTCATATTACACTTTTTCTAGCTTCATTGACATGGGTACATATCAATACTCCCATCCTGAAAACAAGCCTTGTCCTCTAGGTTCATAGATATGGAATTGTTCCTCGTGTCACGTGGTTTCCAAGGTGGTTCCGGTTCGGTTTGGAGAAAAACAATTGTTGGTGGATGGCATTAGTGGCCGACCAAAAATGTTTTCACACAACGGAAAATGGTAACATTTCCTTCCGAGAGTGGCAAGGACGCAAGTTTGATAGAGCTTTGTTGGATGTAAGATAACTATTAGGACTTTTGGTAATTTGTGAATTGGTTGGGTACGCGGAACGGGCAACATGGAAAGGGGCGTTCATAATTTTGAGGTGACATTGTTATCATTTTCGGTAATAGATAAATGAGGAGGCTGGGAGAAACGAAGCCACGGGTTGTTCAGGTTCCACAATATTGCTAATTAGAGCGTATGGACATGCATTAGCGGTTGCAAGCTAGTTCTTTGTTGATGAATTTGAGTTTGGTGTGTGATGCGGCTAGTTGTTCATTGTGTAAGGTGTTGATAGGATAAGTTTCACGAGGTTCTTGGCCATGATGGTCGTGGACTTTACGATTGATGGAGTCATGGTACGATGCTATGACAGCATCATTGATAAGATCGATTTGAGGTTATCACTCTCCTTCAAGGATAACTAATTAACTCACAACTAAACTTTTCTTTCTTTTTCTTCGCTTCCTTCCATAATGCAATGTTACACTTAAATAACCAAAAGACAAATACAGGTTCGTAAACATGTGGAGAAAATGAGAAACGTGAGACACAAAGTAAAGATCTTAGAGTAAGTTATTAAACTTCTTGAGACTTAGACTTGAGTACTTGTGGCACGTATCACCAAACGTGGAGAATGTACAAGTTGAAGAGATAGTGAACGATGTGAAGCGAATTGAATTCCATAACTCATACATTGTACTATGACTTTTAACCAAAACTAGCTACTTTTTTTCGGGAAGATTAATGTTGGTCTCACATTGCATAACAGATAAATTAGTGATCAAAAATTGACTTGACATTAGGAAGTACAAATAGTACGATCATGACTTGTTGATCTTCAACCATTTTCGTGTCACCTGTATATTTAATAAACTAGTCAATTTGACCGTGAAAATCAAAAGAAAGCTGACTTTTGTAATGCAGGGGTGGAGCTGACGATGTACACGCGTATTTTGTATATGATATTCGGGCTACATTACGTTGACCGCAAAATGGTATCAAAATTACTTGAAAATTTTAGTTGATATTTAAGCATTCCGAACAGTGCACAATCAAGCAGGTTTTTATAATGTTTGAGTTGCACTTGCCATTAGTTTAGACCACAGTATATTTGAGGCCATTGAATCGATTTCTTGATTTATTTATACATATACGGAGTACTAAACCATTACTCGTAAATTGTATGGTTTTAGCATTGCTTGTAGATACTGAGGCTCAAAATTTGGGTGACCATGCCAAGCACTGGTGTAGGAAATAAAAGATATAAATAGAATAAGTTACAATAAAAGATATAAATAGAATAAGTTGCAATAAATTGTAAGTATTTTGCAAGTTGTAACTAATTTACATTTACAACCATAATAGGTTATTATTGGCGGCAATAAAAAAAATGAATCGAATTGTTGTACTAGTAACACGTTAGTTGTCGCGAAGGCTTGTTTAGTACAAGACTTTTGCAGGGTATGTTCGATTTTTCTCATTTTGGATGTCAATCAAACTTTCTTTTACCAAGTCTGTTGTATATATTACCACATCCGACCAATTCCTGTTCCAAAATATATACGGTTAATTACTACATCCAATAAAAAAAAGTTATAAAAACCATAAAAAATGTGGAATACTGAATAAACTATACCCTTTGGTTGTGTCAAATGCAAGTCCCACAGTGTTCTTAGCCTCTTCAATTGCATAGCCGAACCTTTTCATCTCAGAAGGCGAGCACATTTTGTTATCCGAGACTCGAAGCTCAGAAGGCTTCACGTCGCAAAATATTGGAATAACTCTCTTCCCTGACTCCATCATCAACGCAAGCTCATGAAGACAAAAATAAGACTGACAATAACGTGGTGAAAATACGGCTACACCAATCTTGCATCCCATTATTGCATTATCAATGTGTTCAAAAAGCTTATCGCCCGGTTTCATATTTTTGTTGTCAAGAAATGATGGGATTCTTGACATCATAAGGTTGTGGTATAGCAAAGACGCGATTGATCTTTTCGTGTCTATACCACGATGGTTTATGAAAACATCACATGCAGGTTGGCTCGCAAGTCGGGCTCTTTGGATTACCATTTGGCGTTTGACAGTGTTCAACATGGCTGCTGATCGATGCATGGTTTCTGTTTTGTGAAAATGAAAGTAGAATCTTAGAAGCTTGTGTTTCAAGTTGGTTTGATTTTTAGGTTGTGCATGCGAATGTACATATTTATAGTCACTTCTTAATGTGTTAAAATATGTTTTCTCGGAAGTTTTTATTTACTAACAAACAACAAAACAGTTGAATGAATCAATGTGAATTGACATCTTCAACAGACTATTCGAATGTTTTTTCTAGTTTCAACTTACATGCACTAATGGATTTTCCATAGAACCTTCAAAGACGTTTTATATGTTCACATATGCATTGGTAAAAGTTTTGGAGACCGAGTGAAGTACTGGAGCACAATCAATGAACCGAATCTAGTTGCGGAAATGGCTTATAAAAAAGGGACGTATCCACCCTATCGTTGTTCACAACCCTTCGCTAACTGTCTTGGTGGAGATTCATATGTGGAGCCTCTGCTTGCTATGCATAACATGTTACTGGCTCATGGCAAGACGGCAAAGCCATATCATGAAAATAATATATGAAGGCCAATATTCTCTTACATTTGGTTGTTCAGCCATAACAAGGGGGGTCTGTAGTACTAGCTGCACACTGTTTCATGTATGAACCATTAACAGACATCGATTTAGAGCGTAAAGCTGCGGAAAAAGGCCATCATCTTAAATATTCGCTGGTATAATATTGTGGAACACACATTGCATAGACAAAAAAAAAACTATCTTTGAAATCCCCATTTAGCATGCATATAATGGAGCAACCAACCCCCTTCAACATCACCCTGGAATAAGCTGGTCACTCAAAATTGAAACTAGACCAAACAGATCGTTTGAGCCGTCGATATTGGAGATTACCCTAAAGAAATGCACGAACACCATGGAAGTGAATTGCCAATATTCTCTAAGGATGAACAAAACTTAATGAAGAATAGTATCGATTTCATTGGAATCAACCATTATTCAGCTGTTTATGCCAAAGACTGCAACTATTTTAACTACAAAGAAAGTGCTAATCGTTTAACAAACAAGAAGATGACATATAAATAGGACTAAAAGGATGCATTTATCTGAGAACCACTATCTTTAAGAACTAACACACATGCATGCATGAACTACTTAAACATCTTTGATTACTTCCTGGCTTCCTCCATTTCTTATCACTGTCATATTACACTTTTTCTAGCTTCATTGACATGGGTACATATCAATACTCCCATCCTGAAAACAAGCCTTGTCCTCTAGGTTCATAGATATGGAATTGTTCCTCGTGTCACGTGGTTTCCAAGGTGGTTCCGGTTCGGTTTGGAGAAAAACAATTGTTGGTGGATGGCATTAGTGGCCGACCAAAAATGTTTTCACACAACGGAAAATGGTAACATTTCCTTCCGAGAGTGGCAAGGACGCAAGTTTGATAGAGCTTTGTTGGATGTAAGATAACTATTAGGACTTTTGGTAATTTGTGAATCGGTTGGGTACGCGGAACGGGCAACATTAAAAGGGGCGTTCGTAATTTTGAGGTGATATTGTTATCATTTTTTATAATAGATAAATGAGGAGGCTGGGAGAAACGAAGCCACGGGTTGTTCGGGTTCCACAATATTGCTAATTAGAGCGTATGGACATGCATTAGCGGTTGCAAGCTAGTTCTTTGTTGATGAATTTGCGTTTGGTGTGTGATGCGGCTAGTTGTTCATTGTGTAAGGTGTTGATAGCGATAAGTTTCACGAGGTTCTTGGCCATGATGGTCGTGGACTTTACGATTGATGGAGGCATGGTACGATGCTATGAAAGCATCATTGATAAGATCGATTTGAGGTTATCACTCTCCTTCAAGGATAACTAATTAACTCACGACTAAACTTTTCTTTCTTTTTCTTCACTTCCTTCCGTAATGCAATGTTACACGTAAATAACCAAAAGAAAAATACAGGTTCCTAAACATGTGGAGAAGATAAGAAACGTGAGATACGAAGTAAAGATCTTAGAGTAAGTTATTAAACCTCTTGAGAAATAGACTTGACTACTTGAGTACTTGTGGCACGTATCACCAAACGTGGAGAATGTACAAGTTGAAGAGATAGTGAACGATGTGAAGCGAATTGAATTCCATAACTCGTACATTGCTTCTTTAGCCGAAACTACATGGTGAATTTGTACTCTGACTTTTAAGTAAAACTAGCTACTTTTTTCTGGAAGATTAATGTTGGTCTCACATTGCATAATAGATAAATTAGTGATCAAAAATTGACTTGACATTAGGAAGTACAAATAGTACGATCATGACTTGTTGATCTTCAACCATTTTCGTGTCACCTGTATATTTGATAAACTAGTCAATTTGACCGTGAAAATCAAAAGAAAGCTGACTTTTGTAATGCAGGGGTGGAGCTGATGTACACGCGTATAGTTACTATATGATATTCGGGCTACATTATGTTGACCGCAATACGTTTGTAAAGATACAAAAATTGTCAGCAAAATGGTATCAAAATTTCTTGAAAATTTTGGTTGATATTTAAGCATTCCGAACAGTGCACAATCAAGCAGGTTTTTATAATGTTTGAGTTGCACTTTAGACCACAGTATATTTGAGGCCATTGAATCGATTTCTTGATTTATTTATACATATACGGAATACTAAACCATTACTCCGTAAATTGTATGGTATTAGCATTGCGTGTAGATACTGAGGCTCAAAATTTGGGAGACCATGCCAAGCACTGGTGTAGGAAATATTTGCAGCTTGATTATTGTACTTATTCTTCTGAGTCTCATGTAATTCACAAAAGGCTTTTAATAAAAGATATAAATAGAATAAGTTACAATAAATTGGAAGTATTTGCAAGTTGTAACTAATTTACATATGGCGGCAATAAAAAAAATGAATCGAATTGTTGTACATAGTCGTAACACGTTAGTTGTCGCGAAGGCTTGTTTAGTACAAGACTTTTGCAGGGTATGTTCGATTTTTCTCATTTTGGATGTCAATCAAACTTTCTTTTACCAAGTCTGTTGTATATATTACCACATCCGACCAATTCCTGTTCCAAAATATATACGGTTAATTACTACATCCAATAATTTTTTTTTATAAAAACCATAAAAAATGTGGAATACTGAATAAACTATACCCTTTGGTTGTGTCAAATGCAAGTCCCACAGTGTTCTTAGCCTCTTCAATTGCATAGCCGAACCTTTTCATCTCAGAAGGCGAGCATATTTTGTTATCCGAGACTCGAAGCTCAGAAGGCTTCACGTCGCAAAATATTGGAATAACTCTCTTCCCTGACTCCATCATCAACGCAAGCTCATGAAGACAAAAATAAGACTGACAATAACGTGGTGAAAATACGGCTACACCAATCTTGCATCCCATTATTGCATTATCAATGTGTTCAAAAAGCTTATCGCCCGGTTTCATATTTTTGTTGTCAAGAAATGATGGGATTTTTGACATCATAAGGTTGTGGTATAGCAAAGACGCGATTGATCTTTTCGTGTCTATACCACGATGGTTTATAAAAACGTCACAAGAAGGTTGGCTCGCAAGTCGGGCTCTTTGGATTACCATTTGGCGTTTGACGGTGTTCAACATGGCTGATGATCGATGCATGGTTTCTGTTATATGAAAGTGAAAGTAGAATCTTAGAAGCTTGTGTTTCAAGTTGGTTCGATTTTTAGGTTGCGAATGTACATATTTATAGGTGATGGGTTCGTGCAAGAATGTTTTTTTTCTTTGGAATTATTAGAATACAAGTAAACGTGACTATATTTGTTTGTACGGTCATTTTGATTATTATTAAAATAACAATCACTTAGGTTATGTTTGACAAAACTAGTTGTAAGCTGTTAACTGTAAGGTGTAAGTTGTTAACTGTAAGCTAGCTGTAAGCTGTTTGTTAAAAAACTGTTAATTTTAATAAAAATGTTTGGTATATTAGCTGTTAACTGTTTGGTAAGATGTAAAATGACTTAAAATGACATCTTTTAATAAATTATAATATGGTTGGAGGTTATATCCGTAATTTATAGTTTTAATAGCTCTTGACAATCTAAAAAGCTGTATTTAACAACTTTTTATTTAAAAGTTATTTGATTAAAATAAAAAGCTAACAGCTCTAAAAAAAATGTTGTGCCAAACAGAGCTATTCGATTATTTTTTTAAAAAAAAACTAACAGTTATATAAAAAATTTAATAAAGCTCTTACCAAACGGACCCTTAATATATTAAAATATGTCTTCTTGGAATTTTTTTTTTCTTAACAAAAAAAAACACATTTGAATGAATCAATGTCCATGCATGAGAATTGACAAGAGACAAATCTTCAACAGACTGTTTGAATGTTTTTTCAAGTTTCAACTTACATGCACTAAGAGAATTTCCATAGATCCTTCAAAGACGTTTTTCATTTATTTTATGCAAACATATTACTAACATTGTTCATCCACGGATGAGTTTGTACAATCAATGAACCAAATCTAGTTGCGGAAATGGCTTATGAAAAAATTCCATGCATGTTACCATAACATAAGATGGCCGTCACCGAAACACGCATTATAAATTAAAGTTGCAATATTTTTCTTCTCGCGTTTGATCCGCTGATATTTGGAGATTATCCCTAAAGAAATGCGCGGATAACATGGAAATGAATTGCCAATATTCTCTCCAGACGAACATAACTTAATGAAGAATAATATCGATTTTATTGGAGTCAACCATTATTCAGCTGTATATGCCAAAGACTAAACCTATTCTAACTGCATATAAAGTGCGAATTGTGTAATCAAAGGCTCTGTGGTAATACATACTAGTTTATGTTATTGGTATATAAATAAGTTTTGTTGCATTTAACAGACGTGAATGCCAAGGTTTTTTGTAGCTCCAAATTCCAAGAGGCATGCCATAGATCGTGAATTATCTCAAGAACAGGTACAATAACATACCCATGTACACTATGGAAAATTGTAAGTTTTTTTGGTTATTAACAGTTTTTGATTGGAAATTACGACATTAAATTGTTCATATGGCTGATGTTTGCTTTTTTGTTCCAAGATACTCGTCAGTCGTCACCAAACCTGAAGAATGTACAAGTTGAAGACATAGTGAACAATGCGAAGCGAATTGAATTCTATACGTCATACTTTGCGTCTTTAGCCGTAACTATTTGGTAAATTTGTACTCTTTGACTTTTAAGTCAAACTAGCTACTTTTTTCCTGAAAGTACATATAGTGTGACCATGAGTTGATGAATGTAAAGGATACACTCGTACATGTATAGAAACTAGTGCTTCAGGGCAATAATCATGAAAACATTAAACATTTCTATCTAGATGAAATCAGTTTAGTACCCTATTATATGCATATCTTAGCTCGTAGTAATTAAGTTGATCCCTTGATTATTGAGACAAACCATTCGGTAGCAGGCCTATGGAATCTCAGCTATGTGTTAACTGCTCTTTGCCTAATCCAAACATCATGCTGATGCAGTATAAATTCTGCGTCCAAATGTCCATGTGTAACACAAAGTATGTTATATAAGATTCGGCAGCCATCACATAATATTTTTGGTTTGATATATGAGCAAGAGTTAGGCAGTTAGCATACACATAAGAAGTACCGATCTTAGCATACGCATTCAACACTTCTGATAGGGTCAGGTTATACAGACCCCTCCAAAACTCCCATCCATACCCCCCCTGTTTTTTGTATTTTTTTTTTTTTTTGTATTTTTTTTTATTTTTATAATTTTGGTTTTGTTATAAAACTGTGAAACGGAAAATACGGAATTAAAAAAATAAAGTTTAACAGGTCAAAACTGTTAAACTGACAAAAATACGGAACAGAAACTGATAAAAAAACTGTCCAGAAAATTATAAGGGGACAAAAAGTACACAAATAGTGTACTTTTTGTCCTTTTTATGTGGGCCAAGGGGGGTATGTATAGTAGCACCCCTTCTGATATACTTGGATGCCGACTGACATGGGTACGACTGTACGAGTTTGAGAAGACAGTGGAATTACATTATGACAATGGGTAATTTTTTACTAAAATGTCATTATCGATTAAAATGCCATGAGAGTTTCTGGTTCTCATGCAAGTGAACCATATTCGCCTTGTTTTACTCTACTCAATCATTCAAAAACTAAGAGAATGAACAACAGACTTTTATTAAGAGACATAGGGTACAAGTATTTGCAACTAATTTACATTTACCAACTATAATAGGTTATTATTGACAATCAAAAAATGAATTAAAAATTTAATATTTTAAAAAAAAATGAATCGAATTGTTGTAAATAGTTACACATCAGTTGTTGTGAAGGCTTGTTTAGTACAAGATTTTTGCAGGGTATGTTTGATTTTTCTCATTTTGGATCTCAATCAAGCTTTCTTTTACCAAGTCTGTTGTATATATTACCACGTCCGACCAATTCCTGTTCCAAAATATATACGGTTAACTACTACGTTCCAATTAAAAACTTATAAGAACGGTAAAAAATTGCAGAATACTGAATAAACTATACCCTTTGGTTGTGTCAAATGCAAGTCCCACAGTGTTCTTAGCCTCTTCAATTGCATAGCCGAACCTTTTCATCTCAGAAGGCGAGCACATTCTGTTATCCGAGACTCGAAGCTCAGAAGGCTTCACGTCGCAAAATATTGGAATAACTTTCTTCCCTGACTCCATCATCAATGCAAGCTCATGAAGACAAAAATAAGATTGACAATAACGTGGTGAAAATACGGCTACACCGATCTTGCATCCCATTATTGCATTATCAATGTGTTCAAAAAGCTTATCGCCCGGTTTCATATTTTTGTTGTCAAGAAATGATGGGATTCTTGACATCATAAGGTTGTGGTATAGCAAAGACGCGATTGATCTTTTAGTGTCTATACCACGATGGTTTATAAAAACGTCACAAGCAGGTTGGCTCGCAAGTCGGGCTCTTTGGAGTACCATTTGCCGTTTGATGGTGTTCAACATGGCGGCTGATCGATGCATGGTTTTTGTTATATGAAAGTGAAAGTAGAATCTTAGAAGCTTGTGTTTCAAGTTGGTTTGATTTTTAGGTTGTGCATGCGAATGTATAGATTTATAGGTAGTTGGTTCGTGCAAGAATGTCTTATTTTGGAATTATTATAATACATGTAAACGTGACTATATTTGTAAAGTAGGGCCATTTTGATTATTATCACAATAATATTTACTAATATTATGTTATAATATGTTTTCTGGGAACTATTTATTTACTAAGAAACAAAAACAGTTTGAATGAATCAATGTCGGGGCATGAGAATTGACAGGAGACAAAATCTTCAACAGACTGTTTGAATGTTTTTTCAAGTTTCAACTAACATGCACCAAGGGAATTTCCATTAATCCTTCAAAGACGTTTTTCAAATATTTTATGTTCACATATGCGTTGGTAAAAGTTTTGTATCTAATTTTATTACTACTTTTGTATGAATGTGTACGGTCATCATTCTTATGTGTTGAAAAAGTACACAAGTTAAGTCGTATAGTATTATGTTTATCTTAACAGTTGAACATTCCATTGAAAGAGAAAAGATGATAATTGTTATTTGTTGATTACTTCTGTAAAAAAGTTATAAAGAATAAAAAACATTTGCAAATCACTTGTTTTGTTACGGGATACAAAACGTGTGTGCACAGTGGCGGACCCAGAAAATTAAAAAGTGGGGGTAAAAAAAAATTTGACAATAGCAAGGCAAAAAAAGTTAGAAATCTAAAAAAAACGAATATTTTAGCTTTAAAATGAAAATTTTTAAGTTTTAAAGTGTTAAAAGTTTATTTCAGTATGTGAGTGGGGACAATTTGCGTTTTGAATGAGAGGCATTAAAAAAACCGTCAAAGTCGAAGAAAAAATACACAGTAATCTCGTATATTTGATCAAACTATGTGAGGCGCCGCTACCCCGTACATTGTACATAAGTCCGCCCCTGGGTGTGCACATAAAAAGAACTATATGTTTTTTATTTTGAGTAACTAGGGAGCAAATAGTGTCGGGTTGATCCGATATGTACTCGATATGCTTATCATATCGGGTTGTGTTACCCAAATAAGATAATCCGATATAATTATCTCGGGTCAAAGTTGAATTATTTTAATCCGTTTAGACTCGAAATAAAATTTTTTAAAATTTCTTTAAAAACTGTTTAAGCACATTATGATTCACACCGGTGCTTATCGTAAAGCACTGTTTGTAATTTGTCGTCCTTTGGGAGTAAACCACTCATTTAGGTGAATGGAATATACATACCTACCCGTCATTCATCATTCACCTCAGTCTCACATCTGTTTTCTCACTTCTCTTACTTCAACTCACTCACATTTACCAACCGGTGATGATCAATTCACCGTTCACACTCATTTTTTTTAATTTAAATACTCTTGTTCTTAAATAAAAACATAAACATACGAAATTAACAACACGACGTAATAAATTGAAAACTTGTATTCATAACATAAAAAATACATGGATAATGAAAACTTCAACGTACGAAATTAAAAACGATAAATAAATAACCGAATACGAGACAATTTGAGAACTCCCTAGCGGCCTTCAAGGCACTTAATGAGTTTTTGCTCCTTTTTTTATGCTTCTCATTACTCTATCCTAATTACCCTCATGGCCATTGAAATACGCTTTTATGATTCCTTGGTCACTTCATGGAGATTGTCAGATGGAAGTGAGTACACTCTCGTTAGCGCCTAAGTATAGCGAAGGTGCTCGGTGAGATAACGAGTCATCTCATCCAACAAATTGTTAGCTATTGAACCTCCTTGGCTTGTTCAATTTGTAGTCGCTTAATGATAGCATCTCGCACCTCCTTGGCCATAGTGTTTGTGTCAAAATGAATGATAATTGAGAGTTTAATAAGAAGTTGTGTAAGAAAATGAATACGGTAAAGTGGTATTTACACGAGAAAAGTAGCCGTTGGATTAGAATTCAAAATTACAATACGAAATTTATAATTACACTAAAAAATTTAAAAGTACAACACTTCCATTATTAAAGTTACAATACAATATTTAAAGCACAATCATCCTAATTGTATTTTCATGTAGCGAAACAAATTTAGTACTCATTTGTTGTTCTATTTTTGAGGCCTTTCTAAACAAAGCATTATGCATCTCGTAACCTTTCGTGGATTCTTGTTTCAAAAAAGTATCGATCAATGCATGGTTCTCTTGTGGAATATCATTGCATTTCTCGTATGCTTTTCTCATATCATCTTTAGGTGTGGATGCATTTTTAAATTGTACGACTATTGCCATAATCGCTTTATGTCGTATGATATCTTTGTCAATTAGTTTTTTAACTAAAGTTTTGATTATATTAATGGTATGTGGAGTGAACAATCCATATATAATTATAACCGTGGTTACTTTTTGGTTTGTGCTAATTATATGTAATGTATCTAATAAAAGAGGTTTACGAAGAAGTTTATGGGTATTTATAAGTAAAAAAAGAGTAATGATTTTTTTCACAAAATAAACGCAATTGATATATAAGAAGAGGGTCTCACCACTTTTCAAATCACCGCGGATGAGCCACTAATTGTTCGTCCTACCACTCGTGCTTGAGTGGTTACCACGGGAGGGGGAGGTCATGTGAATTGGCAACTCATGGGGTGAGTTTGCCTCAATTTCGTCCAGCCTAATAAGCATGACATTTAGACGAACTGAGTCATTCGTACAATAATTTCTCACTTACAAGTGCAACATATAGAAAAGAAAAAATGAAAGTATGATACACTTGACTAGATTTATATACTTCAATAAAATTGCATCAAAATGAGAAAGAAAATGCAAGTATAACTTATGTTTAATAATTCTAATTCTGTAAAGCAAGGGTTGTATATGAGTTGCTCACTGAGTTTTTTGATGTTGGCCCAATTTTAAATTCTATCTATGAAAAATTGTAGTCCTTAACTTTTAAAGATAGACAAAGACACAAACAAGATCGAGCTATTAAAAGAAACCATTTATTTGTCATTTATGGTGTAGATGTGGTCGGGACCTACGCCATAGATGTCTTTGACACGTAGGAGGAAAAATAATAATTAAGACGTCAATTATTTTGGGCAAATATATTGCGTTCGTGAAGCCTACAATGTAATTGAATTTTGAACCTATGCCGTAGGGACTGATTTTGTATAGAAAGTATTAATGATCGAGGACCAAAAGTGCCAAAATGATTATCAAGTTTCAACGACCTATATAGTTTCAACAAATTATGAAGAAGGGCTTGATCCATACATGTCATATGATATTTGTACTAGCCAATAGGAAAAGAGTGTGTACTTCATTTATGGTGTAAGTTCAATTCTATATACGGCGCAGAGTTATTGTTTACGGCGTATATTTTTTCGTGTATTCTGTAAACTCTGTTAGGCCTTTAAATATTCACATGTTACATCCATTTGAAGCATCCATACTTTCCCTCGTCTCTAGGGACTATTAGGAAATTATTCATAGGAACCTTCCAACCACCATCAACCACATATTAAGGTAAAATTCATCGCTAGTAATTATTATCATTAGTCTTTCATCAATTAATTTGTATCAACATTATGTTTAATTCAATATATAATTATTTCATTATTGTTCATGTAATTTACATTATGATTGGCTAATCACTTCATATGTTAGCATTGTTAAGATTCTATTGCTAATTTAATGATTGTTTCACGTTAATATTATTATTGTTTAAGATATCATTATTCCTATTATCTGATCCATGTAGTTTGGCAGTATTGAACTTGTTGATGATTGTCTTCTGCCTATATTAGGGAGTATAGGAACTAACCCTACGAAAAATTGAGAAACTGGGTACTCGGGCAGGTTGGCAACTATTCTACTGTAGGGGTTTCCAATCACCGCCTTCAATAAGCAAAATACTTATAAAATGTAAGAAACCTATTGAGATGGTTTGTAATAATTAGGTTATAAGGGTAGTTGGTTCAATGAGTATTAACTAGATAATTAACTAGTTTTTGTCATCGGTAGCTATGATTTAGGATACATAGGCAAGAAACAAACTAAGAAATAAACTTGATGAGTTTATAACCATATTAGAAATTGCACTAAGGAAGATCATTTCAAATATGGTAGAGAATTAATTAGGATAACGCTATTTTTCCTCTTAATATGTAGAAACCTTTTTGTTTCCAGATTTTAGACCTTACACTTAGCTCTTTAGATGACCTCGGATTTACCATATTATACTTCAGACGATCGGGTTCTCTACCCGTTAATGCGTTGATGGTAGATCGAATTTATATATTTAAAATTCGATAAAAATATATTTAAATAAAATACCCATCATGTTTTTGACACCGTTGTTGGGGACCTAATTAGGTTTTAAACTTGACTTTTGTTAGTGTTTAGTTTTCAGTAATATTTCAAAATTTTGTTATTTTTCTTTTTCGTTTGGTTTTTAGTATCACTTTCAAAATATAAGGGACTATATGCATATTAACACGCTCACCTTGGAACAAAACCTCGCATTAATTCCAAATGATAAAAGACCTAGCGTTGTAAGACCAGAACTTGGAGATGATGTCGAAATCCAAATCAACAAAAAGTTTATGAGGGAACTAAGGCGTAAGCTTTTTGTAGGGTTTGGTGATTATGATGCTCATGACCATGATAGAAACTGCTTATCTTTCTCACTTCCTTCGCGTCACTCACGATGCTAAAATTCTTAGAGTGTTTCCTATTACTATCACACAAGAATATCTAAGATAGAGAAAGATTTCCTGAAGGATTAATCAAAACTTGGGATTATCTTGAAAAATAATTCATCCATAGATTGTTCACCTTCAAAGACTGCCAAAATATGGGAAAATATGCAGTTTCAAGCAAGGGTGGAAGAGACATTGTACGAAGCATGGGAATGATTCAACGATATTTTATCCCGTTGTCCACACGATCTTAATAATTATCAGAAGGGTTATATGTTCTATAATGGTTTATAAATCCCTTCCCACAAGATACTCGACTCACGTGGTGTGATTCCTATGATGCCTCCAACTAAAGCACTTAAATCAATACAATACATGGTTGACCATTCGCGAGATTGGTATGATGAAGCGAATACTTGCCAAGAGAGTAGCTCTAACTCAAATAATATTACCTACTAAGTCTACGGACTTGGTAACCTTGGAAGAGATGAAATGTCCGCATTGTTCATGAAGTTAGGTAGAATCATAAAAAGATGCATATTACACAAGAATACCCTCCTGATAAGGAAATTAAATTGGACAATATATAGAGCCCTTGAAATAAACTATTAAAAAATAATGAAGATACGAGATCAGAATATTGATATGATTAAGATGCACTGTGACAACACATATTCTGGTCGTAATAAAATTGGCGCTCTAATTAAAGACCTGGAGGAAAAGGTTGAAAAATTGAAGTCGATGGTAATAAAACAAATTTTATTAAAAAAATGACCTTTACAAAATTCGTGAAGCAGTCTCTAAGATTGAATCCCCGAAACAAACTCAGAAAGAGGAAGAACGGCATAGACCCGTCTATGGTTACGCCGTAGATAGTCTAAAGGTATAATTTATACTTTTTACATATCTACACCATAGACCGTTTTTTGGTTAAGCCATAGACACCTCCTGCAAACAAAAATAATTTTTTTATGTTTGGAATTTCATCAAATCGTCCACTTTATGACACTAAGTGGTTTAACGGCTGGTTGCATATCTTAAATGTAACCGTGATTTAGGGGTGTATTTTTTTAATTTTTTTTTAATTTTTTAAATGAACTTTAGGGGTGTATTTCCTGTAAGCCCTCACGATACAAAATCCGTCCACTTTATGACACTAAGTGGTTTAACGGCTGGTTGCATATCTTAAATGTAACCGTGATTTTTAAGAAAGTGAGTTATATATTTTGTATTTTGATTTTTTTTCTTTGATAATGTACATGGTTGTTAAGTGAATTTAGTTATAGGATGGTTGATCATGTCTTTGAAGACATTACATGAGTGTTGCTCGAAAAATCCAATTTGGAGCACGGCTTCGAGTATGTTATTTCCTTATCATACATTGTAACACTCAGGAAAGTTTTTTGTGTTAATTCTACTGTATTTCATTTATTTAGTGCCTTTCACTATAAAATAGGGACATTATACAAATCAAGTGTGGGGGGATGGGAGTAGAATTAACACTTGACTAATATTTTTCTATGATCTTCTAGTTTGTTTTGTAAAATTGATGCAGTTTTTTAAAAAGTTTACATGTTTTTCACATTAAAACTAGAGTAGATTTTTGTCGTACATAAATTAAACCCTTATATCCATAGGTGAGGTAGCCTATTTCTATAACATTTACCCTAAATATTAGTGTGTTGGTATTATGATAGACGTTAGAACTCGACAATCATTTCGAGATCGAACTGCGTGATAGGGATGGCAACCTTTTAGGACTAAACCAAATGGCCTTTATGTGTGATTGTTGTGTTTATCGAATTGTTACACTCACATGTCAACCTCTTATGTTAAACCCTCTCACACTCATTTTTAGTGCATGCCACTAGTAGAACCTATAGAAATAAATCTTTAAAAAAACCATTGTTATGTTTTGTTACAACATTACACCTTAGCATTTACTATCGTCTAATCCATTAAAAAAGAGTTTGTGGATAAATAAATAACCACAGTTTTAGTTGATGATTCATTTTGACATAATGAATTTTATATAAACATAAAAGTGTCAAAAAAATCATAAAAGGTGAGCTTATGAAACATAGGCCCAAACTCAAATAAGTCATAAACCGGACATATAAGCCAAAACAAACTCCATCTAAGATAGATAGTATATATGATGTACAAAGGATGTATTATGTTTTTGTTATATATAATCCAATAGTTAAGGATGCTATGTTACAAAAACAAATGACTGTATTATGTTTTTGTTATATATAATCTAATAGTTAAGGATGCTATGTTACAAAAACAAATGACTAATATATAATAGGAACTAAAAACAGGAATGAAAGATTAGACGAATATGAAAATGAAAGAAACTAAGTTGTTGCCGAGCTACGCAAGGCTAAACAGTTAGCAAATGCAGGCTTATCACCTACAAAAGTGTTTTTTGAGCTCAAGCGCCTCGAAGACTCGTTGCCAAATTAAAAAAAAGAAATAGATTCAAGTGATAAACAGATTGCTTCATTCAGTAAACAACTTGAATCGGCAAAGGTGTTTGCGGTGAAAAATAACTACTATTAGTAGTTGCAAAACAATTTTTTTAACTATTTCCTTATAATATATCTCATGTTGTTAATGATGATCAATGCCCTTCATTCTATTTATTTGTTCATAATTACTATTGATTGCATAATAATTTTTGAAGGTAACTGCAACCTCTACTGCGTTACGCGTCTATGTTAAACACTTGCTCATGTGGCAAAAATATCATAGGAATCGGCAAGCACAAGTCAGTTCTTCGTTACTATATAAACATAAGACAAAATTTTAGGACAAATTATCTAATGACAAATTCACACATTATATTGTACACCTTTAGTTGATACTTGAATACAATTTATTACCACCTGTTAAGATAATATACAATCTTACAAACAACATTGGAAGTAATATGCATTTCACAATTGAAAAAATATGTTGGTAATATTTCAGTTTGGGTGAAGTTTCATGGTGTTCTTATGATGATATTTAGTGAAGATGCTTGAAATCATGGGGAATGTCTAGTTATGCTAGAGAAATGATTGAGTTGTGCGCTGATGTAGATTTGACAGATTCTATTATGGTGTTATGCCTAAACTTAAATGAAAGGTTTCTATTTATGCATTATTCATTTTAAGTATGAATGAAAACCTCCTAGATGATCGGGTTGTAATATTTTCGGCCATGTACTTGAGGAATGTCCTAAGGTTACGAGATCAACTAGGGGTAAAGAATGTGAGCAAGCCTAAGCAAGCAGCTACGAGTATACTTGTTGGCCCTAAGGTGAACTTTAAATTGGTTACTCGGGAATATCACATGGTAGGCAAGAAGAATACTACCTCAAGTGGTAGAAAAAAACAAGTTGCTACAGGGTCTAGTAAAGAGGTTAGTCCAAGTAAAGAGGTTAGCAACTCAAATTCTTTTGCGGCACTTAATTCGGTTGAAAATGATGAGGATTTGGGTAAGAATGATGGGTTTTATAAGTCAGTTGGTGTGGATGAGTTTCGGGTTGCTTTATGACAGAGGATGGTATTCCTCGTCTGGATGTTCGCCACACTTCAATTATCAAGAAAATTGACAAGATTGAAAAGAAGATTGATGGATGTTAATTTAATCTTGTGGATGATCAAAGGAACCTAGTCCATAGGAAAATGGGTGATATTTCAAGTGAGCTTAATGTGGAGGATGTAGTTGAACCTGTGGATTATGATATAGAAATTTTTCTGGCTGCTAAAACGTCTAATATTGAATACGGGACTAATAGTCTGTGGAAACAATGGAAAGATTCTTAAAAGAATGTTGATGATGACTACGACCCGTATGATGATGATATGTGTGATGATCAGGATATTTAGGGCAGTGTTAAGTCTTTTGTTGATAATATTGGAATCAGAGTTCGTGGAAGCAAGAATTTTAGTTTTCATGTTCTATGTGAATTTATAGATGTTCTATGTGTTTCTTCATGCTAGGAAGTTGTTTGCATATGTAACAAGCGGAGATGTAAGATTCACCCACATCCCTTGTACTTAACATCTTTTGGAGTAATAATATTTACTGGAGAAACCCTTTCCCAAAAAAGAATTGAAAATGTTATAGAATGGGGCAATTACATATATATTCGGTGAAACTTTTGTATTTGCATATTTCCTCAAACAGTGCTTAAATAACATTACATTATGTCTTAAAAACTTATACTTTAGAAAAACTAGCAGGGTACCCGCGCGATGCGGCGGCGGGTACCCTGTGACTAAATTCTTCGACGCAATAATTCGTTTTTCTTGGTTATAACTTTTGAATCAATAGTTTTCATCTAAAAACGTAATTTCAATCGAGGGATATTATAACTTTTGGCATTATAGTAGGGTACCCGCGCATTGCAGCAGCGGATACCCGTTAATCAAATCTCATGTCGAGAAATATTTTTCGATCAAATATTTTCAGTGATAATAGTTTTGCGCATGGCATGACTTTTAAGAAATAACTCTATCATAGTTCTATATACATGTGCATCAAGACTATATTGAAACTGGTTAGTAGTATTACGAGGTTGTGTTTTTTTAACGACGATTGCATTAAAAAAAACTAGAGAGGAGCTAGAATCACACAGAAATAAGGTACGGGTTTTTCAACCAGTCGTTCCAAGAGAACGAAGATTTAAACCTAGAATTACACCAAGAAAAAGAGCTAAAACAATATTATCGAAAATTAACGACTTCAAGGGATTCTCGGTATCAAACAGGGTCTTATTGCGGAACCTCTACACAAACCACCAAGTGACGTAAAACACACCCTCCATAATGGATATAAGATTGGCCAGAAGTCGAATCAAGATGAATCACTCTAACCAATCTTCATATGAAGCCCATCCTGAAAAAGAAAGATTCCACCACCCGATGATCTTCTGGTAAATGTTGTGAATCACAGGACACCAGAAGAACAAGTGTGACAATCCTAAATTTCACTTATGTGTTATAAGCTATGACTGTCTCGATATGAAATTTTGAATAGAAATTTTTGCTTTTTGTACCTTACTTGGTAAGATGAACTGCTTCTCACAACCTGAACTGCCATTACAACATATTCCTATATGTTGTCAATACAATATGTATATATCAACTCTAAGATCTAACGATGATCTAATAAGTTCAATATCAATAAGAACATCTCAAATATAACCATGATGCCCTAAATTCCCTTAGAAACCCTAGAATCCCTATAAATGAGTTCTAAACTCAAGAATGGTAAGCTATGAATGGAAAACACATATGCATAAGTCATTAAGGATTATAAAAAAGTTGTAAACTATACTTTGAAGACATAATAATACGTAATAATGGCAAGAACAAACCATACAAAGCTAAGTACAAGTAATTGTACATAATAGTCTAGATCACCACCTAGAAACCCTTTGTAAACAATATTTCAAGCAATGTAATTACATAATATCCATGTACAAATATACAAAAAATGTACTAATTATAATCTATCAAATCAAGCAAAATTAACTGATACAAAATGCTAATATTCACTAATCCAAGGCTAATTACAAGTTAAGACCTAGTAACCTAGATTAGCATATAAAATCCATTTCACATTTTAGAGTCTAATCTTTTGCCATAAATTAAAACTCAAATATACATCATATTAAGAATATACATTCATTTCAAGTCAAGTTACAAGTTGGTAAAGCATAAAGTACAAGTATTCAAAGCATAGGATCTTAAGCTCCCATAAATGTCCCTATAATATGATCAACCTATACAAACCCTTAAACTAGAAATGTAGAATCCATAGAAGTCATAAAAATACTATATAAGCCCTAGAATAAGTGTTTATAAAGGTAAAAACTCTAATTACCCAAGATAGAAAGTCATTAAGATTAATGACCTAAAAACCCTAATATTAAGAAATCTACATGGAATCACTGCCTAGTTCTTTTTGGAAAAGTCTATAAATATTTATAAGACTTCATTAAGGTTATAAGATTATATTAAGACAATGTACAAGCACCCTAATACACAAGGTACAAGATTTCAATGCATGGCTTGTAAATTAGGTTAAAACGGGTATTTTCACCCTTTAGACATGTTTACTTAGAATAACTTAATAAAACCAATGTAGGGACTTCATGAACATATTGAGGACAATGTAGAATGTATAAATTGAGTTTACATCAGTAGCTAGTTGAAGTATAATCACATTTGTTAATATTAAACCCTAGATCATTAGAAAACCCTAACCCGCCTAAGTTTTCTTCCCATTTTCACATCAAACCTTTGTTAAACTTTAAACCAAGGACCCAAATCTCTTAAATAGAATGTATAAACCCTAATTAAGCCTTAATCATTCACTAATCACATTCCTAAATCCCTAATCACCAAAAACACAAACCATAAGTTACAAGCCCTAATTTAGGACCGGGTTTTGGTTTTCCCTCCAAAAATGCATTCAAAACCCTTTCCCTCCAAAATTTAAACATTAGATCAGTAATAATAGATATTTAGAAGATATTTTACAAGTAGGTGATGCACCTACTTGTGTGCTACACCTCATTGATCTTATCATTTGTAGCCGTGACCTGTTCTTAACCACAAGACCAAGATATTTTCTTCCTAGACTCTAGGAACTTGCATAGATCTTCCTAGGCTTCCTTAGTCCCTAATCCCAGGTCCTTACACGTTTTATGGCTTAACTTGGAGGCTAAGGCTTTAAAATAGTATAAATAGGAGCCTTTAGCATAATTTTAGAATCATCCTTCACTTTCAATCTTCTACACTGTTAGCCTCAAAATATCGAGTCAAACAAGAATGTTCGGTCATAGGTTTTTTTTGTAATATTTATTAGAACATTGTAATAGTTAGTTAAAATAGTCGTGACAATACGGGCTTGATGGCTAGCTTAAAAGGCCTCTTCAAGGTACTAAGCATTTATTCAAGCCCGACCCAAAACAAATATAGTCCAATAGAAAGCCCGCATATGGGTGGACTATATAAGCACCCTCCTAGCATGTTAGGAGGGTTGCAAGTTCTCATTTTCTCTAATCTAATTTCATATAGTTAATCATCTCTCTCTACTTTCTCCCTCTACTTTCTCTCTCTAGAAATCATCTATCTTTCTTATTTATTTCTTATAATCAATCATGGTGAAATGAATTATTATGGGTACAACAATTGGTATCAGAGCAATACACCTTTCTATGATAATGGCCCTGTCTTCGACTTTGACCCATTGGAAGAGGTACACAATGATGAATATAATGTGTTTGCCAATGATAATACGCATGAGCATTGTGATCAAACTCAAACCCTTATTGGCACATGTATGACGGAAAAGGTTGATAGCAATACCATACCTGATCCCTCAGACACCTTCAATAATGAGTCTAACGATGATCAACATGCAAATGAGTATGATGATGAGGAGCGTATTGCGCTTGCTAATTTAATTGCCACTTTACAAAAAGATGTCAAAGAAACTAGAAAGAGTCAAAAGCAATTAAAGAAGGAAAACGCTACGCTCACTCAAAATTTTGAAGAATGCAAAGCTGCTCTAATTAAATCTAGTGAGACCATTGATAGCTACAGAGCTCAGCTTCTTCAAAAGACCAATGAGATTGAGGGGTACAAAGGGTGTTTAATTAACATCAAAAAGGACGATTATCAACAGAAATATAATGAAACTCTTCAGCTTCTAGAACAAGAGAAACGTAATCATAACACCTCTTTGAGTACTGAACGTCACAAAACATATCTTGCTACCACTAAAGTCAACGAGCTAACTCAAGTAAATGGTTTTCTTCAAGAGGAAAAAACTAAACTTGCTAATGAAAAGAAAGCAGTGGTTGAAAAGTTGGAAAATGATTTCAGAACAAAACAAGCGAATGACATCGACAAAATGGTGGAACTTGAAACTCAAATTGATTTTTACAAGAAAATTGTTTACAAAAATAATCAATCAATTCAAACCATGAGAATGTTGGCACCTCGTTCGTTTTTTTAAGGATACACCTAGTTTTGCAAATCCTAAGTACCTTGAGCAAGCTGAATCTGAGAATCAGCACTTATATCTTGATGAGTCCCAATGGACTGATCTTGATTTCCTTGTTGTTAGGCCTGATAGGGAAGAGACAAGCGATTTGGAAGAAGAGAGTAGACCAAAAGTTAATAAAGAATTTGTTAAACCATATAATTATGCTTATGAGAACAGTCTTTATGGTCTTTTCAATCCGCAAACACAGAAGTCTCGTGAGCAAATATTTTTCATGTGAACAAATAAGAATTAAATGGAGACAAGTTTTTGCTAATAAGAAAACTAATGTTTCCAAAATTTTTGAGTAGTTGCCATATAAAGCTTCTGTAAGTAAGAGTAAGCAAGCACTTAGTATTCTCAAGAGTAACATCTAAAATTTCAAAAAAGTTGTTAATGATGACTGGAAAAAACGTGAACTTTTGAAAGGCAACAAAGAAACTCCTCACGATATAATTGTGCTTGTGAAAAGTATTTTGATTCCGCTTGCGGAAAGAACGCAAAAACATATTTTGGAATTTGAAACATTAATTAATCAAGAAATGTTTGATGATCTGAAATATGTGGAATCTATTAAACAAGAAGTGAACGACCATCAACCTGAAAGAGACGAGTTTTCTACAGCATATGATCTACTCTTACATGAATGTCTCCCTAAAGATATTTTGTGTAACACCCCATTTTGATAAATGGAATGTCACGCGTAATTATGGCGTGTCATCAAAGCATGCAAGGTAATATGTAGTAAAACATACATGACCATAGGGAAAACCGGAATCAAACATCGGTTCCCAAACATAAGCCCAAAACATAAGAAAGTAAATGAACTGAATGAAAGACTAAACAAGCATAAATATATGAAGGAAACAGGAGAAGAAGTCTATGGCAGCTTCCATCCTATGCATGTCCTCCAAATGCTCGAGTCTTGGGTACCTGTCGTTTTGGGACATGGAAAGGAAAGTAACGGCTGAGCAAAACGCTCAGTGCACGGATATACAATATAGCATGAAATAGGATAAGCATGTAACATATAACAGCGGAAGACTAAGTTCTGAGTAGACTGGTTAAGTATTGAGAAAACTGGTATTATAGTTTGAAAAGCCTTATGTTTATCTTATGAAAACTGTTTTAACATAAATATACCATAGCCCATATAGGTCATGAAAAGGTCACGTGCATGAATACTTGGAGGGGTGACCTCATCATGCTGATTAGAGGGGATGCCTCTAATTAATATACTGGTTTGGGTAGGAGGGATCAACTCCTTGTGAAGGATGCAAGGCACACACCACATTCACCATGAAATACTGAATAAAACATGTAACTAGGATGCACCCATACGCCCCACATGATATAATAATATGGCCAAAACTGAAAGGGACGCCACGAGCAATCACTCCGCCGTGGGGAAGTCATAACATTGGTGCCTCCAATGTTATGGTTATGGTACCTCCATAACTAGGTGAAACTGGTCATGCTTGTATATGGCTATAGATTATGCTAATTAAACATAAGCAGTTCAAAACAATAAAACAAATACTGGGGAAAACAGTTGGCTGCATACGGGAAAATCCTAATAAGGAAAGAATGTCCATACTGAAAGGACGGGAATCCGTACCTCAAGTCCAGTGAATGAACGGAAGAAAGACTCCTACTTCTGGATCACTAACGCTACATGAATACACACGTGTATAAGTATCGATTCACTGATTACGTACTGGGTTTTATGTCTCATCTTAGCTTACTTGGTATGTTTTAGGTCATGGTTTACTGTTTAAAGCCTTAAACTGTGTTTATCTTGTATTCTGATTAATCTGATTAAGTATTACTGGTATTTCATGTATTATTATACTTACTGTGTAATAATAAGTAACTTTCCAAAAATAGCAGGTTTCCAAAAATAGAAAGTTTCCAAAAATAGAAAGTTTCCAAAAATAGAAAGTTTCCAAAAATAGAAATTTACCAAAAATAGAAAGTTTCCAAAAATAGAAAGTTTCCAAAAATAGAAAGTTTCCAAAAATAGAAAGTTTCCAAAAATAGAATTTACTGCTAAAAATAGATTAGTTTCTAAAAATAGAAAGTTTCCAAAAATAGATCAGCTGCCTTAATTAAATAAGTTTCCATATATAGAAGGTTTCCATGATTAGATTAGCTGCCTGAAATAGATAGATTTTCATATATAGAAGGTTTCCATTAATAGATTAGTTGCCTTATTTAATTAAGTTTCTATAAATAGAAGTTTCCATAATTAGAATTAAGCTGGTTACATAAGCTAACATATAAGTCTAAGTGTTTATAAGCTTATTTCTTAAGTCATATGATATAGTGTATAGTTTAATTATTATTTCATGTATTTTAATTAAACTATAGGTTAAGCATTTTAATTAAAGTATAACATGTTTTAATTAAAATGGAATAAAATACTTAGGTTAAAATATGTATTATTATTATTAATAATATAACCTAAGTCATGTCTAAATTAATTAATTATAGGCATGTTTTGAATAATTAATTAATTATAACTTATAACATAAAGTACTTAGGTTAAATTAATATCATGCTAAATTAATAATTAAAATAACCTAAGTCATGATTTAATTAATATTTCATGTTATTAATTAATTTATATCCTAAGTTCATAATTCATAAAAATTAACATGTAGCATAAATCATGATTTAACCAACGAACCATGAATCGGGCATGAACTCGACACCGTACCTCGAGCCAAACTCGGGGTACGTGTGTCCCCTTGCTGCCGTGGGTCCCACAAGCACCAACCAAGACCAAAAATAGTCTTGGTGGTGGCGGCAATAAGCAAACCAAACCCCCCTCGGGTTTGTTTTGCTAGGCGGCTAAAAACAAACACCCTTTTATATCATTCTTTGATTTTAATTTACCCTAAAACATGTTAGATCAATGTTTAATTATCATGTTTTAATAAGAATAATAATAACATGTTCATGAAAATAATCAAAGATTAAAAAGAATTAAAAAGAAGGGTTTAGAATGATATACCAATACGTAGCTTGAAAGGGGATGAACAAACACGGTTTCTAGCACTTGTTTTTAATGTCAAAAAATCAACAACACCCTCCTATGGTGTTGATATAGGTGGCGGCACAAAAAGAAACCAAGGAGGAGGAGAGAAAACTCTTTTAGGGTTTTTATGTTTATTTTCTTGAAAAGTGAAATGAAAAGAAAAGTTACCATAACCCCCCTTTCATGTAAAAGTCAATGGGCTAAGCCCATTTCTTGTTGTTGTGCCGTGGGTATGGGGGCCCCACATGGGGTACCCGTACCTTTCTCGTGTCCCGATGTTTCGTGTTCGTTCGTGGTTAAACGTGTTCGTGTTTAAAGTGTTTCTGTTTATTTTATCATGTCGTTTATCGTAATCTTAACGCTCGTAATTATATTATATGTATTTACGTGATTATTTTAGTTCGTGTTTTAATAGTGATCATGATTTAATTATGTTCCCGTGAAATACTTATTAACTGCTTATCATGAGTTCGTACGTAAACGATACTTATCATGTTATACACGTATGTACTTACTTGATTAATAGCACATGAATGTGATCAATACTGAATAAGGTAAGTTTTAATCTAGGACGTACGATCTTAAGGGCACTATTCATGGTAAAAGCATGCGGGTTTTACAGTTCTTCCCCCCTAAAAAGAATAATTCGTCCCCGAATTATAGATAAAGTAACTAGAAGCTAAACATACCCGAATCAAACTGGAAAGGTATGCAAAATAACGGAAATGAAGGTGACATGGTAGAAGGGAACGTGGAACGTGACATGTCTTGAAAAGACATGGAACATGACGTGACTGAAAAGACATATCTAATCGATAAGAGAAAAATGGATAAGAAGTCCGGATGAACTTGTCCGTTTCCAAGTGGCCTCCCTCTTGGAACGGTTCCTTCAAAAGATCCTGACACTAATGATAAATCTTGGTCCTCCTGACCTTGACTTGGAATACGAAGAAATTCTTGGTTATCAACGGAAGGTAGATCCCCTAAATTCGATCGAGGAAAATAAGGGTTAACGTGCAAGGGTAACTGAAACGTTACGATGCAAGACCATCTGACTTAACTGATAATTAGAAACGATGCGCGAGACATAAAGAAACGTAGTACGTGAAAAATTTTGAACGTGATACGTGAAAAATTTTGAACGTGCTACGTGAAGATATGGCGAGTGTAGTATGAGTAAACATATCGTGATCCATGATACGTGTAACATATCTTGATCATGATATGAGGAACATGGAATGAACATGACATGTGAGACATATCGTGATCATATAATATAATGGCGGTAACGCCAAACGCTACAAGGTGAGACGTGGAATATGACGTGAAACGTCTATCTGATGATGGAGAGTTATACTAAACTTGGGTCTGGTCTCACAAGTTCTTGCAAATTTCCCAGAATGAGAAAAGAAATGAACGTAAAATCGTAAGCCAAAATACGATCATGAACGTGAATAGTGTCATGAACGTGAGCGCGAAAGCAAGTCGTGGAATTAAAATGAAGACGTGAAGTAAGTTAGGAGTACAATTACGAATTCTTTGTCTGACCCGATAGCTGAGGGATTGCCAAGTGATCGGATGAGCCTTGGCTGGAACATGTTCGTTCAATTTGTTGGTTCTGAAATCCGTACGGATGTAAGGATTCTGCAGACTTGATCAAACTGTTGACAATAACCCAGATAGCATCATGCTTCTTCTGAGTTTGCTGAAATCTGGTAACTAAAATCCATGGAGATCTTGTCCCATTTCGATTTACAATTTCAGATGATAAAACATCCCAGTCTGTTGGTGTCCTATCTTAACCTGTTTGTATGACAGGTATGAAGATATGAACGTAACTGTATCTTGCTTCATCGAACTTGATACATAGGAGTTTGCGAAACTCTGAGTCTCTAAATCTAGACTTCTCCTAGCGTAGGATTTCCTAGAACAGCTAATGTAGTGTAGGGTTCTCTCCTTTACGCATAAGCTGAGTCATGGTAAGATTAACCATAAAAACCCATGTTATTCAGTGTGTTACTGTAATCAAACAGAAATGATATTGGAAAAAATTTCCAGGGTAGAATTTCTCTTGTCATAGAATTTGCAACATAGTGCAGATAGTGTCTTCCTGTTCTTCTCTAGGCTTAGAGGAAATCAGGTTATCCTCAATGAAAACACTGATGAATTTGTTTAGGAGTTCATGGAAACTCAATTTATTTAGTCCATAATGCGGTTGGAGCATTGATGAGACTAATTCAAAATCATAAATCTAGCATGACCGAGTCGTGAACGAATAACAGTCATGAACATGTCCTGCTTTTTCATTCGTCACTGTTGGCAGCATGATCGTGAATTCGATCTTGGAAAAGTGATTAACACTATAAGGTCGATTGGACATGTTGTCAATACGTGGAGGAGAATAATGGTCATGAATGGTGATTTGTTTAAGTCAACGGTAGTCGACACATAATCTCATGGTACCATCCTTCTCCTCGTAGATTCTTCTGGAATGTATAGGAAGACTTTGGAATAATCAACTGGCTATGCGTAAAAGGACTTAAGTAGTCGTGTCTTACTGACAGCTAGAAAATATTAGCGACCATGGCTAACAATGAACCTGCTTGTAAGCGTAGATAATTTGTATGAATTTTCCTGATGGAAAATCAAGCTGAATGTATTCAGGAGCCTGAACATTACTGTACATAATTATGAATCGTAGCATAGTGTGATGTTCATAGTCCATAATTAGGATAAAATTCATCTCGTGTTTGTCCGAGGAAATGCGTTAGCAGCTTGGATCTCATCATTAAGCTGAAGGAAAACCTTCGTATACGTGGGAATACGAAAGGCGTCCTTCATGGTCATGAATATATGAAATATGGTGAAAGAAATGAAAGTGACATCGGCAACGTGACAGTTCTCACTTATGCGCCGGTAATGGTATTGAAATTCTTGTGGCCTGATTAATACATGGCACAACAAAATGGATATACCCTTGGAGGGTACCCTGAATTTCTTAGAAATGTTCCATAGTTGGAGGTGAGTCATGTGTCTTGACTCGTGTCTTGGAACTATATGCATGAAATATGTCTTAACTGGTGTCTTGATATGTGTCTCGAGATGTGAAACAATTAGAACTACAAATATTAGGTTAATATGCCAGAATTGGCGGATCGGTTGGACTACTGATCATTTGTATGTCTGATCACGTTCGTGGCCGGAGCCTCGGTTGCGATTTCTAGGATAGTTGCTGTCATAGTAGTGGTTACTATCATCTTGTCTGTCGGTTCCATGACGGTCATTCTCATGACCGTGACTCATGTAACTATTTAGCTGCGTGGCCTGTTGGTACCGGTTTGCACTCATATGGTTGAAATGACAGCCGAATGACGTGTGACATGTACTAAGAAATAGGGAAAATGATCGATGGGAATCGTCTGATGGTGAAGTCGTCCAATTGCTTTGCTCCGACGCCTTTGTCTTCGTCTTTTAGGATCTCCAGGTTGTGAACAACATCCGCATCAGCATCTCGTAGCGTCTCCCAACATCAGCAGCATCAACCTTCAGTAACATCTCCAAGCTATGAGCGGCATCGACAATCTTATAGAGTATCAGCAAGTGAACATACGCCTGAGATGATTTAGAATCGACTAGCGAATACTCGTGAAGTATTGCAAGTGGAATACACATGGATTAAGGTACATGTAATACACATGAAATACGGTACGTGGAGTACGCATGGAATGCACATGAAATGATCGGTATGGGCTCGATCATTTGTCATGATTTAAGGAAAGTAAACCGGTTAAACGGTTAGGAAAACCATCATGATAACCTGGCAGTATTAGTATAGACATCATTCTGGTTGCATAGAGAAACGCTAAAGTGTGGTTACACAAAATTCAACGATGATTTGCCTGACAGCATGATCAATGGAAACCAACCATGACTATCATGAAATCATGATTCAAGAGATCTAACAATGTCTTGCAGGACAACGTAAATAACAAAAGAGGCGTGAAACATAATCAACATGAAGACGGAATTATCATGAGGAAACATGAAACCATCTATTACAAAGAAGTGTATAACATAATCAGCATGAAACTGAAGTTAACCATGACAGTATGAAGGCATACTTGACATAAAGACATAATAACTTATGATGGGACATGAAAAAAAAATTTATGCCAATTTAAATCATGAGAAAAATTTTATGCAAGAAAAACAGTGCATGAATGCGTAATGTAGTTTATAAAACCTTTATATGTGCGAGGGAACGCCTATGGGTCGGTTCCAAAACAAAAGACATGGCGAGGGGACGCCTATGGGTCGGTCCCAAAGTTAAAAGTTTCGATAAAAGCACATGCGACTAAATAGGGCCAGTCCTGTACCAACCATTACTTAGTCAAAATTCCTGCAACAGATGACATATGATATAAATGCATGAATGCATGGAACATAATAATTAAAAGTCATTGTCAAACTTAACAGAAAAATTTTTATGTGAAAATTATGAACTACTGGGGTCAGTCCACATCGTCACAGTTCACGAGGAACATCATGCATAGACAATGACACATAACTAAGTATGGATGACGGTTGTTCATTCCATATTAATAAGACGATACTGGTGAAAACATCATGGTGAAAACAACAAGGTGCTGAAAACGTCATGGCTAAAACAAAAAGGTGCTGAAAACATAATGGTTAAAACAACAACGCGCTGAAACATCAATACGTGGAATAACAATCGTTGGCTTAGGAAGCTCCTGGTGACTACCCACTAGTCACAGGTCGAGTTTTAGAGCCTACAGATCGAAGCCTTGGCTCTGATACCATAATTGTAACACCCCATTTTGATAAATGGAATGTCACGCGTAATTATGGCGTGTCATCAAAGCATGCAAGGTAATATGTAGTAAAACATACATGACCATAGGGAAAACCGGAATCAAACATCGGTTCCCAAACATAAGCCCAAAACATAAGAAAGTAAATGAACTGAATGAAAGACTAAACAAGCATAAATATATGAAGGAAACAGGAGAAGAAGTCTATGGCAGCTTCCATCCTATGCATGTCCTCCAAATGCTCGAGTCTTGGGTACCTGCCGTTTTGGGACATGGAAAGGAAAGTAACGGCTGAGCAAAACGCTCAGTGCACGGATATACAATATAGCATGAAATAGGATAAGCATGTAACATATAACAGCGGAAGACTAAGTTCTGAGTAGACTGGTTAAGTATTGAGAAAACTGGTTTTATAGTTTGAAAAGCCTTATGTTTATCTTATGAAAACTGTTTTAACATAAATATACCATAGCCCATATAGGTCATGAAAAGGTCACGTGCATGAATACTTGGAGGGGTGACCTCATCATGCTGATTAGAGGGGATGCCTCTAATTAATATACTGGTTTGGGTAGGAGGGATCAACTCCTTGTGAAGGATGCAAGGCACACACCACATTCACCATGAAATACTGAATAAAACATGTAACTAGGATGCACCCATACGCCCCACATGATATAATAATATGGCCAAAACTGAAAGGGACGCCACGAGCAATCACTCCGCCGTGGGGAAGTCATAACATTGGTGCCTCCAATGTTATGGTTATGGTACCTCCATAACTAGGTGAAACTGGTCATGCTTGTATATGGCTATAGATTATGCTAATTAAACATAAGCAGTTCAAAACAATAAAACAAATACTGGGGAAAACAGTTGGCTGCATACGGGAAAATCCTAATAAGGAAAGAATGTCCATACTGAAAGGACGGGAATCCGTACCTCAAGTCCAGTGAATGAACGGAAGAAAGACTCCTACTTCTGGATCACTAACGCTACATGAATACACACGTGTATAAGTATCGATTCACTGATTACGTACTGGGTTTTATGTCTCATCTTAGCTTACTTGGTATATTTTAGGTCATGGTTTACTGTTTAAAGCCTTAAACTGTGTTTATCTTGTATTCTGATTAATCTGATTAAGTATTACTGGTATTTCATGTATTATTATACTTACTGTGTAATAATAAGTAACTTTCCAAAAATAGCAGGTTTCCAAAAATAGAAAGTTTCCAAAAATAGAAAGTTTCCAAAAATAGAAAGTTTCCAAAAATAGAAAGTTACCAAAAATAGAAAGTTTCCAAAAATAGAAAGTTTCCAAAAATAGAAAGTTTCCAAAAATAGAAAGTTTCCAAAAATAGAATTTACTGCTAAAAATAGATTAGTTTCTAAAAATAGAAAGTTTCCAAAAATAGATCAGCTGCCTTAATTAAATAAGTTTCCATATATAGAAGGTTTCCATGATTAGATTAGCTGCCTGAAATAGATAGATTTTCATATATAGAAGGTTTCCATTAATAGATTAGTTGCCTTATTTAATTAAGTTTCTATAAATAGAAGTTTCCATAATTAGAATTAAGCTGGTTACATAAGCTAACATATAAGTCTAAGTGTTTATAAGCTTATTTCTTAAGTCATATGATATAGTGTATAGTTTAATTATTATTTCATGTATTTTAATTAAACTATAGGTTAAGCATTTTAATTAAAGTATAACATGTTTTAATTAAAATGGAATAAAATACTTAGGTTAAAATGTGTATTATTATTATTAATAATATAACCTAAGTCATGTCTAAATTAATTAATTATAGGCATGTTTTGAATAATTAATTAATTATAACTTATAACATAAAGTACTTAGGTTAAATTAATATCATGCTAAATTAATAATTAAAATAACCTAAGTCATGATTTAATTAATATTTCATGTTATTAATTAATTTATATCCTAAGTTCATAATTCATAAAAATTAACATGTAGCATAAATCATGATTTAACCAACGAACCATGAATCGGGCATGAACTCGACACCGTACCTCGAGCCAAACTCGGGGTACGTGTGTCCCCTTGCTGCCGTGGGTCCCACAAGCACCAACCAAGACCAAAAATAGTCTTGGTGGTGGCGGCAATAAGCAAACCAAACCCCCCTCGGGTTTGTTTTGCTAGGCGGCTAAAAACAAACACCCTTTTATATCATTCTTTGATTTTAATTTACCCTAAAACATGTTAGATCAATGTTTAATTATCATGTTTTAATAAGAATAATAATAACATGTTCATGAAAATAATCAAAGATTAAAAAGAATTAAAAAGAAGGGTTTAGAATGATATACCAATACGTAGCTTGAAAGGGGATGAACAAACACGGTTTCTAGCACTTGTTTTTAATGTCAAAAAAATCAACAACACCCTCCTATGGTGTTGATATAGGTGGCGGCACAAAAAGAAACCAAGGAGGAGGAGAGAAAACTCTTTTAGGGTTTTTATGTTTATTTTCTTGAAAAGTGAAATGAAAAGAAAAGTTACCATAACCCCCCTTTCATGTAAAAGTCAATGGGCTAAGCCCATTTCTTGTTGTTGTGCCGTGGGTATGGGGGCCCCACATGGGGTACCCGTACCTTTCTCGTGTCCCGATGTTTCGTGTTCGTTCGTGGTTAAACGTGTTCGTGTTTAAAGTGTTTCTGTTTATTTTATCATGTCGTTTATCGTAATCTTAACGCTCGTAATTATATTATATGTATTTACGTGATTATTTTAGTTCGTGTTTTAATAGTGATCATGATTTAATTATGTTCCCGTGAAATACTTATTAACTGCTTATCAAGAGTTCGTACGTAAACGATACTTATCATGTTATACACGTATGTACTTACTTGATTAATAGCACATGAATGTGATCAATACTGAATAAGGTAAGTTTTAATCTAGGACGTACGATCTTAAGGGCACTATTCATGGTAAAAGCATGCGGGTTTTACATTTTGTGTGTTGCTCTTACATCTTGTGCAGATATAGATGAATATTCTGAAGTGGCATGCAAATATCTTGATCAAGTCAAAGAGTGTGAACGCCTTGAAACTGAGATTTTGAAACACACAATAATGTTGATAAAAAGGCTTTTCCGTTAATTCAACACCGATGTGAATTCCTTCAAAAACATTGTCATACTCTTGAACTTGCTTTGCAAGACAAAGTCGGAAAAGGTCCAAGTGACAATAACTTGCAAGTAAAACTTTCCGCCTTGTGTCGAGAAATGAATGAAAAGAGTATGGAAATTACAGACTTGAAAGCTCAGTTGCAAGAAAAGGAAATAGCGATAGAAGAGTTGAAAAACTCGTTGCCGAAATGGGTGGGAAAATTATGGAACCTAAAGTTGTGAAACCTGTTGTTCGACAACCTAATGCCTACAAGTATCCAAAGCCATCTATCTTAGGAAAACCGACTCCTTTCTCCAATTCTTCTCATGTAAAATCTAGGTTACCCCCTAAGACTGATGTGCAACCAAGTGTTCCAAAACCATCAATATCACCCAATGTTCCTCCATTTAGAAATCACACTATTCCTACACCCAACCATGTGAATGCACCTAGAACTTCTAGGACTCCTCCAAAACGTGTGACATTCGCGTCCACAAAGGAATCTGTAGGTTCAAAGGACCTACTTCATACCCAAAACCTAGAGGATGCTAAGAAAAAAGGGAAGATTAAGAAAGACAAACCCGTGTACTCAAAACCTAGTTCACCAAATCTCGCTAGAGTTCCACACACTCCTAATGGTAGTCGACCAAAACCTAGGATCCCTCACCAGCAATCTAGGAATTGGAAAGCATCCATGAATAGTCGTGTTTCAAACACTACGCCTCAACGATTTGGAAAACCAAGGGATACAAGTACTTTCGTGAATCCCAAATTCCTTGTATGTCCCACTTGCAAAAAGGGCATTAATAATGGAAATCATGACCATTGCATTTTGCAATACCTCTATGAGGTCAAATCTCGTTCCTTTGAACAGAGATCGAATACAGAATACCATAAGACAACAAGGAGATACAAGCCCGTCGCAAAGAAAAGCAACCACACCAAATCTGAAACGTGGATCCAAAAAGGACATAGTTTCTCTCCAAAGAAGTCTTCCACTGTGCAAGAGAAAACTACTCCTAGATCCAGTCTTCAGTGGAAACCAATGGGTAGGATCTTCAAGGAAGTTGGTCTTAAGTGTTTTCAATAGAGAAGAGTGATGAAACCTGCGCTAGCACGAATGCGAATGATTTGCTTGTAGAAAAGGAATTTGTTACTCCTAACACTAGTATTTGTGTAAACTCTTCTTCTGTCATTGCAGGTTCAACAGCGGCACTGAACCCACTTCTTCTTCTTCAAAGGTTCTAATTCTGTACATTTGATATCACCTTCTTCTGCTGTACAAAAGTCTATTTTGGATTTTCTTCGAAAAACTTGAAAAAACACAAAAATATAATAAAACGTAAATATCCATAAAAAAAACAAAATAAAAAATGGAAAAACTATCAAAATACCAAAAAATTTCTTCTCGACATGTCTTTCAGTATCAATAATATGGACGTGCCTAGAAATGTCGCTCAACAACGACACGGGTGTGTACATAAAGCTCGAATAAAAGTTGTAAATATTTTTCAAAACATGTCATTTCAATGATTTACAATTACTTCAGATTGTGACTCGTGCCTAAAAGAAAGGAAAGTTGATCACGAATGATAACTTATCCTTAACTACGGGAGATCGAATACAGAATCCCATAAGACAACAAGGAGATACAAACCCGTCGCAAAGAAAAGCAATAACAACAAATCTGAAACGTGGATTAAAAAAGGACATAGTTTCTCTCCAAAGAAGTCTTCTGTTGTGCAAGAGAAAACTACTCCTATATCTAGTCTTCAATGGAAACCAACGGGTAGGATCTTCAAGGATGTTGGTCTTAAGTGGATTCCCATAGAGAAGAGTGTTGAAACCTGCTCCAGCACTAATGCGGGTGTTCTGAATGTAGACAATGAATTTGTTACTCCTAACACTAGTATTTCTGCAAACTCTTCTTCTGTCGTTGCAGGTACAACAACAGATTCTGAACCCACTTCTCCTTCTTCAAAGGGTTCCAATTCTGTATATTCTATGTCAGCTTCTTCTGTTGTACAAAAATCTATTTTGGATTATTTTCGAAAACTTGAGAAAACTAAAAAATACAATAAAATGTAAATATCAATAGAAAAACAAAATAAAAAATGGAAAAACTCTCAAACTACCAAAAATATTCTTCTCGGCATGTCTTTCAGTATCGATAATATGGACGTACCTAAAAATGTCGCTCAATAACGACACGGGTGTGTACATAAAGCTCGAATGAAAGTTGTAAATATTTTTCAAAACATGTCATTTCAATGATTTACAATTATCTCAGATTGTGACTCGTGCTTCAAAGAAAGGAAAGTTGATCATGGTTGATAACTTATCCTCAACAACGGGAAACTTAAATTTCTCAGTCATGAGCTTTCCTTAAAAACATACAAAGTTTTTAAGCTCATGTAAACGACTTATAGTTGAATGTCAGACTATAACTCACACTTCAAATAAAGGAAAGTGTATCTTTAAAGATAACTTATCCTAACAACGGGTAGATAAATCTATCTTGGGTTGAGCTTATCACAAAACATTCAACGTTTTGAGCTCAACTCAATGGTAATCACTTTCAGATTGCAACCCGGATCTATACTCACGGGGGAGTGTACGAGTTAGTGCGCTTATCCTCAGCAAAAGAAGTTAAATCTTCTTACACTTGAGTGGATTTGTCAAGACATTCAAAGTCTATGAACTCAAGTTTATGCTTTAGAAAAAAAATTTCGCCAAAATGTAATTGAGTTTTTCAAAAAGCGTTGAACACAATTTTTTCAAAATTTTTCAGTGATATTTAAAATCTTTCAAAAATTGTGTGTTCAACAACTCCTATCCTCAAAAGTTTAATGTGGATCATATCCTCGTAATGACATTTCAATTGGATCAATTTTTAAGGGGGAGCATTCCAAATTCATGCTAAGTTTGACACATTTTTCTCCCGAAAGTTTTTCAAGACTATTTTTCAAAATATATTTTAATCAAATTTTGTATCTCTAATATCAAAAGATTTTATATATTAGAGATAGGAGAGAAAATGTGATTAAAATGTGATCTAAAGACTCAAGCACTCATGGTTACGATCAAATACCCACAAAATCTTTAATTCACGACGTTATTGGTGTCAAAAGGGTGGTTAGGTTTAAGTCCTATGATCCAACCAGAATGATAGGTGTGTAAACACCCATCCTTTTTACCACTTAATTACAATAATAACCGAGCCAAAATGTGTATTTTATGTCATTTATGTCGGAATTACGCGTGGTTTGTGTTTTTGGTGTGATTTAGGACGAAAAGGTGAAAAGTGGAGAAAACACGGGCATTCACGGGCTTTTATCGAAGAAAAAGACAAAAGCCGAAGTCAAGAAGCCAAGAGTGCAAAAATAACGGAAGTCCAAGACCAATTCTGAAGATTTATCGAAGAAAAAGTCAAAAGACGGAAGTTTACTAAAAGCCGAAGAACTCAAGTCTAAATTATTGAAGAATTACAAGACGAGTTCAAAGAAATCCCGAGACAAAGTCGTTAAAGTCAAAGAATTAAGAAGATTAACAAAGAATTAAGAAGAGCAAGGACTTAATGACGCAATTAAGGAAAGAAGAAAGAGGGGAGGAAGCTTCCTAAGCACCTCCTAATCCTCCCCTATAAATAGAACATTAGGATTTACATTTCGTTTTGTTGGCTAATAGTGACAATTAGTTCTTCCATTTTATTTTCCTTGTCATTTAATTACATGTCATTTACCTTAATTGTCTTGCACCTTAAATACATTTAATTTCAAGTAAGTTTCCTTTTAATTCTTGTCAATCTTTACTTTTCTTGTCAATCTCCTATCTACCTTTCTTTAATCTTTAATCTTTATGCTTATTTGTTCATGTTTATGTTTTTGATGTTTTTATTGATTTGATTAAAGTGGGGTTTGATTATTTTGATCATTATTGTTAGTTTTGTTGATTTGGATTGTTTGCTTATGATTAGTAGATGTTTATTGATTAGTTTGATTTAATCTTGTGGTTGATTTTGATTAGTTTTGATTAGATTCGTATTATTTTGTTCTTCCTTGTTCTTCGTTTTCTGTAACTGTTTCCCAGGTGACATTCCGAACCAAGCTAAGCCAATTATTCTGAGTGAAGATTGTTTGTTGATTATTCCTAATAAAGGGCGTTCATCCGGAATAAGTGACATATTCTGGATCAAGGACATATTCCGGATCAGCAACATTCCGAGTGAAGGATTTTGGGGATTGTTCATTCAGAACATTTATTGTTCCGAATCAAAGAGTTCATTCGGAACATATTCCGAATCAAGCTGTGTCTTCTGAATCAAGGTCTTCAATCGGAATTTATTCCGAATCAAGGGTCTTTCATTTGGAATACAAGATATTCCGGATCAAGGAGTTTTATTCGGAATAATTAATGTTTCCGGATCAACACCTTCATTCGGAAGATTCAAAGTTCCGAATCAAGTGCTGTTCATTTGGAATATATTCCGAACGTAGGATTTGGGATTGTTCATTCGAAACATTTTCCGAATCAAGAAGTTTCAGTTCATTCGGAATTTATTCCGAGTCAAGACTTTATTCCGGGTCAGCAAAACATTCCGAACCAAGGTTTATATTCTGAGTGAAGGATTTATTCCGGATAAGTGACATATTCCGAACGAAGAATTTATTCCGGATCAAGGTTTTTGGTAAATATTCCGAGTGAAGAAGAATCATTCCGAACGAAGGTGACATTCCGGATGAGTGATTATTCCGAACGAAGGATTATTCCGGATGAGCTGTTTTCAGGTTCTTTTTAGTTTCAGTTTTTAACTTTCTGTTTTTAATTTTCAAGCTTTATTTTTCTCGCCTTTTTACTTAGTCGCACTTTTAGTTTAATTGCCTTAGATTTATTTTAGCCTTGCCTTAGTTTAAGTTTTAGTTGCGTTTTAAGTTTGCCTTAGATAGTTTTAAGTTTGCGTTATTTACTCTTAGTGCCTTTAAATTTTCGTCACGCTTTTAATTTGTTGTCATTTATTTTAAGATAGATTTAGATTTAAATTAACGTCATTTTCATTTACGTCTTTGCACTTTTTAATTACTACAACGACAGAACTATTTGTTTCACCAAAGGACGACTGAGTCACATAGTTAACCAGGATCAATTCGATTAGACACACGACAAAGAACTTTTTAACTAAGTAAAACCTAGTTATCACAGAACCGGAGGGATCTTCCCAGGGACAATCCAATAGATTATTAGAAGTCCTTAAAAAAGATGGAGTAGAAGGTGAACGTAGCTAAATACCGACTAAGTACTGATGCTAGCACTGGAACAATCATAACAAAGTTCTAGTAATGATGTCTTGGTAAGCATTGAAGGGGTTGAAGAATGAAAAAGAAATGTAAGGATAAAGGGTGTAAAAAAAGAAGCCCTCCATACAACTTAGGCAGAAACCGGGTCAACACATCATGAAGACAACGCATCATGGACCCAGTGATGTAATGCACAACCCCTTCCCAACAGACTCAGGCTTCTCTCAAAAGAAGTTTGTTTTATTGTCACGGAGATCAACACGACTTCTATTGACTTTCTCACTCCGAGATAGCTGATATTGAATAGGTGGCATCTGCTCCATCCTCCGACCACTAAAAGTGCACAAATCGAGTATAGAGCCAAGAGATCAATCAAATCTCGTTAGGACACACGGATGAAGATCAAGAGAAACCTACGCTATATCCTTGCGATATTGCTATAACACTCAAACTTGATACTACTTAGTATTCACAATGATGAGTGGAAATCCTTCCAGCGTTAACTTCAAACAGCACTGCGGTAGGTCATGTGTAAGATTCTTATGAATTAAACATATGAAAAACTAAAAAGAAATAGTGGTTTGTTTGTTTATCGATTCAAACTCGTTTCAGGTTTCTACGCAATATCTTTATGGTCTTGCCAGAACATTTAGAGTGATATTCATTAATATTCACATTGATGAATGGAAATCCTTCTAGCGTCAACATCAAACAGCGCTACGGTAGGTAACTTGCGAGATTCTTATGAATCAAGCTTGTGTCAACTGGAAAGAAACAATGGTAAGATTCTTAAAGAATCAAATTTGTTCCAGGAATTTGAATTGACGACTTTAATCAAGCGGGTGTCAAACCAATTGATTCACTTTATGTTCGCAGTCTTGCTTTGAGACGGTCGAGTTAAGAGAACGGCTAGTACTGCCGCGAAACCCTGTCAAGGAGATTCTTAATTGAATCTACCTAATCACAGGTACGATATTAAATATCATGTAACGGTCTTCACCGACCGGAGGTAAAACGCTACTGATTTATGACGAATGTGAAAGCCATTCAGTCCGTGTCTATGTTTTGTCCCAAGAAGGTGGTGTTACGGTGTACTCAGCAAAGTCAAAGATTCAAAACCACATACTCATGCCCAAAGACATTGAACAATCAAGAAAGCTAAAGACTTCCGCAACTCTGATGATCAAAATCTTCCTGATCAATTAATGTAAAGGAATGACCTCTATTCAAAGGAGATTGTTAGCAAGCTTTCAAGATGGTGCGAAGTATGAGCATGTGGATGGAGATACAAGATCGCAAGATGGCAAAGACAAGTCAAGGATAATTTGAAGATCTCAAGATAACAGACAAATTCGAAAGACAATGACAAAGGCTCAAAGATCACAGCATGAAGGAACAAGACTACTATTACACGTTCAAGACTCATTTATGACGAGATTCGTAATCTCCAAATATCGAAGAGGAATGACCTCACATTGGGGGAGATTGTTAGCCTCAAAATATTGAGTCAAAAAAGAATGTTTGGTCATATGTTTTTATTGTGATATTTATTAGAACGTTGTAATAGTTAGTTGAAATAATCGTGACAATACGGGCTTGATGGCTAGCTTAAAAGTCCTCTTTCAAGGTACTAAGCGTTTATTCAAGCCTGACCCAAAACAAATATAGTCCAATAGAAAGCCCGCATGTGGATGGACTATATAAGCACCCTCCTAGCATGTTAGGAGGGTTGCAAGTTTTCATTTTCTCTAATCTAATTTCACATAGTTAATCATCGCTCTCTCTACTTTATCCCTCTACTTTCTCTCTCTAGAAATCATCTATCTTTCTTCTTTATTTCTTATAATCAATCATGGTGAAGTGAATAATTATGGGTACAACATATACATTCTGTTATTACCCCCTCCATTGAAGCTCTAAGGAGTCCCTAAGATCAGTAGCAAGCTTCGGAAGAAGTTCTAGGAGTTCTTGAAGAGTTATGAGGAAGATATAGTCTATATACCTCATTAGGAGCCATTTTAGAGCATCCTAGGTAATCACTTTGTTAGCTATGCTTTGATCTTGTTATAATACTTTCTTAGAGTTTTTATACTGTTAATAAGATGTTATAAAGATGATCTAAAATAAACTAAGTCATTTCATCAATTTAAATGAAAGTTATAAGTTAAAGATGTCTTAAAACCCTAGTTTTGTAATCTACACGAAATAATAAGTAAAACCCCATTTCAAAAGCTATAATTCTGAAGAAATTTTGTTATTATGATCATAAACATGTTTTGATACTTTGTTTTAAAATCCTAGATCATTTAGTCCATTTTTGAAGTTATTATGTGATTTTTAAAACTATAGGGACTAAAATTGTCATTTTTGAAACTATTTAACATTTTGGGCAAAAAATCATTTTATGAAAGTATAAGGTAAGAATAAATGTTGGAAATTTTGAGGTCCTAAGGTTAAATATTGAGGGTTTAAAATGCAAATTCAAAAACTATATACTTTAGGGGTTAAAAGTGTAATTATACCATAGTGTAACCAAAAGGACTAATTTTGACAATTTTAAAACTAAAAAAATTTAATCATTAATATGATAAAGTAATGAAGGTATCATGTTAGTTGGGAGCTTTGTACAAAGATGTTCCATCTTGATATTACGTTCTGACTGAGTGGTTGGGTTTACGATTTAAAGTGCCCTCGCTCCTCAAACGTTTATAGAATGGCTTCTAAGTATGATGGCCCGAACAATGGTACTAGAATTACCACTAAATATTAATAAAAGAACACAGAACCAACACTTAACAACACTGAACCAAAATCAAAGACTTGATACTATACACAATGTATTAATCCAGGTTTGTGTGAGATCAAGCTGTTGTTTATGAGACCAAGTTGTGGTTTGTATGATCAAGCTGTATATCTGTGAATGAAATATATCTGATGATAGCTCGGATTCTATGTACATAAGGTGAGTTCATGGCCTCACTTTTAAATGCTTTCTAAATGATTTGAAAACCCGTGAGGGGGGATATATGCTAAAACTGGAATACAAGTGCTTTTATAATTGTATGGTATGATTATTGACACTATGTTTACTACTGCCATTAAGTCCCTTTTTAATCGCGAACCGCTAATCATTTCTTGAAAATGAGCGATAATATTGTGAATAGTACTATTTGGGGTTTGACATCCCCTATCTGGGCAAGTCGCGCTTTCCAGCAGCTGACGGTTCATACCTTGGCTAACAGATACACTTTATTTTGCTAAACTAAGGATAGTCTGGCAGGCTTCCTTCTTATAAGGGAAGTTTGTTGGTTATTGTCTAGCAGCGGGGTCATGAGCATAGTGCAGTATGATGACTATTTTATGTGGGTGTATAACAACGTAGACCGGAGGATATACTTGTATTCAAAACTGTTATTACAAACCTATGAATTCACTCAACCTTTGTGTTGATTTTAAGCATATATCTCAGATAAATGGTGAGTGATAGCATGGCGCAGCATAAGAATGGCATGAAGAGGCACAAGACTAAAATTATTCTAGATTTTGGGAACCTCATATTGTAAAACTCTGATATTTCAATGATATATAAAGAAAGTTGATTTCATCACTCTTTTGAGTTGTTTTTCTATTATTGTGACTTGTGTTCTATGAAGTAGTACCCCAGATCAATGTTCCGCTGCGTAAAGATAAAATGGGGGTGTTACATATTGGTACTCAGAGCCATGGTTATAGAGAACAAGTAAAATCTTGACTATGCCTACTTTTAAAATAATTTCAAGAAAGTCCTTCGTGCCAAAGCCAGTGCTGCTACAAGAATGACTGTACTGATACTCCCCAGGATTATGTGCAAGTTATTTGATATTATGCATAAGAGATTTCATGTTTAGATACCATGTTTATGTGTAAGTACTTATGAGTAAGTAATAAGTTAGGATTTATTGACGTCTCTAGAAATAGGTATCCCTATCTCTCTCCTATTATCATCTTATCGGATTCTCAAGATAAGCGTTCTGCAAGTATTTCTGATGATTTCCCGAAGTATCATATGGATTATTAGATGATTCAGAAAATACACATAAAGACCAGAAAATCTCAAAATTTGTTTTACCCTTTGATGACGACCCCTATATGCAAGTTATACGAGCATATAATGTAGAATTAGATTTTACACCTCAAAACCAAGATTTTCCATCACCTTACCCTATTAATATACCATCACCTATATCTAAAACCTTACCTAAAAATACCTATTAACAACAACTTATAGATGTCCTACCCTATATGAAAGAATTTCCTCCCGAGCGTATTAAGAATCTTGAAGATAAAGTTGAAGGGCTTAGGAAAGGCCGAAGAATTATACAACGAGATTTTGAGAAGTTAGAAGAAGATTTTGAAGAAATCAAGGCTAAGTTGTGGAGAAGACGAATGATACACGATGAAGAAATTGTTCAAGCTCGACTGAAGATTTCTACTCTTGAGTTAGTCATTGAGGACATTCAAATTAGACATCGAGCCCATATACGAAGTCTTTTTGAGGCCATCAAAGAAACTAAGAGGGAGAGATGAAAACACTAGACTATTAAGTTGTAAATACTTTCAACTTTATGTCATTACTTTTATATTAACAGAGAAGCTTGTCCTCTAAGTTTAAACAATACAAGTTGTTAATAAATAAAAGTTGTGTTTCTCATCTTGTCATATCATATTTATTTTTGAGGAGAAAGAAACCCCTATTTCTTGGATTTCTCATAAATGATTATGAATTAAATTGCGTTAATTCAAGAAGAAAGCATATACTTGACAAAGTATATATTTTTAGAATTTCTGTTATCTTTGATGATAGTACGAATTATCAGTTGAATATAACCCGCAAGTTTGAAGAAAGAGATAGGAAACTTCCCAAGTTTTCTAGAAATACTCTATTCTCGGCTTTTGTCTATCAAAACTTTCTTTTGTAGAATATATGAAATGTAAAAGAGAAGCTTGTTCTGTAAGACGAGTTTTTACATTTTCCTTTATATTCCTCCATTCCATATCATGGAAAAATTATGTTACGATTATGCATGAGTCATATCTTTATAAATCCGTTGTAAACTTTGGAACTATGTTTCATAGTTGGATTTATTATCCTCAGATATGAATGATAATCAACATATTAAGTTTCCCCTACACCTTACCAAATAAACCCAAAAGATATACATTGTGTTCGATAAGCATTTATATGTATCCATATACATATGTGACAAATGTTTTCTGATATAAGTATACCTTGGATTTTGAACTATTTCTATTCTTTCCCTCCATTCTAAACCCAAAAAGTATTTGACGAAGAATTGACGATAACGTGGCTGCAATCCTACAATTACAAACTATCAATAAGAAGTATTATTCGGAAGAAGATTTGATGACTAGTTAGTTTTTGATATCCAATGAAGAAAATATGCTATTAGTATCACCCGTTCGATTAAAAGAGCCAATTCAGTTTCCTATCGTATTTGAAATTATAAAATGAAGCTTGCTATAAGAAGATAGCACTCCGTCAGTTATTTTGGTAAATTCTTTATACTCAACCCATTGAGACAAAAGGAGTACATAACATCTCTTGATTAAATTTTAAATATTTCTTAGAAAGATGATCGAGAAGATGAAAGAAGAACTCCGCTATCTAATGATAAAAGGAATTAACCTCGAGACATACACGAGGAAATTTCGGATAGATCCTATTCCATAGAACGATAAAAGCTTTCACCAGAAAATTTTATCATGGAATTATGTCATGGAATTTCATCTGAAATTCTGTTAAGAAAACTTCATCAGAAGATTTTGTTCGGAATTTTATCAAATATTTTGAAGAAAGATTACCACTTCCAAAATCCCAATATATTGGAAAAACTCATTTACCTCCACCCAAAGAGTTAATAGACAAGGTAATTAAGCACAATCTTGTGCAAAAATCAGAAAAATATTAAGCGTAAACTCGACAGTGAATGAACGTCCGTAGAGTCTAGTAAACCAGAACATAGGATTATAAATCCAATCTATAGTGATTATAATGGAAATTTTCTTTTGTGTAAGAAATGCACCCTGCATCACACAGAAATTTACACCATCTAGGGTCAGATTTTCAATATAGTAGATCATTGGACTAGGATTTGTAAGGGCAAGTGGTCTTATAAATCATATGTTTGGTAGGAATATTGTGTATGTGACAATCCGTCAATTTTAGGTCGTTATTTTATTCTCGAGTATTATTTATAATCATTGTTTTATTTTTAGTTTATGAACTCACTCACTTTTGGGAAGAAATTTGGGTTTACGTCTTAAAGTAGCATCGTCTACGTCTAAACTGGAGAGCTCTACGTTACGTGTTTACGTTTACGTACTCCGTTTTTATGACAGTTCGACATGTTAGGTAGTAAATTTATTCTAGTATATTATTTTGAAATTTTATTTTATGTGGGTTCATGAAAACACAAATTTACAGGATGAAATTAGCGCTTACGTGCATAATTTAATGTCTTTTACGATTAAACCGGGAACCCTAGGTTTACGTATTTACGCTTTTGTGCTCCGTTTTTTATGAGACAATTTTTATTAGAATCGTTTTGTGCCGTAGATTCATAATTTAAAAAAACGTTTTTTGTAAATCGACCCGAGGGCACGTTAATCGAGAAAACTAGAATCGAGGAGTACCCGTAAAATAATAGGGGATGAAACAAGTTACACTTGTCCCACCCCCTACTATGGGTGGACACAACACCTCTTTGGTGTCAAAACCTTATGCATCCATGAGACACTTGTCTCATACATGCACCATGGTTGTAGTAAATTACAACTCTTGTTTAGGAAAACAAAGAGAGTAAAGTAGGGAAAGTATTAAATACGACGGTTTAGGGAAACCGTGTACAAATGACCCTAATGAAGTTCGTTTCCCAAGGAGGTATATGTGTGTGACTAAAATGTAGCAAGATTTGAGATTAATATTGGATAGAAGGGGATGAGAAAATAGAATGACGAATACGTGAAATTAATTACTACTACGACTAAACGTAAAACCGTAAAAAGTACAAAAATAAAAATTAATTCTAAAAATTACCAAAAATCAAATAAAATAAACTAAGAGTTTACCAATGATCAAAACTTTTTCAAACCTTTTAATTAATTAAATATTAATTTTTAAATGCTAATTAAAGCCCTAAAAATAAAATTAATTATCAAAAAGCCCAATAAAGATTTTTCAATTGGTAAACCTCTAAAATGACCTAAAAAGATTTAAAACTATTTTTTTTAATTTTTAAACTAAGAAAAACTATTTAAAATGATTTAAAAACTATTAAACTTAAAATAATTATAAAAATTAATCTAAATATGATAAAATTCATCTAAGAGTTGTAAAAATCCTATTTTAATGTATTAAAGCTAAGAAAAATATAAAAAGTGCAATAATGTGAAATTTGAAAAATAATAATAAAATAACATTAAAATAATATTAAAAATCCAAAAATTATAAAAAATTCTAAATAATTGCAAACTAGTTTATTTTAACCTAATCAGAAAATGAAAGTGAAATTACCAAAATACCCCTAATGGGCCCCCAAATGGGCTAAAACCAAAAACAGTCAACCCTAATGGGCTCTTTAGCCCAAAAAGTCAAACTAGGCCCAAATGTCCTGAAAAAGCCATATCTGACTCAAAATTTAGTTCTAAGCACAAAAGTCTGAAGGCCCAAAAGCTGATTCTGAGTTTATCATAGCTTAAATAACAAACAGCTTATTCTTATTGGGCCAATAAGCCCATTAAGCAATAAGCCAATGCCATAAGCTCTGCTTAAACACACAACCTTCTTTTGAGATGCCTAAGAGATCTGTAAAAAGAATTTTGAAAAAGCTCACTCAATATGCCAGAAATAAGAAAATAGAAATCCACTAAACGACAAAATAGTCGAGTCAGAGTTCTAGGGGGTTTCAGAAGCTCTGGTTTGTTGCAAAAGCTCATAAATAGCTTACTAAGAATAATCAATAAAGAAAATCACAAAAAGCCAAGTAGAATAAGCTGTGTGAACCAATAAGCTGGCTAAAAAAGCCAACAAGCTAGTTTCCTAGCAAAAGCTTAACCAAATGACTTGTAACCTTCCAGACTTGTTATTAAGCTGAGAACAATGAGTTCTATTACAAAAGCCAAGTTGTTGCATGTACCAATAAGCAGTTCTAAAAAATAAGCCAATTTGTGCTTATTTGACCAAAAGTCAAAGTACTAGAAAGTTCACCAAATGATCAGAGATGGTATAAGGGCTTGTTATAAGCAACTTTTGTGAAAAACTCAAGGAGGGGTCCTTGTGAATCTAGAGGTCAATTGACCTTTTGATGACAGATTTTGGCAAAAAGGGCTTAATAAGCAAGTTAGCTTATAAGCCAGATACAAGGCACACCAAAAAGCAAAATTCACTCACAAGCAGCACATAAACAAGATCCAAGCAACAAAACCACAAGGCATATACTAGGATCACAAATGCAAGCACAAAATGAGGTGGTCACTTTGCTGATGCAAATGACCACTTCAGTCAACTTTGATAAGCTATAACACACTCAATAAGCCACCAAATTCAACAACCAGATAATCACTAGATAGCTTATCACCTAAACTATTCCCAAACCTGATTTCAGACCTTAGATCCAACAAACAAAGAAGTTATTGGATCTGATGTGTTTGACCAATTTCAAAAACACTTTTATCAGATTTTTGCAAAACTTGAAATCCCTTTTCCAAACTTTCAGAAACTTAACCAACGACTAAAACTTGTTCAATATGACTTATTTATACTTCCCAAACCCTAAGAACCAAGGGCACAAGGCCACAAGGCCTTATGAACCAGTAATCCCAAACAATCCTTTAATAAGCACTTTTCAAGCAAACTTCTTAATCCTTCAAACAACCTACTGATTTTAATGATCAAATAGCTACACTAGGTGACAACTAACAGATACCGGCCATAAATCACAAAGCACAAACACAAAATCACCAAATCATATAGCAAAACATAAAACAGACCATAACATGTGATTTTTTACAGGAATCTTAACAAGAGCTTATACCTGTCCTCCCCAACATCCTAGGAGGACCAGCAATGCTCCTTGGACCTTGTTCAACAACTAGAACAAGACCAAGGTACTTCAACAAGGGAGATGAATGACTGCCTTGGTTGATGTTTCAAATTAGAAACTCAAGGACTTGATTTCTTCAACACAATGAACAAACAGCCCAACCAAAGGCTCCAATCCCTTCACAAGCTTGGTGTTAACAAGCTTGTAAGAGCTTATAGCTTTTGGTCAAGGATTAGTACAACAAAAATAGCAAAATCAGAAACCACTTTTCAAGCTTTTTTCAAACTTGAAAACCTTACCAAACATAAACGTCCTTGAACCACAAGATTCAAGCACACTTATAACATATAATGGAACTCAGAATTACCCTTAAACAACACCAACTTTCAAAAACATAAAAAGGAATTACAATTTTCTCAAAATACCAACTTTTATAAAATTAAAAATGGAATTACAATGTTTAAAAGGTAAAACTGGAACAAGGCTCTCTCACAAGTTGAGGAGTCCTTATATAGGCCACAAGGGCTGAGATTACAATGAGAAAACCCTAGCTATGAAGTCCCTAAAATGCCCTTGAATCTTCTAGAAGAATTTTGATATTGAGCTGTCCAAATGCATCCTAGACGTTCATTTTAGCTTTGTAACCAAGCAAAGAGTGTCAGCTGTTGATTTGGCCACGTGGCAAAGCTAGGAGGTTAAGTTGTGATGTGATAGGTGGACGTCTTGAATGGTGGGGCCTTTTGGTGAGTGTGAGTGAGGGTTTTAGGTGTGGGATGAGTTTCTGCATGTGTGAATCAAGCGTGGGTAGGGTTAATTGGGATTTACCCTTTGTTTAAGTGAAGGTAAATCATGGGTTCTTCATGGTGAATAGTAACTAGTTTGATCCGGTTTTGGTGGATTGTTTAGTTGTTTGGCGCAAAAAGTGTTTGAATGTTTCATTTGAACACATTTGGCCCTTGTCTTTTGGTGAAATGGGTAAATCAAGTTTTTCAGCCATCAAAACGTATTCCCTTTGTTATATAACTTTCTGATTTCACACTTTTGCCCTAAAACTTTGGCAAAAGTGTTTCAAGGGTTATTTTTGCCATGTTTGAATACTTGAGGGACTGATTTTGGACTTTCTTGATCTTCAAAGGTCTTCATTGGTTCTTTGACTTTATGAGGGACCATAATTGACAATTTAGAATTGTTGAGGGACTAAACTTGTCATTTCTTCAAAGTTGAAGGACCATTTTGTAATTTTGACAAACTTAAGGGTCCAAACTTGTAATTATGAATATACAAGGGTTTTAAGTGTCATTTCTTCATATTTTGAGGATCAATCTTGTACATCTTCAAGTCTTCAAGGATTTATCATGGATAATTCATGAACAAGGACCCGGTTCTTTGTACGGCTTCGTTTCTCGTGTCCGTTTTTCCTTGTTTCTTGTGATCTTTTGTCTTTTTCACGATATCCATACCTAAAACAAACAAGTAAACAAATACAAGCATATATATATGGTATTTTATGACATTTTAATGCATTTTAAGCCCGAAAAGAACGATGAGATCATGTACAAATGCCATCTCATCACTCCCCCATACTAAGCCATTGCCGTGCCCTCACGCAATGCTAGAATAAACTATCTAAGCATTACCAAAATTCAATTTTATTAACCTTTATTGAAAAGTAAAATACTTGCAACAATACTACGAAGATGTGTAAAGAAATAATGTATGATTTTCATTACGAATGTGACTTTTAGGGTCAATGAATAGAAACAAGTAAATGTCCCTAAGAGTAAATTTCGTCATCCTTGATTGTCGTATATTCCATGCTAAGTGCAAAAACGAGATCATTGATGGTACAAGTCACAATGCTAACACTACTCATACGTCCAAATTGTGTAATACTTTTTCTACCCGCAATCCTAGTTATTATAAAATGAAATGGGTTACTAGCATTTTTTAACTATTTGTCATGGATCACAAGTGATTCATATTGACTTATTTGAGTATTTATTAGTCTGAAATCAAAGTAGCATGATTTAATCAATAGTTAGCCGAAGGACAAAATCTTTTAAAACGGCTTCTCGTGTATCTCCTTAAGTTCATATCTTGGCATAACTCGTTTCACGATTTGAGACCTTTCTCGGACCGATATTTGGCATGTACTTCATACTTCAAATCTTGGGAAGACGTTCTTGAAATTATGGTCTTCTCTTCATATTTTGGAATTCTTCACTTGATGTTTTTGAGAGATTCTTCATATTTGGACCACGACTTCATCATTTTTCTTCAATCTTTATTTTGGATTTTGATATACAACGATCCGCCTCCTTTTCGGACTTGGATATATTTATCCTCATACATTGTAAGGGTCTTTTTGGATAGACTTTCTCCATGATCTTTAGGGGAGTAATTGCTTTTCGTCGTGTGTCTCGATCCTTCATATTGATTTAGGAATAATGATACTTCACATCATCTTGGATCTTTAGCAAAAATAGAGCTCCTCATGCCTTGTTAGGGCCTTTTTGGATCTTCACCAATCTTCGCGTCCCGCTTCAATAAGTTATGCCTTGGCTATGAACTCTATTCAACCCCGAGCAACTTTTAAACGATCTTGTGCTAGAAGCAAAGTAACCTTTCAAATCGTACGACCTTACTTATTGCAATTATTTTTATTCCTAATGCATTGATCTTATGGGAGAAAAAGCCACAATTAAAAACATATGAGTTTTTGAAAAAACATTTTCATGTTCTACGTTTAGCATGATCACTTGTCTAACTCTATTATCTCTTGTTCTTCACTATTTAAAGACCTCTAATTAAAGAGACTCGTGAATACTTAGCCATGCAAGTCAAAATTAAGCCAAATTTGGATTAGCTTTCATTAAGACTATATCAAATCAAAGTTTTGGGTTTTCAAGCCACCTATAGGATCTTGCACTTTCTTGGACTTTTTCAAGTTTAAAGAATGCATTTTATAGTTCCCTTGATAAGTGACTTTCTAGGATCGATTATAGGAACTTGCGAAAAGTTCTTGTTCTTAACCCGAATGAGCTAAGACTTTTGCGTTTTAAAGTTCCCTATATAAAAGTCTAGCAAAACTTGAATTGAGAGGGTTAAGGAATGTAAAGGGCTCCAAATGCCCATCAAGTCAAAAGTTAGCTCTTATTCTACCCATCGGTAAATATACACTCGTGTCTTAAAAACACTTATTAAAACTAAAAAAAAAAATTTAATTTGGCCATTTTTAGCCTTATTAGCAACAAAATAAAACATTGGAAGTTGGAAAGCGTTAGGGCGTAGCAAAGCAAGTACCTATTCACCCCCCCCCCCCCCATACTAAAAGTAAACATTGTCCTCAATGTTTAGAGTCTAAAGGTGGAGCACCCCCATACTATAGACGAAGAATCAAATGCTTAGGATCTAGCATGGAAAGGGTGATCAACAATATATCTAAAGCCGTTTATTAATTATGCTAAAAGATAATTGTTAGAACAATAAAGGATATGTCATGGATTCGTGAAAAACTTCTTCAAACAAACGATGGAGGCTCACGTAAACAAACATGAGAGTCTTCAATCGTAGATGATGATGATCTAGATAACACAATCACAAACAACCACGAGACAACGAGTTGGAAGGGCACAATTCCCCTCTCATTATTTTATTAGAAAGCATAAAGGATAAGAATGGGATCTCCCCCACGAGGCACCTCGTTTTTTATTACCGAGTCATGAGCTCGACTCGATCCCCTCAATGCTAATTATCATTGGGGAAGGTGACTTGGTCGAGGTCAACCATTGAAGGAATTTACCCACCAAAGTAGTGCTTAAGCCTATGTCCATTTACCTTGAAGTTAGGACCATCATTTTTAGCTAGCTCGATGGTCCCATAAGGAAACACTTGTGTAACGGTGAAAGGACCCGACCAACGAGATTTCAATTTCCCGGAAAATATCTTAAGTCTAGATTTAAAAAGTAACACTTGATCACCAACGTTAAAAACCCGATTTTTAATCTTTGCATCATGAAACTTTTTAGTCTTTTCTTTGAAAATTAATGAATTTTCATAAGCATTGTCTCTTAGTTCATCCAATTCAATCAATTGTATTTTCCGGTAATCTCCCGCGTTCTTTAAGTCAAAGTTTGCATGCTTAAGGGCCCAGTATGCCTTATGCTCCAATTCAATGGGCAAATGACAATTCTTCCCATAGACTAACTTATAAGGAGTACAACCGATAGGTGTCTTGCGGCCCTAAAGGCCCATAAAGCGTCATCGAGTTTGTCGAACCATGAAGCACAGTTTTCTCCAATCGGCCTCTCTAAAATCCTCTTCAAAGCTCGGTTCGAAACCTCGACTTGCCCACTCGTTTGTGGGTGATAAGCCGTAGAAAGACGATGAGTAACTCCATATTTATTTAAGACCTTCTCGAATTGGTCATTACAAAAATGGGTTCCACGATCGCTTATAATAGCACGAGGGGTTCCGAACCGAGATAATAGTTGCTTCAAAAACTTCACTACCACACGAGCATCATTAGTAGGTAAATCCTTAGCTTCCACCCACTTAGAAAGGTAGTCGACGGCGATGAGGATATACTTGTTACCATGAGACTATGGGAACGGCCCCATAAAGTCTATGCCCCAAATGTCGAAAATCTCACACACTTGAATTATGTTTTTCGGCATTTCATCACGTTGAGATGATTTTCCTTGACGTTGGCACAAATCACACGACTTCACAAGTGCGTGTGCATCACGATAGATAGAAGGCCAAAAGAAGCCGGCATCGAACACTTTCTTAGCCGTGAGGTTAGCACCATGGTGACCACCCGTGGGTCCCTCGTGACAAGCTCTAAGGATGTTAGAAGCTTCGGCACCAAAAACACAACGTCGAACGAGTGGATCCGCACAAACCCGAAAGAGATAAGGATCGTCCCAAAAATAGGACTTAACGTCACGAAAGAATTTTCGCTTTTGTTGTGTCGTCATACCCTTGATTATGAAAGTGCCCGCATGGTAATTTGCAATGTCGGCAAACCATGGGGTGGTGTCTTTAGAATTCACTACACCGAGAGTCTCGAGAGGAAATGTTTCGGTGATTTCCTTGTTCTCGAAAACATCTTTGTGAGGATCTTCTAGACGAGAGAGATGATCGGCCGCTAGATTCTCGGCTCCTTTTTTGTCAAGCACGGTGACATCAAATTCTTGGAGGAGGAGCATCCAACGAAGCAATCTCGGCTTAGCATCTTGCTTAGCTAAGAGATACTAGATAGCCGAATGCTCGGTATACATGATGCTTTTAGTTAAGACGAGATAAGGTCGAAATTTCTCAAAAGCATAGACCACGGCAAGGAATTCCTTTTCCGTTGTGGTGTACTTTAATTGAGCCTCGGTCATCGTCTTACTAGCATAATGGATAGGACGGAAACGCTTTTCATAGCGTTGCCCTAAAACGGCCCCTATAGCATAATCACTTGCATCGCACATGATCTCAAAGGGTAATTCCCAATTAGGAGCAACAAGAATGGGAGCTTTGGTAAGTTTCCTTTTTATAGTTTCGAAAGCTCTAACACAATCCTCATTGAAATTAAAAGGAGCATCCTTCTTGAGAAGGTGTGTCATAGGTCGAGAGATTTTCGAAAAGCCTTTGATGAAACGACGATAAAAGCCCGCGTGGCCTAGGAAACTCCTAACTCCCTTAACGGTTTTGGGATGAGGTAACTTGGCGATGACGTCTACCTTAGCTTTATCGACCTCAATCCCCGCTTTCGAGACCTTATGTCCTAAGAAGATTCCTTGTTTACACATAAAATGACATTTTTCCCAATTAAGCACAAGATTGGTTTCTTCACAACGTTTTAACATTTGCTCGAGATTAGATAAACACGACGTGAACAAATTGCCAAACACCGAAAAGTCATCCATAAACACTTCCATCGACTTCTCGATCATATCGTGAAAAATGGCCATCATACACCGTTGAAACGTACCCGGTGCATTACAAAGTCCGAAAGGCATCCTACGATAAGAAAACGTTCCATAAGGACACGTAAACGTAGTCTTCTCTTGATCACGAGGGTCGATAGGGATTTGAAAGTAACCGGAAAAACCATCTAAAAAGCAATAGAATTCATTTCCCGTGAGTCGCTCCAACATTTGGTCCATGAAGGGCAAAAGAAAGTGGTCTTTACGAGTGCCGTCATTTAACTTTCAGTAGTCAATACACACCCTCCAACCGGTCACAACTCGAGTGGGAATTAACTCGTTGTTTTCATTAGGCACAACGGTCATTCCTCCCTTTTTAGGGACACAATGAATTGGGCTCACCCATGGGCTATCGGAGATAGGATAAATCATTCCCGCGTCAAGGAGTTTTAAAACTTCCTTTTTTATGACATCGTGAATTTTGGGGTTTACCCTTCTTTGACTTTGAATTGCGGGTTTGTAGTCCTCCTCCATTAAAATCTTGTGAGTACAAAATTTTGGGTCAATACCCTTAATGTCGGAAATTTTCCACGCAATTTCCCCTTTATGAGCTTTAAGAACCTTCAAGAGCTTGGTTTTTTCATCTTTAGCAAGACCTTTTGCAATAATAACCGGCAACTTGTCATCACCTTCTAAGAATGCGTATTCAAGGTGAGAAGGAAGATCTTTCAATTCAAGGATAGGCGGTTCCTCGATTGAAGATTTTTGCTCAACACTCATAACTTCCATCGGCGGAAGAAATGGTGGAGTAGAAGTATCATCACTAATAATCACCTCATCTTCATTGTCGATTTCATTTGAAGTAAAATCGCCTCCTTGGAATGGAGTGAGATTTGGTGTGGAATTAGCAAGAATCGGATCCAAAATAATGGGATTTCCACTTGACGAGCTATCGGAAAAACCTAACACTTCTTGTGAAAACTCATCGCAAACCACATAAACTAAGTCAATGTGATTGATGGTAGAGATTGCATAAACATGAGAAGGTTTTGAGTTTTGAGTAGCGTTTATGACAAGTTCCTCTTCGTTGAATCTCAAAGTAATAGTTCTTGCATGAAAGTCGATAAGCGATCTCGAGGTGTCTAAAAATGGACAACCTAAAACTAGAGGAACTTGAGGATCCACGGGGATGTCAACTACTATAAAATCAACGGGATAGTAGAACTTCCCCACTTTTACGAAAACATCTTCGGCTACTCCACATGCTAAAATCGTAGAATGATCGGCCATCTCGATAGACATGTTCGAAGGAGTAAGAGCCGGAAGCGAAAGCGATTTCCAAATGGAAAATGGCATCAAATTAATGCTCGCACCAAGATCGGCCAAGGCGAGGCATTCTTTCATATCTTGTATGTCACAAGGAATGAGAAACTTTCCGGGATCACCAACTTTTTCCGGTATGCGGTTAAGATAAACCGAAGAACAATTAGCAAGCTTTGAAAGCTTTTCTTTATCGCTCATCATACTTTTAAAAGTGGAAGCGAAACGAGGCATATATAACAACGCGTCGGCTAAACTCACATCAAAATGCACTTGTTGAAACATTTTTATAAAAAGCTCGATTTGTTGTTTGTTACGTTCTTGCAATTTCTCTTTGTTTCATCTCGAAGGGTAAGGTAAGGGTGGTGTGGGTTGGACATTAGGCAACGGCCTTGGAAACTCGGGTTCCATGATTGGTATCGGTTCAACCGTAGGTGTGGTATGAGCGGTACTTCGTGGGCTTGTGATATGCTCCTTTTCGACCATCACCTCGGGCTCTTTCTCGATTTCCTTCTCCGTAGAAGTACTTGGACGAGAGATTGGTTCCTTGAGAGTTTTACCACTTCGTGTAGTAATAACCTTCATTTCTCCCTTCGAGTTTGCAATGGTATCACTAGGAAGACCACCCGAGGAAGAGGGTTTACACATGATTGCTTCAAATATTTTTGCCATTCGGTCTTCAAATTTTGATTGCCTTAAATCCGCTTTTAACAATTCTTACTTAATCTCATGTTGTCCTTGTTCCATTCTTTGTTGATTTTGTTAAAGACGTTGAACATTTCCTTCCATTTTATTAGCATGAGTTTTAAGTTCATTAGCAAGTTCGTTTTTAAGCTCGTTTTTCAACTCCGATCTTAAGCTAATCATCTCACGTTGCATGTTATCAAACTTAGCATCATTTGCTTTAGCATAATCCAAAAATTCTCCTTGAAGATTTTTAGTGTGAGCATTTTGAAAACCTTGTGTAGTGTTTTGAAAATCACGGTTTTGGTTTTGATTAGTAACTTGTCCATTCCCACTTTGATAATTCCCTTTGTTGTAGTTATGTGAATTGCCTTGATAATTACCACATTGATTGTTGTTTCGATAGTTATTAGCATTTTGATTTGTTGGAGCTTGATTTGGGCGGGAACCTTGTCCGTTTTGGTTATAAGTTCCCGTTGCTACGTAAGCACTCGAAGTGTTACCACCGGCAGTAATGCACTCGGAAAGATCATGAGCTCCACCACAAGACAAACAACTCTTATCAACCGCTTTAACCGAAGCGGAATTCAAAGCATCTTGTGCTTTCCAATGACTCGTAAGATTTGAAAACCTATCGAAAAACCGATTTTCCTCATTAGCTTCATCATGTAAGGAATTAATGCTACGAGACGATGACGACGATGACGAACCCATATTGGCAACACTCGGTGTGTTACGAGGGTTGTAAACCTTAGATCTATTCTCGATAATCTTTAAAGCTTCATCGGTCGTTTTGCACAAAAAATTACCACCCGCGGCGGCATTCAAATAATCGCGTTCATGATCATTAAGCCCATTATAAAAAGTATCAACTTGATGTAATTCCGAAAAATCATGGTGTGGACATTCATGTAACCTTAAATCGTTCCCATGCCATTGAAAAACTCATTATTTCGTTGTACAAATCTTGAAATCTCATTTTTCAAATGTGTTGTTTTAGATGGTGGGAAAAATTTGTTCACAAACTTAGAAACAAGATCACTCCATGTCAAAATCGAATTTGGCGGTTCTTTCTCAAGCCAAATTTTAGCGGGTCCATCTAATGAGTATGGAAACAACATCATCTTAATGGCGTCATGTGGAACATCCTTAAACTTTCTAGTTACGGTGAGACGATTAAAATTCCTTATGTGGTAGTGCGGGTTGTTTTTTTCATGTCCTCTAAACTTATTTGCTTGCAACATCGACATTAAACCCGTCTTAATCTCAAAATTCTCCGCAAGGATAGCGGGAATCACAATGGCCTCTCCAAAACCCTCGGTGGGTGCTTGAAGCAACTCCATCATAGTACGATTAGCCATGACGACTTCTTGTTCTACAATAGGTTCAACAATTGGAGTTTGTTCTTCAATCAACGTCTCTTGATTTCCTTGATTTTGACGACGTTTACGAGCTCGTTTAGCTTGACTACGAGTTAGCATAAACTTCACGTAGAATGCGAGGTGAGCAAAGAAGATTCTTTTTGGGTGTTTTGTGAATTTTCAATTTTTTTGTGTTTTTGATTGTTTTTAATTTTTTTGGATTTTGGTGTATCTTCGTAGACAACAATCTACCAAATCTCTCCTCGAATCAAACTCTTGATTAAAGAAGCCTCGAAAGAATGAAAACGATCACGTGGAGTGAACGCCTTCGAATGACTTTAGAACTTTGGTGAAAACCAAATTGTTCAAGAGGGTTTAATCACAAAGAAACCAAGCAAATATATATGATACGTAATAATACTTTAGGCGGAAAAACCCTCGATTAGCCTTCAATCTCAAAATACTCACAAGCAAGCGGGGAAACGAGGCGGCGCGAAGCACTTAAGAGCCTTTTTCCTTAGGGTATATTTTATAATACCCACCTTATACCCATCTTATAGTTTGTATTTTTCAAAATCGAGCTTCACGAAAGTATTTATCTATTTTTGCCTTTTTCTTTTGTTTGAGATTCGAATATAATAATTAGGAGATCAAATCCCAATTAAGGTTGTGTTTTCACACTTTTTGGAGATATTTTGTATTGATTGTGATACTAAATACAATATAGTAATAATAATTTCACAAGAAAAACCAAAAAACCGATAATACGTATTAGTAGATTTCTACTAATACAAATACTATTTATGGTTAATATTAAAAACAACAAGAAAAATTAATCACGACACACCTCCCCGGCAGCGGTGCCAAAAATGGTTGTAGTAAATTACAACTCTTGTTTAGGAAAACAAAGAGAGTAAAGTAGGGAAAGTATTAAATACGACGGTTTAGGAAAACCGTGTACAAATGACCCTAATGAAGTTTGTTTCCCAAGGAGGTATATGTGTGTGACAAAAATGTAGCAAGATTTGAGATTAATATTGGATAGAAGGGGATGAGAAAATAGAATGACGAAGACGTGAAATTAATTACTACTACGACTAAACGTACAACCGTAAAAAGTACAAAAATAAAAATTAATTCTAAAATAACCAAAAATCAAATAAAATAAACTAAGAGTTTACCAATGATAAAAAAATTTTCAAACCTTTTAATTAATTAAATATTAATTTTTAAATGCTAATTAAAGCCCTAAAAATCAAATTAATAATCAAAAAGCCCAAATAAATATTTTTCAATTGGTAAACCTCTAAAATGACCTAAAAAGATTAAAAACTATTTTTATAAATTTTTAAACTATTTAAAATGATTTAAAAACTATTAAACTTAAAATAATTATAAAAATTAATCTAAATATGATAAAATTCATCTAAGAGTTGTAAAAATCCTATTTTAATGTATTAAAGCTAAGAAAAATATAAAAAGTGCAAAAATGTGAAATTTGAAAAATAATAATAAAATAATATTAAAATAATATTAAAATAATATTAAAAATCCAAAAATTATAAAAAATTCTAAAAACTTGCAAACTAGTTTATTTTAACCTAAATAATCAGAAAATGAAAGTGAAATTACCAAAATACCCCTAATGGGTCCCCAAATGGGCTAAAACCAAAAACAGTCAACACTAATGGGCTTTTTAGCCCAAAAAGTCAAACTAGGCCCAAATGTCCTGAAAAAGCCCTATCTGACTCAAAATTTAATTCTAAGCACAAAAGTCTGAAGGCCCAAAAGCTGATTCTGAGCTTATCACAGCTTAAATAACAAACATCTTATTCTTATTGGGCCAATAAGCCCATTAAACAATAAGCCAATGCCATAAGCTCTGCTTAAACACACAACCTTCTTTTGAGATGCCTAAGAGATCTATAAAAAGAAATTTTGAAAAAGCTCACTCAATAAGCCAAAAATAAGCAAAATAGAAATCCACTAAACGACAAAATAGTCGGGTTAGAGTTCTAGGGGGTTTCAGAAGCTCTGGTTTGTTGCAAAACCTCACAAGTAGCTTAACTAAGAATAATCAATAAAGAAAATCACAAAAAGCCAAGTAGAATAAGCTGTGTGAACCAATAAGCTGGCTGAAAAAGCCAAATAAGCTAGTTTCCTAGCAAAAGCTTAACCAAAAGACTTGTAACCTTCCAGACTTGTTATTAAGCTGAGAAAAATGAGTTCTATTACAAAAGCCAAGTTGTTGCATGTACCAATAAGCAATTCTAAAAAATAAGCCAATTTGTGCTTATTTGACCAAAAGTCAAAGTACTCCAAAGTTCACCAAATGATCAGAGATGGTATAAGGGCTTGTTATAAGCAACTTTTGTGAAGAACTCAAGGAGGAGTCCTTGTGAATCTAGAGGTCATTTGACCTTTTGATGTCAGATTTTGGCAAAAAGGGCTTAATAAGCCAGTTAGCTTATAAGCCATATACAAGGCACACCAAAAAGCAAAATTCACTCACAAGCAGCACATAAACAAGTTCCAAGCAACAAAACCACAAGGCATACACTAGGATCACAAATGCAAACACAAAATGAGGTGGTCACTTTGCTGATGCAAATGACCACTTCAGCCAACTTTGATAAGCTATAGCACACTCAATAAGCCACCAAATTCAACAACCAGATAATCAATAGATAGCTTATCACCTAAACTATTCCCAAACCTGATTTCAGACCTTAGATCCAGCAAACAAAGAAGTTATTGGATCTGATGTGTTTGACCAATTTCAAAAACACTTTTATCAGATTTTTGCAAAACTTGAAATCCCTTTTCCAAACTTTCATAAACTTAACCAATGACTAAAACTTGTTCAATATGACTTGTTTATACTTCCCAAACCTTAAGAACCAAGGGCACAAGGCCACAAGGCCTTATGAACCAGTAATCCCAAACAATCCTTTAATAAGCACTTTTCAAAGAAACTTCTTAATCCTTCAAACAACCTACTTATTTTAATGATCAAATAGCTACACTAGGTGACAACTAACAGATACCAGCCATAAAACACAAAGCACAAACACAAAATCACCAAATCACATAGCAAAACATAAAACAGGCCATAACATGTGAATTTTTAGAGGAATCTTAACAAGAGCTTATACCTGTCCTCCATAACATCCTAGGAGGACCAACAATGCTCCTTGGACCTTGTTCAACAACTAGAACAAGACCAAGGTACTTCAACAAGGGAGATGAATGACTGCCTTGGTTGATGTTTCAAAGTAGAAACTCAAGGACTTGATTTCTTCAACATAATGAACAAACAACCCAACCAAAGGCTCCAATCCCTTCACAAGCTTGGTGTCAACAAGCTTGTAAGAGCTTATAGCTTTTGGTCAAGGATTAGTACAACAAAAATAGCAAAATCAGAAACCACTTTTCAAGATTTTTTCAAACTTGAAAACCTTACCAAACATAAACGTCCTTGAACCACAAGATGCAAGCACACTTATAACATATAATGGAACTCAGAATTACCCTTAAACAACACCAACTTTCAAAAACATAAAAAGGAATTACAATTTTCTCAAAATACCAACTTTTATAAAATTCAAAAAAGAATTACAATGTTTAAAAGGTAAAACTGGAACAAGGCTCTCTCACAAGTTGAGGAGTCCTTATATAGGCCACAAGGGCTGAGATTACAATGAGAAAACCCTAGCTATGAAGTCCCTAAAATGCCCTTGAATCTTGTAGACGAATTTTGATATTGAGCTGTCCAAATGCATCCTAGACGTTCATTTTAGCTTTGTAACCAAGCAAAGAGTATCAGCTGTTGATTTGGCCAATGGCAAAGCTTGGAGGTTAAGTTGTGATGTGATAGGTGGACGTCTTGAATGGTAGGGCCCTTTGGTGAGTGTGAGTGAGGGTTTTGGGTGAGGGATGAGTTTCTGCATGTGTGAATCAAGCGTGGGTAGGGTTAATTGGTATTTACCCTTTGTTTAAGTGAAGGTAAATCATGGGTTCTTCATGGTGAATAGTAACTAGTTTGATCCGGTTTTGGTGGATTGTTTAGTTGTTTGGCGCAAAAAGTGTTTGAATGTTTCATTTGAACACCTTTGGCCCTTGTGTTTTGGTGAAATGGGTAAATCAAGTTTTTCAGCCACCAAAACGTATTCCCTTTGTTATAGAACTTTCTGATTTCACACTTTTGCCCCAAAACTTTGGCAAAAGTGTTTCAAGGGTTATTTTTGCCATGTTTGAATACTTGAGGGACTGATTTTGGACTTTCTTGATCTTCAAAGGTCTTCATTGGTTCTTTGACTTTATGAGGGATCATAATTGACAATTTAGAATTGTTGAGGGACTAAACTTGTCATTTCTTCAAAGTTGAAGGACCATTTTGTAATTTTGACAAACTTAAGGGACAAAACTTGTAATTATGAATATACAAGGGTTTTAAGTGTCATTTCTTCATATTTTGATGATCAATCTTGTACATCTTCAAGTCTTCAAGGATTTATCTTGGATAATTCATGAACTAGGACCCGGTTCTTTGTACGGCTTCGTTTCTTGTGTACATTTTTCCTTGTTTCTTGTGATCTTTTGTCTTTTTCATGATATCCATACCTAAAACATACAAGTAAACAAATACAAGCATATATATGGTATTTTATGACATTTTAATGCATTTTAAGCCCGAAAAGAACGATGAGATCATGTACAAATGCCATCTCATCACACCAAACCACTTAAACCACCAAAACCATCAAACCTTCACACATATACCTCATTTTCTTATGTGTTTGTAAAAGGTTTTCTCCATCTCTCCCTTTCTCCCTCTTTGGTCGTCCAACACCATCACCATCCCACCATTTTCATCAATTTTAAACTTACAACATAATCTACAATCAACATATGTTGATTGCTATATAAAAAGAGGATGATTAGAGGTGATTACAACTTATGAAAGGAAGATTCTAAGGAGTTCTTGGCTGATTTCTCAAGAGGAGTACATATATTTGAAGATCATAAAAAGATGTTTTGAAAAGATAAAGATTTGATTGCAAGGATCAAACTTGTTCATCCAAAATCCCATCTTTTCCATCACTTTGGTTGGTATAAAGATTGTCTTCCTACCATCATCCTACTATTTTTGTAAATGTATTGTCTATTTACTACTAAATGTATATGTAAGAGATATATGAATGATGATCAAGTGATTACATGGGGATTTTATGTCATTAGATTAAGTTGATGAGGCTAAATCTATAAGTAAAAGATGTTAAAATCATCACTAGATAAGTAGGTTGTTAAAAACAGTAACTTTCAATAATTTTACTTGGTTAAATGGATGAGATTATTAGATATATAGATAGATAATTGATTTTTACATAAGTGGTGAATTGGTCACTCAATGGAATGTTAAAAATAATCAAGATATAGCCAAAACACTTTTTGTGGTACTAAGTCTGGTCTGTTTTGGACGAATTATTAAAAATACTTAAAGGCTGTTTGAGCAGTAGATAAACCAGAGTTATTTGTAACACATATCATGTAATTTATACAGTAAAAAATTGAGGTTCTATTTCATCGTAGAACTCAAGATATGATCCAAATGGTGGACATGAAATTCTATATTAGATTTCTTAATAAATTATATAATATCAAAAGAGCACTTGAAGTAAAATATTATATAAAATAAGTATATAAAAGTTAATAAATGATAACAAATATTATAAAATAAGTTTATATACTATAATAAATAAATATTACATTTTATTAAAATAAAACTCAAATGTTTTCTAAAGATTTTTACGTCTTTTCGGCTAAAACCGAAAGGATGGCATTTTCGCCAAATAAAACTTAGATGGTTGGACCCGTCTAATGTAACTTTTTATAAAACATATACTGATATGTAAACACACCTGACAAGTAAAAATCGACATAACTGAGCTTTGTAACATATGGACCATAATGGGCCAAATTAGCCTTGTTGGACCACTAGGCCCAACTAGTTTGGTTTAATATTATTGGAGTTACTCATGGGCTTAACCCACTTGGGCCCAACATATGAGTACGGGCCTGGTCTTAAAAAGATAAATGGACTAATATAATGTGTTGGACTCTCAATGGGCTTATTGGGCCTTAATATGTAAATGGGCTAAAACTAGTATAACTAGACTAAGTTAACTAGTATCTAACCACTAGTAATGTTGTATAAGGAAATAAAACCCCACTTGATCATCATGTTATGACATCATTACATATACATAACAACTTTTATAAAGTTATTTGACGATATTCTATGACCGAGTATTATTTGTTTAGGTATCCCGTGATCGAGGCACGTACCATACATCCTAAATGCCGATAACCCGCCTTTCCCAACTAATGTGAGTTCATAGCCTCGCACTCTTTTAAATGTTTTATAAAGTGTTTTATACACCCGCGAGGGAGATAACATGATAGTTTTAATAAAAATAGAACACAAGTGGTTCCGATTGTATGTTTATTGATATGGACCTGATTGATTGTATGACCCAAAATGGGTGATTGAAATGGATTATTATTAGTTAGGTTATGTCACTATAAGTCCCATTAGCATGAATTGTGAAAGACCGGGAGTGGTAGACGCTTATGCATATAATAGTACTATTTGGGGAAGATCACCCCAGTTCGTTCCTTGACGGTTGATCCCCGTCGTGCCACATTGATTCGTAAGAGAACTTATGTATGAGAGGGATATATTTAGCGTAATTATTGTGACGACACGTTGTTTTAAATGGGCAAATGAAATATGGGCTAGCTACCCGATATATTTTATAGAAAGGTAACAATGTCATGCGGCTTATAATAATCCGATAATAATAATGATAATGGTAATACTGAGGATGCGTTCTCAGGAATAACGTATGGTATGTGATTTGAATTATAATATATTGCCCGACTAGCAATATGGGGTCTTATTTATGACTATACCCGTTTTCTGGTTTTACATAACTGTTTTATATAACGGTTTTTATTATTTTATAAACAACGTTATAAAACGTATTGAATGGTGTTATTATGACAATGATTCGTATACAATGTTTTTGGCCTAAGTTATGATTTACGACAATGATTCGTATCAAATGCTTAAGGCCTATGTTATGATTTACGACAATGATTCGTATAAAATGTTTTTGGCCTATGTTATGGTCTATGACAAAGAATTGTACAAAAATGTTTTTCGATAATGATTATATACCGATAATATGTGAATGGTTTTATTAAACTCTATGGACTCGCTTAGCGTTTTGCTGACTTTTAACATGTTTTATCTCAGGTACTTGAAGGTAATTCTCGGGAAGATGTCAAGAATTTATGGCCCGCATTTAAATAAAAATTTCCATTCAAATGTTTTGTAAATTTGTAAGATATATTTGACCTGAGGACCTATGTAATTTGATATTTATGAATAGAAAATGCTTTGTTATTAAAATACGCGACTTTTAAGCGTTGTCTATGATTTGAGTAATGTGCTATCCCGTAACACTAACGACTCTTCCGCTGATTTTAAGCATGAATATTTGGGGGTGTTACACTGTATTTTATAGGGAATAAAATACCATCTTCTATTTTAGCGTCGTTCGTCTCTAGGAAATCGTATTCTTAGATATCATACAAGACGTCTTACACACACCAAGGTAAAAAGGAAACTTAAGGGTATAATAAACACTAGACTACTTGTTTATATTCGTGTTATGTCAGAAATTTCTAAGTCAATGATTTACATTCTGTTTATTTGATTGAATTAGGACGCTTCTTCAGTCAAATAAATAAATTTAAATCATCAAAATTATAATTTCTTCCTTGCATAAAGTTGGACGCATCTTTATGTTAGTGAGAATTTATAAATGGACTTAAAGAGATTCGATATAAGACAAATATGGACTTAATAAAACGTTAGAATACTTGTGTTTTTACACTGTATGCTTTTACTGAAATATGTTATTATATGGAGTGCCCAAACTGTTACTTGCTACCCAAATTTCATGAGTCATTAAACACTTACGTATGCGCTAATAAGGTGAATAGATCTATTAGAAGATACGTCAATATTCGTCTTAGATTTGGAATTTGTAAATACTTGGAATGTGAAGTATTCCATTCCACTCGAAGAAACTTTGAAATCCTTATATTATGCTCTAACAAAAGAAGCAGAATATTGAAAGACATTCGACTTACTAGTTCAATCTGAATTTCCTCTATGGGAATAGGAAAGAACAATGAGGATTTTGTTACTTGAAATTAAACATGATGCCATCCGGATCATTGTCGATTGTTTTACTAAGGCTACATGATCTACTCCTATCTAGGAAATTAATAATATGGAAACTCTGACGCGATTGTACAAGAAATAATCTGTCGACATAGAGAATCAATATCTATCATCTAAGATCGTGACGAGTTTTTCACATCTTGATCCTAAAAGTATACTAAAATTTTGTGTGTAATAATGTGTTAAGTCGAAGAACTACCCAAATACTAAACTATATACTCCACGTATGTGTTCTAAGTTTTGGAAAGAACACTTACCATTGGAAAAAAAAATTCCCGTATAACAATAGTTCTCATGCTAAAATTAGAGCAATACTATTTGAAGCACTCTATCGAAAGAAGTGCCATTTGCGTATCTGTTGAGCCCAAGTTGGAGATTTTCAACCTACGAAACCCAAATTAGTTCATGAAACTAGAAATATTATATCAGAATAGAGCGTCACAGTACGTTGAATAGTGACCGTTAGGTAACTGATAGATTTAAATGGTAAATTGGAAATATTGTTTTGATAAAGATTTCTCATTGTGAATGAGAAAATACACCATATTAAACAGTATCTAGTTAAAAAGGATATTTTCTCTATCAATTACCCAAATTAGTTTTGAAAAATGTGATAATCAATTCAAGATTTTGAACTGAGCAGTGACATATTGACAAGAGTTTCCCACAGAACTTAGCAATAATCACAATCCTTTTCATATTTTGGAATCTAAGAAAGATTTATGTGATTAAATGATTGATTTGAAACTAAATACCAACCTTAAAGTTGTATTCTTGATATGTGAATAAAATTCTAAGAAAGAATTTGAACACCTAAGAGCTATGTTTGCCCTAGATATGCTATGTTATCCTTATAATCTCAGAACGAGATTTCTTTAAGGGGGAGAGACTGTGACAATCCTCAAATTTCACTTATGTGCTATAAGCTATGACTGTCTCAATATGAAAATTTGACTAGAAATTTTTGTTTTTTGTACCTTACTTGGTAAGATGAACTGCTTCTCACAACCTGAACTACCATTACAATATATTCCTATATCTTGTCAATACAAGGTATATATCAAGTCTAAGATCTAAAGGTGATCTAATAAGTTAAATATCAATAAGAACATCTCAAATATAACCATGATGCCCTAAATTCCCTTAGAAACCCTAGAATCCCTATAAATGAGTTGTAAACTCAAGAATGGTAAGCTATGGATGGAAAACACATATGAATAAGTCATTAAGGATTATAAACAAGTTGTAAACTATACTTTAAATACATAATCATACCTAATAATATCAAGAACAAACCATACAAAGCTAAGTACAAGTAATAATACATAATAGTCTAGATCACCACCTAGAAACCCTTGGTAAACAATATTTTAAGCAATGTAATTACATAGTATCCATGCAAAAATATCAAAAACAATTTACTAATTACAATCTATCAAATCAATAAAAGTTAATTGATCACAAAATGCAAATATTCACTCATCCAAGGCTAATTACAAGTTAAGACCTAGTAACCAAGATTAGCATATAAAATCCATTTCAAATTGAATTAGAGTCTAATCTTTTCCCATAAATTATAAAACTACACTATACATCATATTAAGAATATACATTCATTTCAAGTCAAGTTGCAAGTTGGTAAAGCATAAAGTACAAGTATTCAAGGATCTTAAGCTCCCATAAATGTCCCTAGAATATGATGAACCTATACAAACCCTTAAACTAAAAATGTAGAATCCCTAGAAGTCATAAACATACTATATAAGGCCTAGAATAAGTGTTTATAAAGGTACAAACCCTAATTACCCAAGATAGAAAGTCATTAGAATTAATGACCTAAAAACCCTAATATTAAGAAATCTACATGGAATCACCACCTAGTTCTTTTTGGACAAGTCTATAAATATTAATAGGACTTCATTAAGGTTATAAGATTATATTAAGACAATTTACAAATACCATGATGCACAAGGTACAAGATTTCAATGTATGGCTTGTAAATTAGGTCAAAATGGGTATTTTCACCCTTTAGACATGTTTACTTAGAATAACTTAATAAAACCAATGTAGGGACTTCATAAACACACTAAGGACAATGTAGGATGTATAAATTGAGTTTACATCAATAACTAGTCGAAGGATAATCACATTTATTAAGATTAAACCCTAGATCATTAGAAAACCCTAACCCGCCTAAGTTTTCTTCCCATTTTCATATCAAACCTTTTTAAAAATTTAAACCAAGGAATTAAATAGAATTTCTAAACCCTAATTAATCCTTAATCATTCACTAATCACATTCCTAAATCCCTAATCAACAAAAACACAAACCATAAGTTACAAGCCCTAATTTAGGACCCGGTTTTAGTTTTCCTTCCAAAAATGCATTCAAAACCCTTTCCCTAGAAAATTTAAACATTGGATCAGTACTAATATATATTTAGGAGATATTTTACAAGTAGGTGATGCACCTACTTGTGTGATACACCTCATTGATCTTATCATTTGTAGCCGTGACCTATTCTTAACCACAAGACCAAGATATTTTCTTCCTAGACTCTAGGAACTTGCATAGATCTTTCTTAGGCTTCCTTAGTCAATAATACCTGGTCCTTACACGTTTCATGGATTGACTTGGAGGCTAAGGCTTTAAAATAGTATAAATAGGAGCCTTTAGCTTCATTTTAGAATCATCCTTCACTTTCAATCTTATACACCTATAAATTATGTTCTTACCCATACATTAAAGCTCTAAGGAGTCCCTAAGATCAGTAGCAAGCTTTGGAAAAAGTTCTAGGAGTTCTTGAAGAGTTATGAGGAAGATATAGTCCATATACCTCATTAGGAGCCATTTTAGAGCAGCCCAGGTAATCACTTTGTTAGCTATGCTTTGATCTTGTTATAATACTTTCTTAGAGCTTTTATACTGTTAATAAGATGTTAGAAAGATGATCTAAAAGAAACTAAGTCATTTCATCAATTTAAATGAAAGTTATAAGTTAAAGATGTCTTAAAACCCTAATTTTGTAATCTACATGAAATAATAAGCAAAAACCCATTTCAAAAGCTATATTCTGAATAAATGTTGATATTATGATTATAAACATGTTTTGAAACTTTGTTTTAAAATCCTATATCATTTGGTCCATTTTTGAGGTTATTATGTGATTTTTACAAGTATAGGGACTAAAACTGTCATTTTTGAAACTATTTAACATTTTGGGCCAAAAGTATCATTTTATGAAATTATAAGCTATAAGAATAAATGTTAGAAAGTTTTAGGTCCTAAGGTTAAATATTGAGGATTTAAAATGCAAATACAAAAACTATATACTTTAGGGGTTAAAAGTGTAATTATACCAAAGTGTAACCAAAAGGACTAATTTTGCCAATTTTGAAACTAAAGAAGATTAATCATGAATATGAGAAAGTAATGAAGGTATCATGCTAGTAGGGAGCTTTGTACAAACATGTTCCATCTCGATATTACGTTCTGACTGAGTGGTTGGGTTTACGATTTAAAGTGCCATCGCTCCTCAAACGTTTATAGAATGGCTTCTGAGTATGATGGCACGAACAATGGTGCAATAATTACCATCAAATATTAATAAAAGAACATATAACCAACAATTAACAACATTGAACCAAAAATCAAACACTTGATACTATACACAATGTATTAATCTAGGTTTGTGTGAGATCAAGTTGTTGTTTATGAGACCAAGTTGTGGTTTGTATGATCAAGCTGTCTATCTGTGAATGAAATATATCTGATTATAGCTCGGATTCTATGGACATAAGGTAAGTTCATAGCCTCACTTTTAAATACTTTCTAAATGATTTAAAAACCCGTGAGGGGGATATATGCTAAAACTGGAATACAAGTGCTTTTAAAATTGTATGGTATGATTATTGACACTATGTCTACTACTGCCATTAATTCCCTTTTTAATCGTGAACCGCTAATCATTTCTTGAAAATGAGCACTAATATTGTGAATAATACTATTTGGGGTTTGACATCCCCTATCTGGGTAAGTCGCGCTTGCCAGCAGCTGAAGGTTCCTACCTTGGCTAACAGATACACTTTTTTTTGCTAAACTAAGGATAGTCTGGTAGGCTTCCTTCTTATAAGGGCAGTTTGTTGGTTATTGTCTAGCAGCGGGGTCATGAGCATAGTGAAGTGTGATGACTATTTTATGTGGGTGTATAACAACGTAGCCCGGAAGATATACTTATATTCAAAACTGTTATTACAAACCTATAAATTCACTCAACCTTTATGTTGACTTTAAACATATATCTCAAATAAATGGTGACTAATAGCATGGAGCAGCACAAGGATGGCATGAATAGGCACATGACTGAAATTATTCTAGATTTTGGGAACCACATATTGTAAAACTTTTATTTTTTAATGATATATAAAGAAAGTTGATTTCACCACTCTTTTGAGTTGTTTTTATGTTATTATGACTTGTGTTCTATGAAGTAATACCCTAGATCAATGTTCCGCTGCGTAAAGGTAATATGGGGGTGTTACAACAAGTGAGAAGTGGATTCAATCCCTACATCACAAACTGGACAAGTAAGGGACTGTATATATTAATGCCCCAGTTAGAGAGATTCCACCTCGTGGGGATAGCATTCATGTTAACTTTCCACGCCAAAACGTTTACTTTTAAAGGAATAAACTTGACCCATCTAGTTTTAGGGCCCACTGTAGCTGTCCGAGCACAATTTATCTCTTTCCTTAGTGTTGGAAATACGTTATACGTATATAGAAAGTCTCGGTCACTCTAACAATATAGTTATAGGCTCGTAGTAGTGTTGAAGTTACTTTTATTAAATAGCCCGACCCATGAGCATGTTCATGGGCCAGAGGCCCAAGTCCATTAAGGACTTGGGTATATAAGCCTCTTTCCACCATGGAAAGAGGTGTTGGTTTTTTCATTTCTCACTTTAATATCACATAGTTTCTTTCACTTCTCTCTCGAAGTTTCTCTCTCTATAAAACATCAACCCTCTTGATTCATAAAGATTATCATTGTTCTACAATTGGTATCAAGAGCTATGGGATGAAATAAAGATTGGTTTTGTGTTGTTCATACTTTTCTAAGTGTGTTCATGTGTTTTTTATTGATTTCTTCCAAAAGTTACAAAAAAATTTCGTGTTTTTTTAATTCCAAGTGATCTATATCTCTTCTAAATAGTTCTAGTAACGATTTGGTGATATTCGTTTGGTTAGAATCACGAATTCCAAGGTAAAATACCATTCTTTATTGTTGTTCTTAAGTCTCGGCTTATTTATTGGGTTCGATCTGATTTTGTGATTGCATAAACCTTGGGGGTTTCTACTTGCGATCCATAGTCACGATCTAATACTACGATCTAACTGCGATCATAAGTACGATCCACGTTACGATCTGTGACTACGATAGCTTACTACGATCTACGCTACGATCAAGCAGTACGATTGCTTAGTACGATCCAAGCTACAATCAAGGAGTACGATTGCTTAGTACGATCCAGACTACTATCAAGGTACGATCGCTTCAGTACGATAGCTCGCTACGATCAGGGTACGATCGCTTCACTACGATAGCTTAGTACGATCTAGGCTTCGATCAGAGTACGATCGCATCAGTACGATAGCTAAGTACGATCTAGGCTTCGATCAGGGTACGGTCGCTTGAGTAGGATAGGAGAGTACGATCACAATACGATCTGGGAGTCTGATCTAGGAGTACGATCAGCTATAATTTGCAACACTTAGAGGATTTTTCACCTTAGCATTTATTTGGAGACATTACCAAAAACACACAATCAAAATATCATAATATTTTTATTTAAACAACATTAAAACACATAATCTTATTTCATTGCTCGATCATTTTTGATAATCTTTTTTTCAAGGGATCATAAAATGAATTCACATTCATATATGCCAACCATCACTTCGCTTACCGATATCTCAATCATCTCGGGTACCGACACTCGACCACCTTTGCTCATCAAAGATTTGTTTGAAGCATGGCAAGGTCGCATGAAAACGTACATCATGGGCAAACCCAATGGTCGACTTATGCTTTAATCAATTGAAAAAGGTCCATTAGATTGGGGAGAAGTTACCGTCAACAATGTAACAAGGGCTAGGGAGTGTCATGAGTTAACCAATGCTAACAAAATCATTGCCGATGCAGATGAAAGGGCCGTTCAGACAATTCTTCAAGCCCTTCCACCCGATATCTTTAGAATGGTAAGTGAACACACAGTCGCAAAGAATCTTTGGGATCGATTAGCTGCTTTGTTACAAGAGACCTCTCTCACTAAGCAAGAACGAGAGTATCAATTGTATGACTTCTTTGATAGGTTTACATACATTCCAGGGGTGACTCTTCACGATTACTGCTGGCGTTTCACCACTTTGATGAATGACATGAACGTGTATAATCTAAGGATTGAACAGTTTCAACTAACACAATGTTTTTGAACACCTTACCCCAAGAATGGAGTCAATATGTCACCGATGTTAAGATGATTCGAGATTTGCACAAATCAAATTTAGATCAACTCTATGCCTTCTTGCAACAAAACGAGAAGCACGTGATCCAAAAACGCATCCCTCAGGGATCTTATCATGAACCATTGGCACTAATGGCAAACAATCCTACATTGTCGTATCACAACTCTACGTTTGCTTTGGGACACCAATCTTCCTATCAACCAGTATATCAAACACCTAGCTTCCCACAGGATTCGATCTTGCCACAACCGCCCACATCTTATCACCAACTACACAAACAACAAGCAACATCATCACAAGGAGATTCACATCCGTTACCTTATGATTTACACCAGTATTTACTTTATCAACCTCCAACAAACCCTGCTGTTACCTATCAACAATTTGAGGCTCCTCATCCCTATTACTCACAACAAGTTAGTGCTCCATCAAATCAACTTGTAGCTCAATCAGCACCATCATTCTACTGTGATGATGAGATCCATGTCCCTGAGTTTAGACAAGGGGACAGTCTTACTGATATACTTGCTCAAATGTCTGCTTATCTCACTAAAACATTGAACAAACGAGGTTACAGAAGTCCAGCAACAACTAACAATCATTTAAGGAACTCTTCTAACTCTCAACAAGAGGCTACAATTCAGGATGGCAGAGTCATGGTGCAACCACTTTAGGGGAGACCCAATTCATCTACTGCTGGTGCACGTTCATCTAACACTGCTGCTACAAGAGGTAATAGCACTGGTAAAATGAAGGTGATTATATGCTACAACTGCAAAGTGGAAGGGCACATGGCCCGAGAGTGCAAGCAGCCTAAGAGGAAAAGGGACGGCACATGGTTTCAGGAGAAGATCTACTTGGTGAATGCTCAAGCCCAAGGACGTGAGCTCGATGAAGAAGAGTTGGAATTTCTCGCAGATCCGGGAGTAGCGGACACTGACGGTCTCACAGCAACCATCACAAACAATGCCGCATATCAATGTGATGATTTGGATGCATACGACTCTGACTGTGATGATCTCAACACCGCCAAAGCAGCTCTCATGGCAAATCTTTCACTTTATGGAGCTGATACAATTTCTGAGGTACCAAATACTGCTAGAGATACTAGTATTGTACCTTATCAAGTTGAGCAAGTGTCTGAGTATTCGGAACAGCCTCCGGTGGTTAGTACCTCAATCGAGGAGACAAACAATGATAGCAATATCAATGCAAGTCCCCATACTTTGAGTGAACCACAACCGGGAGCTATTACGACTACAAATTCGTCTGCTCAACCTGATTTGGTTATGGTCTCGGCATCTTTGCTTAGCCAAATGAATAATGCGGTCCTTGAAACCCTCAATGTTAATCAGACTCTATCTGTCGAGCTTGCTTTGCATAAGGAAAAGGTTAAAACCTTAGAATTAACTCCAGTATCCACGACCTTAACCAATCCTGAATTTGATAGGTTTAAGAAATTCCAAATGGATAATCTGCTAGAAATTGAGAGTTTAAGAGCAAATCTTTCGAAAGAACTCAAAGAAAAAGAGTCAGTCGTTAATAATTTTCAAAAACTTCAAACGGATTTCGAAATTCTCGAGTCGAAAAGAGTTGAAACGGAAATTAAGGCGCCCGAGAGAGTTAAAAAGACTGAAATTTTACTTTTAAAACAATATGCTGCTTCACATTTAGTACACTTGTTTCATTCTTCTTTTCAAGAGTTCAATCTATCACGTCTAATAGACCTACCACCTAACCCGGGGTATGCAAAGCAAGCATTTCACCACAACCCACGACTTTATGATGAAATCAAGTTAGGATTGGTATTAGATCCGATTGTGTTCTTGAATGAATCTGAGAGCATGACACCATATGACGAGAAGCGGTTAAAATTACTTCCTACATATCCTGAATATGACTATGCTCAAATGAATGCAACAAATGCTACAATAGATCTTAGAACTCGATTTAATATGAAAAAGAGAACTATCCAAACATCCACTTTCATGCCTACAAGAGAATGCCTTAGTATAATTCCTACACTCGTTAACTCGGACGAACCGAAGGAAATTCCTAAGAATATTCCACCGGTGAGTACGGTAAAGCTCAGCTTGGAAGAGATTGAGCGATACCTTACCGAGTTTGACAAGGTCATCCTGGAATGTACGACTTCAACGGCTCTAACCGCTGGAGAATGGGATTTCGAGCACATGAAAACGGTGTTTGAGAAAGAGATCGTTCCGTTTGTGAACGATATTAAAAAAAGGAGTATCTGATCTAGCGGGTAATCTAAGTTTTGAAATTGGTGAAGTTCAAAAAGTTTTCTATGAAATGGATGATGCCTATGAACAACATTTAATTGAAAAAGAAAAGATTTTATCCGAATATGACCGTTTCTTAGAACATATAGTGTCTCTCGAAGTGATGCAAGTTGTTACTCTTAAATACGCTCATGAGATTTCATCTACTCCTGTGAATATATGTGATGATGTGCATGATATGTCTGTGAATATTGTTGAGCCTGTGATTAATGTAGATAATCATTCTTGTCATGAATCCAACGCTGAATTTTTAAAGCTTCAAAATTCTTATGACACACTTTCAAAACGTTTTAATGAGCTTCAAAAACATTGTATATCTCTTGAAATTAAAAATCAATCTAAAAATAAAACTCTTTAAAAAAAATTTGATTGTGAAAACTCCGTTGAGATAAGTGACAAGATGATTCAGGTTGTTCAGGCTCTAGAGGAAGAAATTATGAGACTTAAGAGAGAATCAGTAGCAGAGAAATTGGAACTAGAGGCTGCAGAGATTAAGAATCATGTCCTAGAAGATAGAATTAATTCTATGATAAGGGAGCTTGATAAAGTAAAGCAGGGTTTCTCATATATTTATGGTTCATTAGAAGAACGCTTCGCTTTTAACGCGGTAGAGCAAAAGTCAATCATTGACCAATTGAACTGTAAGTGCGAGGAGGTCTCTGACTTAAATATTCAACTCGTAGACAAAAACATGGTTTTGGCTGAATTAAAGGAGACACTTCAACTCAAAGGACAAGAAGTTGTTGATAATCCAGCCACCATCTCTGCCTCGACCTCTAGTGCTCCCAAACCCAACCCACGTGTGCTATATCGGGATCCAAAATTTAAGAATAGTCCAACTAAGTTTGCCACATACATGAAAAATGCCTTAGAACATGCTGATCTTGCTAGAGAGATAGTTGATGAAATGCATGAACTAGATCCCACAAGTCATCTTCTATATGAGCTTTTCTTATATGTGGATCGCGTTAAGGATTGTTTAGCAAACTTAGAGTACATTGGGCAACCGATATCTGTACCCCCGAAACAGCAAACCCCCACCATTGCCATTACTCCATTCAATAAGAATCCAGGATCTAGGCCTATTTTAAATACACCCATCAAGGCTACATCAAAATCTATCACTAATGTTCCCATGGCTTCTACAGGAGTAATTATGACTAATAAGGCTAAAGGATCTCAAGACAAGAAAGATAGGATCAAGCCTTCCACTAGTAGGACTGCCAAGAAGAAAGTAGAAGTTCACCCTAGGAATGTTATTTCAGTTTCAAATAAAAAGAATCATGTATCTAAGACAAAAGGATCTGCTTCTGTGTAGAAGCCTAAGAAAAATGTGAATTTGAATTTGCGATGTTGGAATTGTAATGAATGCATGTTTTCTCAACGTCATGATTTATGCCTTGTTGATCACGTGAATGAAATGTATGCTATTAGGAACAACCTTGAATGGATTCCAACAGGGAAGAAATTCACCCAAGTTGGTTGGCAATGCAAACCCACTGGTAGGACCTTTACTGCTAATGGAACTAAGTGCCCTTTAACTAGGATCACATTCACGGAAGTTAGGTCTCAGCGTCCTTTAAATAGGAACACTAGCACTAAGAAATGGAAAAAGCGTCCTTTAACTAGGTCTGCCCCCACTATTATGCCTACCAGTGAAGAAGTACCTCAGGATCTTAGACAACTAGAATCTAAGCCGGCATTTAGGAAGAAAGTTTGGAAGCCTAAGAATTCTTCGGTTAGCAAATCTAAGATAATTATATATGTACCTGCTAACACAGAGGAATTACTAGATTCCGATACATCGCCCTTCTGGTGATATTTTCAGGTGGTCCAAATCATCCTCTGGTACTTGGACTTTGGGTGCTCAAAGCATATGACCGGAGATCGCTCGATGCTCAGAAATTTCGTCAGCAAGTTTCTAGGAACGGTTAAATTCGGCAACGACCATATTGCGAAGATCATGGGTTATGGTGAATACTAAATAGGGAATGTTACGGTTTCAAGGGTTTATTATGTGGAGGGACTTGGTCACAATCTATTTTCAGTGGGACAATTTTGCGATTCAAACCTTGAAGTGGCTTTTCGACAATATACTTGCTTTATTCGCGATCTTGCAGGCAATGATTTGTTAAAGGGTTTTCGAGGGGATAATCTCTACACACTGTCCATTCAAAACATGATGGTCGCCTCTCTTGTATGGCTTCTTTCCAAAGCATCTAAGACCAAGTCATGGTTGTGGCATCGTCGGTTATCTCATCTCAACTTTGATGCTATTAACCATTTGGCTAAAAACGAACTTGTTCGTGGTCTTCCAAAACTTAAGTTCGACAAGGATCATTTATGTTCCACGTGTTCTTTGGGAAAAAGCACCAAGAAATCATACAAACCTAAAGCTGAAGACACCAACCAAGAACCACTATATCTTTTGCACATGGATCTTTGCGGGCCAATGCGTACGGCTAGTGTGAGTGGTAGAAAATACATCCTCATCATGGTTGATGATCTCTCAAGGTTTACATGGGTAAAATTCTTAGCATCCAAGGATCAAGCACCAGAGTATATCATTACTTTCTTAAAGATGATCCAAGTACGTCTTAACGCTATTGTTCGCCGCATTCGAACTGATAATGGAACTGAGTTTGTTAATCAAACTCTACGAAACTATTACGAAAATGTAGGTATTTCACATGAAACTTCTGTTTCCCGCACTCCACAACAAAACGGTGTCGTGGAAAGACGTAACCGTACACTTATGGAAGCTGCTCGAACTATGTTGATTTATGCGAATGCTCCTTTATTCTTATGGGCTGAAGTAGTGGCAACCGCATGTTATACCCAAAACCGCTCCATCATTCGTAAACGCCATGGTAAAATTCCATATGAGCTACTTCATGGACTCAAACCCGATATTTCTATTCTTCATTTGTTTGGTGCACTATGTTATCCAAACACCAATAGTGAGAATTTGGGCAAACTTCAACCGAAGGCTGATATTGGAATTTTCATTGGTTACTCGCCTGCAAAGAAAGCTTACCGAATTTATAACCGTCATCTTGGTAAGATTGTAGAAACTTTGGATGCTGATTTTGATACGCTGACAGCGATGGCTTCTGAGCAACACAGCTCTGAACCCGCATTACATGAGATGGGAACCGGTACAATCAGTTCCGGATTAACTCCCAATAATCCTACTTCTCCATCATTTATACCACCTACAAGGTCCAAGTGGGATGAGTTATTTCAACCTATGTTTGATGAATTCTTTGATCCACCGAGTAATGATTCTCCAGCACCTATAGCAGTAGCTCCGATTCCCGAAGTTGTTGCTCAAGATAATGGAAATCAGTCTGAGACATCTACTGTTACTCTTGAACCAGATGTTCCTTCCCCCACCAATTCTCAAACTACACCTGAATCATCACCCCCACTCGTTCCTAATGATGTTGAAGAGGATCCCCATGATCACGATTTGGAAATTGCTCATTTACAAGAGCTTCCGTTCTTTGGTTCACAAATGCCCGAAAACCCTAACGGTGCGTCTACCTCAGAGGAAGCTCCTGCAATCGTTCACTCCCGACCACCACAGATTGAAACTCACAACACAAAATGGACAAAGGATCACCCAATCCGCAATATTATTGGTGACATCGATCGACCAGTCTTAACACGCCACCAACTCCAAGAACATGCATTATATTGCTATTTTGATGCATTTCTTTCAGACACTGAACCTAAAAACTGGCAACAAGCCATGACCAAATCATCTTGGATTGAAGCCATGCAAGAGGAACTTAATGAATTCCAACGTCTTGAAGTGTGGGAATTAGTTCCTTTACCCAGCAACGTTGAAATCCTTACATTGTTGTGGTTATATAAGTTTAAACTCGATGAGTTAGGTGGAGTGCTGAAGAACAAAGCTAGATTGGTTGCTAGAGGTTACAAACAAGCTTTGGGTATTGACTTTGAAGAATCCTTTGCTCATGTTTCATGATTGGAGGCAATTAGACTATTCCTTGCTTATGCTGCTCACATGAATATGATCGTCTACCAAATGGATGTTAAGACGGCATTTCTAAATGGTGAATTAAGGGAAGACGTCTACGTAAGCAGCCGAATGGATTCGTCAACTCGGAGTATCCTAATCACGTGTACAAGCTCAGGAAGGCTCTTTATGGGTTGAAACAATCTCCACGCGCGTGGTACGATCTCTTATCGTCGTATCTCATCTCGAAAGGCTTCTCCAAAGGCAAAGTGGACCCAACATTATTTATTCTCAAGGAGGACAACGACATGATACTGGTACAAATTTATGTTGATGATATAATATTTGCTGCTACTAATCAACGATTGTCAGACCATTTTGAGAAAATTATGTCCACACGTTTTCAGATGTCGATGATGGGAAAATTTTCATTTTTCTTAGGGTTACAAACTTCTCAAAATCCCAGAGGCATCTTCATTAATCAATCCAAATTTGCTCTTGAATCATTAAAGAGGTATCATTTTGAAAACTGTGACCCCGTGGATACTCCAATGGTGGAGAGATCCAAGTTAGATGAAGATAAGGAAGGGATAGCTGTCGATCCTAAACTTTATCGTGGAATGATCGGCACCCTTCTCTATCTGACTGCTAGCAGGCCTGATTTGCAATTTGCTATATGCATGTGTGCCCGGTATCAGGCTTGGCCTACCGAAATTCACTTATATGTTGTGAAAAGGATCTTTCGGTATCTTAAAGGAACACTTAATCGTGGTCTGTGGTATCCGAAGGATTCCTCTATTGCACTAATCTCATATGCAGATGCGGATTATGTTGGGTGTCAAGATACTAGATGTAGCACTTCTGGCAGTGTGCAACTTCTTGGAGATAGACTTATTAGTTGGGCATCTAAAAGGCAGAAAAGCGTTGCGATATCAAGTACAGAGGTTGAATACATTGCTATGTCCGATTGTTGTGCTCAAGTTCTTTGGATGAGATCATAATTAACTGACTACGTTCTTGGATTCAACAAAATCCCGATGTACTGTGATAACAAAAGTGCAATTGCTCTGTGCTGCAACTATGTTCAACATTCCCGGGCGAAGCACATTGACATACGCTACCACTTCATCAAAGAGCAAGTGGAAAATGGAGTGATCGAACTGTACTTCGTCAACACTGAGTGTCAGCTGGCAGATATATTCACAAAGGCCTTAGATCGAGGACGTATCGAGTTTTTGATCAAAAACCTAGGCATGAAATCATTCTCCCTAGCGACACTTAAGGAGTTGGCTGAAGAATCTGAAGAATAGTGATGGTAAACTATTCTCGAGTATCCTTTGATCGTGATCTTGTATATTATCGTATATATTTAAACCACCAAAAGAAAAATACAAAAATATAAAACATAGAAAAACCATAAAAAAATATAAAACATACAAAATCCATAAAAAATATAAAATCAAGAAAATCCAAAAATATTTTTCATTTTCAAAACGGGCATGTCTTTTAGTACGGTAATATTTACGGCCTTAGAAATGTCGATTAAAATTGACACGGCGCCATAAATAGAGTCCGTATAAAAGTTTTACAAGTTTTAAAACATGCCCATAATGGTTTGTAGTATTTCAGACTGCAACCCGTTTTTCGCATTAAAGTCACGTATTTATTTTGAAAACCTTGGCTCACAACGGGAATTAGTTTTCTCGGGCAAGGTTTACTTTAAAACCTTGTAAGGGACTAAGTTTACTTTATAACTTGGTCTAACACAAATTAGTGTACGTATCAGTGCACTTATTTTGTCAAAATAAGAGAAATCTTATTGCCACCAGAATCGTTCCATAAAATCACTAAACCGGAAAAAGTCTTCATGGATATTTGTTCTTTTAAAAACAATGACTACAGCTCTTTAAATAGAAAACGGGTCTATGTTTATGGGGGAGCAAATTTTATATTGCTTTTGAAATTAAAAGTCATCTTCACACAGGGTTTTTAGAAAATATAAACCGTCCATTCTCATCATTATATGATGTGTGTGCTTTATGTGGTTTGAGGTATATCTTGTTTGCAATTCAGCATTAGGAGTTTGTTTTCGTGTTTGTTTTCAAAGATAAAACGTTACGGGTTTAGGTATTGGATAGTTCATGTGTTTTTACATGTGTTTATTTAAACATCTTAATCCTTGGGGGTAAACATTGCACAATTGCAACAAGGGGGACCAAGTTGCAATTTCTTGCAACTTGGTTTGACCAAAGTCAAATAAATCCCCCTTCCCTTTCGTTTCTTTGTCATTACTGTTACACACACAAACAAATACTCCAACCGCCATTGTTAGACCTTCAAACATCCATCTCTTTGTGCTTCTCGTTTATCCGATCTAGGTATAATTTTTTCCTATCAATGCTTATGATTTAGATGATTATATCTCCCTCCTTTCATAACTATAACTAGTTTCCACTGAATCTGAACCAACTTAGGGTTTCTTGATTTTTGATGTAAATGAGTTTTATGTGGTGGGATTTGTTCATCTTGGAAAGATTTACATTGGTTATACACAGTTTGACCTATAACAGCTTCTTTGTCCCGTAAACGCACTCTTAAGATTTACCTAGGTTCTATCGCCAAGAATGCGATCCATGACTACGATCGCTTCTCATCGCATGGATTGCGATGGCATAACTACGATGTACTCACTGCGATGGTACCATTCCGATGGGCTTGTTGCGATGGGTCCATTGTGATGGGTCCATTGCGATGGTCCGTTGCGATGGGTCCATTGTGATGGTCCGTTGCGATGGGTTCCATTACGATGGTCCATTGTGATGGGTTCAGTACGATGGCACCAATGCGATGGGTTAAGTACGATTGCACCAATGCGATAGGTTAAGTACGATGGCACCAATGCGATGGGTTAAGTACGATGGCACCAATGCGATAGGTTAAGTACGATGGTACCAATGCGATGGGTTAAGTACGATGGCACCAATGCGATGGGTTAAGTACGATGGCGATGGCACCAATGTGATGGGTTAAGTACGATGGCACCAATGTGATAGGTTAAGTACGATGGCACCAATGCGATGGGTTAAGTACGATGGCACCAATGCGATGGGTTAAGTACGATGGCACCAATTGCGATGGGTTAAGTACGATGGCACCAATGCGATGGGTTAAGTACGATGGCACCAATTGCGATGGGTACAATACGATGGGTGCAATGCGATGCAATGTTACGATGGACAGAAAATTTGCAAGTTTGTTAAAATATGATTAAGCACTATAGTGGACTTAGTTTTGCAATGCCTTTGCTTTGAATATCTTTTAGATTGCGATAAGGGTTTACATTGTAACACTTGTTAAGCTTGTCATGGACTTTAAGAGTTGTGCATTTGTAAAACCCGCATGCTTTTACCATGAATAGTACCCTTAATATCGTACGTACTAGATTAAAACTTTCCTATTATAGTATGATTACATTCACGTGTTAGAATTTTACGTATTACGTACGTGTTAGAACACGATAAGTATTGCTTACGTACGAACACACAATAAATATTTAACAATAATTAATCATGAACATGCGATAATGAAATCATGAACGTACTTAAATAACGAACTAATACTAATTACGTATATATATTTATTACGAGCACGAATAAATATATTAAGTCACGGTTAATAATTAACGAGAACACATAAAACACGAACACAAATAAACACGAACGAACACTTAAATAACGAGGCACGGAAAACGGTACGGGTACCCCATGTGGGGCCCCTTACCCGTGGCTACATCAAGGAAGATGGCAAGCCCATCAAATTTTACTAAGAAGGGGTAAAAGTAAAATCTTGTTTTCATTTTTCACATTACAGTAAACTTAAACAAAAACCTAAAAGATTTTTCTCCTTCTCCTTCTTCCTCTCTTTGGCCGCCGCATATAACACAAGAAAAAGGGGTGTTCGTTTGATTTTGATCTTGGTTTTTGTACGTGTGTTCGTGTGTGTTCATCCTCGTTAGATCCACGCATTCTGTATACCTTTTAATACTTTTTCTTTTGATTTGATTTAATAAAATTAATTAAGAACATGATGTTTTTAAAAACCTAATTAAAAACATAAACTAAACATGTAATTGGTTATGGGGTAAATAAAAAAGGAGGTTTTTAGGGGTGTTTGTTTGGCTGGCGCCTAAACCGAACCCCAAGGGGGTCTCGGTTTGGCTTATAGACCACCACTGAGACCATATGGTCCCGGTTTGGTGGTGTGGGTCCCACGGCAGCAACAAAAATGGAAGAACCCCGAAGTGGTTCGGGGTATAGTGTTGATTTCGAGTCCGATTCATGGTTTCTAGTCACGATCCGGTTCATAGTTTATGTTATGGTTATATTTTAATGATCATATGTTAAAATTAAATTAATAAAATATGACATGATTAATTTAATAAAACATGTGTTAGGTTATAATTTAATTATTAGATCATGGAATTATTAACCTAAGTATTTATATTTTTCTAGACTTTATAATTAATTAATTATTAAAAACCATGGTTATAATTAATTAATTTACATGACTTAGGTTATATTATTAATAATTAATAATACATGTTTTAACCTAAGTATTTAATTTTATTTAATTAAAAACATGATATATTTAATTAAATACTTTTAACCTATAGTTTATTTAAATTACATGTAATAATTAATAAACTATACCTTATATCATTATGACTTAGAAAAATAATCAGAAAACACTTAAGCTTATATACTTAGCTTATTTAACCAGCTTATATCTAATTATGGAAACTTTCTATTTTTAGAAACTTAATTAATTAAGGCAGCTAATCTATTTATGGAAACTTTCTATTTTTAGAAACTTATTTAATTAAGGCAGCTAATCTATTTATGGAAACTTTCTATTTTTAGAAACTTATCTATTTTAAGCAGTAATTCTATTTTTGAAAACTTTCTATTTTTGGAAACTTTCTATTTTTGGAAACTTTCTATTTTTGGAAACTTTCTATTTTTGGAAACTTTCTATTTTGGAAACTTTCTATTTTTGGTAACTTTCTATTTTTGGAAACTTTCTATTTTAGGAAACCTGCTATTTTTAGAAAGTTACTTATTATTACACAGTAAGTATAATAATACATGAAATACTAGTAATACTTAATCAGAATAGACAGAATATAAGATAAACACAGTTTAAGGCTTAAAACAGTAAAACATGACACGAACGTATAAAATAAGCTAAGACATGATATAAAACCAGTTACGTATTTAGTAATCAGATACTTATACGCGTATGTATTTATGTAGCATTAGTGATACCGAAGTAGGACTCTCCTCAGTTCGTCTTCTTCGTTCACTGGACATAATGTACGGATTCCCGTCCTTTCAGTATGGACATTCTTTCCTTATTAGGATTCCCCGTATGCAGCCAAATGTTTTCCCGTAGTATAAGTTTATATGTTTGATTTACTTATGTTTAATTTAGAATACCTATAGCCATATACATGCATGACCAGTTTCACCTAGTTATGGAGGTACCATAAGCATAACATTAGAGGCATTGATGTTATGACTTTACCACGACGGAGTGATTGCTCGTGGCGTCCCTTCAGCTTTTGGCCATATATTATATTTATCATGTGGGGCGTATGGGTGCATCCTAGTTACATGTTTTTTAGCAGATTACTCAGTGTGAATGTGGTGTGTGCCTTGCATCCTTCACAAGGATTTGATCCCTCCTACCCAAACCAGTATATTAAATTAGAGGCAGCCCCTCTAATTTGCATGATGGGGTCACCCCTCCAAGTATTCATGCACGATGGATTTTCATGACCTATATTGGCTAATGGTAGAATATGCTAAACAGTTTTTATAAGATAAACATAAGGCTTTTCAAACTATAAAACCAATTTTACCAAGACTTAACCAGGTTATTTGGGACTTAGTTTCTTCCGCTGTTATATGTTATATGCTTATCCTATTAATGCTTTATTGTACATCCGTGCACTGAGCGTATTGCTCATCCGTTTTCCTTTTCTATGTTCCCAAAACGGCAGGTACTCAGGGACGCTCGTAGACTTTAAGCGTACGTGCATATGGACTGGAAGCTTTCTAGCCCTTCTTTACTTTATGCATTATCTTTACTTTGATACACTTGCTATGGACATTGTTTAGTCCTTTCCTTTTCAGTACTTATGTTTGTGTGTGATGAGCTTTACTTTTGGACTACCGATGTTTGATTCCAGTATTTTCCTTTTATGGTCATGTAATGTTTAGACATTTTTCCTTGTATACTTTGATGACACGCCATAATTACGCGTGACATTGCATTATCAAAATGGGATGTTACAATTATGGTATCAGAGCCAAGGCTTCGACCTGTAGGCTCTTAAAATATGACCTGTGATTAGTGGGTAGTTACTATGGTCTTCCTAGAACTGACAGTCGTTTTCATGCATTCATCATTTTTATGCATACATATATATGTCATTGTCGTAGGTTTATGACTAAGTAATGGTTGGTACAGGACTGGCCCTATTTAGTCGCATGTGTTTTATCGAAACTTTTAAATTTGGGACCGACCCATAGGCGTCCCCTCGCCATGTCTTTTATTTTGGGTGAACTGACCATAGGCGTTCACTCTCGAGCATACAAAATTTTTCATAAAACTGCATGATGCATTCATACACCAAATTTTCTTGCATAAAATTTTTTTTTCTCTTGAATTTTGGTATAATTTTTTTTTCATGTATATATATATATATATTATGTTTTGAGCTGTTTAATCATATGTTTTATGTTATACTGTCAGATGGTTCTCACACGCGAACAAGAACAACTCAATGCTGCAATCCAAGCGGCAATGCAAGCTTTGCTTCCTCAACTGAGGAACAACATCAGGGCTGAGGTTCAAGCTACCAACAATCAACAGCATAACCAGGCACCTCATCCTCCTCCTCCAGTGACATTAGCAGTATGGCTGGAGAGATTCAACAAGCTCCGTCCTTGAGCTTTTAAGAAAACAGATAGCCCTAGTGATGCTGAAAGCTGGTTGGCTCACATCGGGAAGATTTTCAATGCTATGGGTGGTGACCCCGCGTACAAGGCGAGGTTGCCATGCTATCGGTTCGAAGGCGATGTGCTAAATTGGTGGTTAGCGTTGATGCAATCTGAGGGAGGTGACGAGTGGGTTGCTGGTTTGACTTGGGCTCAGTTCAAGGACAGGGTGATGGAGCAGTTCTTTCCCAAGGCTGAGGAAGACAAGCTCAAGAAGGAGTACCATTGGATCCGACAGAGAGCTGGGGAGAATAGCAACGAGTTTATGCAGCGCTTTCTTCGCTTAGCTGGTTTCCTTGGTGCGGCAGCAGGTACTCCTGAAGAGCAGGCATACCACTTTAGGTGGGCTCTTCGCACATCAGTCGCAAACAATCTGGTGTGTGCTACGTTCAGCACTGTAGCACAAGTGGCCGATGCAGCACGTAAGCTGGAGATGCTGCAGGAGAGAGATGAGTTCGGGGAAGCTGAGAGACCCGACAAGAGGTAAACATTTGTATTCAAGCGGTGATCAATTCGTATTCTTTCCATATATGTCAATTATTCATCTCTTTAAAATGTATCTTCCAGGCAGAAAACCGGGGACCGGTTTAAGCCGGCTACTCAGCAGCAGCCTCATCAGCCCAAGGGAAATGGTCAGACTAATGACCGTTCTGCTACGGAAAGGCGTGGCAGTAATGATAATTACCGTAACAACATTGGACACTCCAACAGCAGCAGGTCCTAATACTTACGCATTTTCTTATGATTTCATGTATAACTCATATTCTGACACTTTAGCAACTCTTCTACCAGGAACCATGGAAACGGTAGGGACCAGAACCAGAGAGGTTCACAGCCTAGCCGTCCAGCTATCACTGGTATTCAATCTTACGATTATCCGCATTGTCCTTTGTACCCTATTATCATGTCTTATGTAAAATGTTTTATCAGGTCCTCAGCCAGCCAGAGCACCTGTTGGAGGATATACTCATCCTCTTTGCTCTACTTGCCACCGTAGGCACCCAGGGCCATGTCGTCGTAACACTGACGCATGCTTCAAGTGTGGTCTTCATGGCCATATCATGAAGGATTGCCGTAAGGGCGAGATGGAGGGCACATCGGGACATGCTGATTCCAAGCCGCCTCCTACCATCGGGCGTGTCTACACGACATCTCGAGACCAGGCCAACACGTCTACAGGTACCATCACTGGAATCTTGTATATGTATGGTCAAGCTGCGTGTGTTCTTTTTGATACGGGTACTACTCACTCGGTCATTTCTACTGCTTATGCTAAGAACATTAGGATGCTCCCCACGCCACTAGAGAATAGGCTTACTTTTTCCAAGCCTTTGAGGGACTCTGTATTAATCACCCATGTATACAAGAGTCTTCCCCTAGATGTTGACGATAAGGTTCGTCCTGTTGACGCACTTCCGCTGGACATGAATGACTTCGACATGATTTTGGGCATGGACTGGCTATCCAAGCATCATGCTACCATAGACTGCCATTCATATCGAGTTATCTTCGGTGATGTTAATGCACCAGAGTACATTCATAACGGGTTCGTACGGTCTGTACAAATCATATTTACCCTGCAAGCGCGTGCACTACTGTCACATGGCTGCGAGGGTTATCTAGCTACGGTCCACGACATGGATGCTGAATCTCCATCAATTCAGGATCAACTAATAGTGTCGGAATTCCAAGATGTATTCCCAGAAGAACTTCCGGGCATACCACCTGCACGAGAAGTGGAATTCAATATCGAGCTTATTCAAGGAGCTGAACCAATCTCCAAGGCTCCTTATCGCATGGCTCCCATAGAGCTGAAGGAGCTGAAGGATCAACTGCAAGAACTTCTAGAACGAGGTTTCATTCAACCGAGCGCATCTCCATGGGGCGCACTAGTCTTATTTATTAAGAAGAAGGACGGGAGTATGCGTCTTTCCATAGACTATCGCGAGCTCAACAAGATTACTATCCGGAATAGGTATCCACTACCCCGTATAGACGATCTGTTTGACCAACTCCAAGGGGCCAAACACTTCTCCAAGATTGATCTTAGGTCAGGCTACCATCAGCTACGGGTTAAGGAGCAGGACATCGCCAAGACTGCTTTTCGTACCCGCTATGGCCACTACGAGTTTGTAGTTATGCCATTCGGCCTGAAAAATGCTCCAGCAGTGTTCATGGACTTGATGAACAGAATCTTCCATGAATTTCTGGACAAGTTCGTCATTGTCTTCATCGATGACATCCTGATTTTCTCAAAGTCCAAGGAGGAACACGAAGACCATCTTCGTACAGTACTACAGATTCTTCGCCAGAAGCAGCTGTATGCTAAATTCTCCAAATGTGAGTTTTGGTTAGACAAGGTGGCATTCTTAGGTCACATTGTATCAGCAGAAGGAATCACTATGGATCCAGCAAAGGTTGAGGCTATTACTAAGTGGCCGAGGCCGACATCAGCGACGGAAGTCCGTAGTTTCTTAGGCTTAGTTGGCTATTACCGTAGGTTCGTGGAGAACGTTTCCCGCTTAGCACTACCATTGAACAAACTGATGCGGAAAGGGGAGAAATTCCTCTGGACTGAAGAACGAGAGAAGAGCTTTGAAGACCTGAAGCAGAAGCTAGTATATGCACCTATTCTTACACTCCCATCTGGTACGGGTGGATTTCAAATCTATAGTGATGCATCGGGGAAGGGACTTGGCTGTGTTCTCATGCAACATAGGAAAGTGATCGCGTACGCTTCACGACAGCTTAAGCATTATGAAGAAAATTACCCCACGCATGACTTGGAACTTGCTGTAGTCGTGTTTGCATTGAAGATATGGAGGCACTACTTATTTGGAGAATCATGTGATATTATCACGGACCACAAGAGCTTGAAGTATATCTTCACTCAACGTGAATTAAACATGAGGCAGAGGAGATGGTTAGAACTGTTGAAGGATTATGACATTAATCTACAGTATCATCCCGGAAAGGCAAATGTAGTAGCAGATGATCTTAGCAGGAAGTCAACGACATTAAAATTGAGGAGGAAATCATAAGAGACTTGGAGCGACTAGACATCAAGATCATGGTACGTGGACAGCATGGTTATTGGGCTAATCTTAGAGTAGAAACTTACTCTCTAAGATCAAGGAAGCTCAAAAAGATGATGGAGAAATCTGGGTGATAGTACAGAATTTGGAGAAACAGACGGAATTCAGAGTAGATGCAGATGGTATCGTATGGCAGGGCACAAGACTTTGTGTTCCTGATGACCAAGAACTCCGGGAAGCCTTGTTAGCTGAAGCTCATAGCTCCCCATTCTCTATACATCCTGGTTCGACTAAGATGTACCATGACATCAAGCAGTACTTTTGGTGGAGTGGTATGAAACAGGATGTGGCCACTTACGTCTCCAAATGTCTTACCTGCCAGCAGGTTAAGATCGAGCATCAGCGATCAGGCGGTCTCCTTCAACCGTTAGATATTCCAAGTAGAAGTGGGACAAAATCACCATGGATTTTGTTACTGGTCTTCCGCGTACCAAGAGTAAGCACGAAGCAATTTGGGTTATCGTAGATCGACTTACCAAATCAGCTCATTTCTTACCGATCCGCAAGGAAGATCCGGTAAGTAAACTCGCCGATACGTATAGGATAGAGATCATGAGACTCCACGGTGCTCCATCCAGCATCGTCTCAGACAGAGATCCTCATTTCACTTCGCGATTTTGGAAGAGTCTGCAGAAAGCTTGGGGTACACAACTTAAGCTTAGCACGACCTTCCATCCTCAAACGGACGGACAGTAGGAGCGAACGATTCAGACATTGGAAGACATGTTGAGGTCATGTGTGTTGGAATGGACGGGTGATTGGGACGATTACATTTGTTTGGTGGAGTTTGCATACAACAACAGTTGGCACGCAAGTATCAAGTGTGCTCCTTTCGAGATGTTGTATGGCAGAAAGTGTCGCGCCCTAATCTGCTGGGATCAGGTTGGCGAGCGAACACTTGAAGGACCAGAAATCATAGAGATGACCAATGAAAAGATCGCAGTAGCTAAGCAGAAACTTAAGGAGGCACGGTTACGTTAGAAGAGTTACGCCGATAAGCATCGTAGGGACATACACTTTAACGTAGGAGATCACGTCTTCCTTAAGGTTTCGCGGGCACGTGGTGTTAGACGCTTCGAGATTAAAGGGAAGCTCAGTCCTCGTTTCATCAGACCGTTTGATATCATTGAACGAGTCGGTGAAGTATCATACCGGTTAGCGTTACCTCCGCAGCTTTCGCATGTACACAATGTGTTTCATGTGTCCTTACTCAGAGCGTACCAGTATCATCCCCTTCACATGGTTCAGTATCCACTGGAACAGATACGTGAAGATCTCACTTTCATAGAAGAACCCGAACGAGTTCTTGGCAGACAAGAACGAGTCATGAGAAGGAAGACGATTCCATTCGTCAAAATCCTTTGGAGGGATCATACCGAGCGGGAAGCCACTTGGGAAACAGAGGAGTCTATCCGGGCTTCTTACCCTCATTCATATTTTGAATTAAGGTATGTTCTTCTTTTCCAATTTACTTTATCTATAATTCGGGGACGAATTATTCTTTTAGGGGGGAAGAGTTATAAAACCCGCATGCTTTTACCATGAATAGTACCCTTAAGATCGTACGTACTAGATTAAAACTTTCCTATTATAGTATGATTACGTTCACGTGTTAGAATTTTACGTATTACGTACGTGTTAGAACACGATAAGTATTGATTACGTACGAACACACAATAATTATTTAACAATAATTTATCACGAACACGCGATCATGAAATCATGAACGTAATTAAATCACGAACTAATATTAATTACGTATATATATTTATTACGAGCACGAATAAATATATTAAGTCACGGTTAATAATTAACGAGAATACATAAAACACGAACACAAATAAACACGAACGAACACTTAAATAACGAGGCACGGAAAATGGTACGGGTACCCCATGTGGGGCCCCCTACCCGCGGCTAAATCAAGGAAGATGGGCCAAGCCCATCAAATTTTACTAAGAAGGTGTAAAAGTAAAATCTTGTTTTCATTTTTCACATTACAGTAAACTTAAACAAAAACCTAAAAGATTTTTCTCCTTCTCCTTCTTCCTCTCTTTGGCCGCCGCATATAACACAAGAAAAAGGGGTGTTCGTTTGATTTTGATCTTGGTTTTTGTACGTGTGTTCGTGTGTGTTCATCCTCGTTAGATCCACGCATTCGGTATACCTTTTAATCCTTTTTCTTTTGATTTGATTTAATAAAATCAATTAAGAACATGATGTTTTTAAAAACCTAATTAAAGACATAAACTAAACATGTAATTGGTTATGGGGTAAATAAGAAAGGAGGTTTTTAGGGGTGTTTGTTTGGCCGACGCCTAAACCGAACCCCAAGGGGGTCTCGGTTTGGCTTCTAGACCACCACCGAGACCATAAGGTCCTGGTTTGGTTGTGTGGGTCCCACGGCAGCAGCAAAAAGGGAAGAACCCCGAAGTGGTTCGGTGTATAGTGTTGATTTCGAGTCTGATTCATGGTTTCTAGTCACGATCCGGTTCATGGTTTATGTAATGGTTATATTTTAATGATCATATGTTAAAATTAAATTAATAAAATATGACATGATTAATTTAATAAAACATGACTTAGGTTATAATTTAACTATTAGATCATGGAATTATTAACCTAAGTATTTATATTTTTCTAGACTTTATAATTAATTAATTATTAAAAACCATGGTTATAATTAATTAATTTACATGACTTAGGTTATATTATTAATAATTAATAATACATGTTTTAACCTAAGTATTTAATCTTATTTAATTAAAAACATGATATATACAATTAAATACTTTTAACCTATAGTTTATTTAAATTACATGTAATAATTAATAAACTATACCTTATATCATTATGACTTAGAAAAATAATCAGAAAACACTTAAGCTTATATACTTAGCTTATTTAACCAGCTTATATCTAATTATGGAAACTTTCTATTTTTAGAAACTTAATTAATTAAGGCAGCTAATCTATTTATGGAAACTTTCTATTTTTAGAAACTTATTTAATTAAGGCAGCTAATCTATTTATGGAAACTTTCTATTTTTAGAAACTTATCTATTTTAAGCAGTAATTCTATTTTTGGAAACTTTATATTTTTGGAAACTTTCTATTTTTGGAAACTTCCTATTTTTGGAAACTTTCTATTTTTGGAAACTTTCTATTTTTGGAAACTTTCTATTTTTGGTAACTTTCTATTTTTGGAAACTTTCTATTTTAGGAAACCTGCTATTTTTATAAAGTTACTTATTATTACACAGTAAGTATAATAATACATGAAATACTAGTAATACTTAATCAGAATAGACAGAATATAAGATAAACACAGTTTAAGGCTTAAAACAGTAAAACATGACACGAACGTATAAAATAAGCTAAGACATGATATAAAACCAGTTACGTATTTAGTAATCAGATACTTATACGCGTATGTATTTATGTAGCATTAGTGATACCGAAGTAGGACTCTCCTCAGTTCGTCTTCTTCGTTCACTGGACATAATGTACGGATTCCCGTCCTTTCAGTATGGACATTCTTTCCTTATTAGGATTCCCCGTATGCAGCCAAATGTTTTCCCGTAGTATAAGTTTATATGTTTGATTTTCTTATGTTTAATTTAGAATACCTATAGCCATATACATGCATGACCAGTTTCACCTAGTTATGGAGGTACCATAACCATAACATTAGAGGCACTGATGTTATGACTTCACCACGGCGGAGTGATTGCTCGTGGCGTCCCTTCAGCTTTTGGCCATATATTATATTTATCATGTGGGGCGTATGGGTGCATCCTAGTTACATGTTTTTCAGCAGATTACTCAGTGTGAATGTGGTGTGTGCCTTGCATCCTTCACAAGGAGCTGATCCCTCCTACCCAAACCAGTATATTAAATTAAAGGTAGCCCCTCTAATTTTCATGATGAGGTCACCCCTTCAAGTATTCATGCACGGTTGATTTTCATGACCTATATTGGCTAATGGTAGAATATGCTAAACAGTTTTTAGAAGATAAACATAAGGCTTTTGAAACTATAAAACCAGTTTTACCAAGACTTAACCAGGTTATTCGAGACTTAGTTTCTTCCGCTGTTATATGTTATATGCTTATCCTATTCATGCTTTATTGTACATCCGTGCACTGAGCGTATTGCTCAGCCGTTTTCCTTTTCTATGTTCCCAAAACGACAGGTACTCAGGGATGCTCGTAGACTTTAAGCGTACGTGCATATGGACTGGAAGCTTTCTAGCCTTTCTTTACTTTATGCATTATCTTTACTTTGATACACTTGCTATGGACATTGTTTAGTCCTTTCCTTTTTAGTACTTATGTTTGTGTGTGATGAGCTTTACTTTTGGACTACCGATGTTTGATTCCGGTATTTTCCTTTTATGGTCATGTAATGTTTAGACATTTTTCCTTCTATGCTTTGATGACACGCCATAATTACGCTTGACATTCCATTATCAAAATGGGGTGTTACAACATTTGTCATAGACTATCTAATGATATCAGCCTAGTCATTACTCCCACTTTGTTAGACTTTAAGTAATTTAGGGCCATTAAAACGAGACCAAGTGATTTTGAAATTAAATAATTTTATCTCATAAGAATACTTGAAACGTTTCTTATTACATAAGCTCATCTTATCTAATAAGTCGACTTTTCTGTAAACAAAAGAGATACAAATTACTTATTCAAATGTCTTGTGTTTTGTATCCAGGCCATGGAAGACAAAGTTTCATCGTTGTCTTACCCTGTGTACATGCCTACTGAAATCTGGGTTGAGGATACTTCAAAAATTACTGAAGAGGTGGTTGAAACTAAACCAAAGATTACTGAAGTAGTGGTTGAAACTAAACCAAAGATTACTGAAGTAGTGGTTGAAACTAAACCAAAGATTACTGAAGTTGTGGTTGATATTACACCAAGACCAACTGAGGTTGTAGTTGAAACTAAACCTAGACCTACTGAGGTTCTGGTTATGACATCTAAGAAATCCAAATATTCAACTAACTAATGCTAGGTTGTTATTTCCTTAGAATAAATTGTTTGTGGCATATCTTTCATAATTCTAGGTGTTATTCTACATGTATGAACTTAGTCCATATGAACTATGCTTGTATTTTGTTACTCAATCATATGTGGTGACATTTGTTGTGATTTATTTCCAATGCTTAGGATTTACATAGTTTATGAGATATATATATTTGTATATATCAAGTGTGCTCGTGTTTATCTAAAAGCAGTAAAATGTCGATAACCGAAGAAGAACAAAAACGACTAGATCTTATCCTTGTTCCACTTAATGCTAGAATGCAACATGCACCAAAAAATTTTCGTCTGAAAGACGATTTCTATACTTCTTTGGCGGCATTCAAAATTGCAACGGATATCCTAGATTGTTCACCAATAAAGGATGCACTACGTGTCACTGCATCAGTTCCTGAAGTATACATGCACGAATTTTGGGCAACAGCCTCAATCACACAAGCCAAGCAATTGTCAAAGAATATTATCTCTTTTACTATAAACAACAAAGACTTGACACTTGACCTGCGTCAATTTAGGCAACTATTTAAGCTCCCTAAGCTAGCAAAAGGGGAACACTTTGTGCCCGACCCAGATTCAGAAGAACTGCTTAGAGTAATCCGAGAATTGAATTATGAGGGTGAAATTGGTTTTCTTTCTCAATTTAACACGTCACATATTGGGCAACCTTGGAAAGCAATTGTCACTACCTTAGTAAAATGCCTTACGTCCAAGATTCGCGGATCAGACGCAATGCGACCCGCTCAGGCATTTATCTTTTGGGGTCTCTACACTGGATCTAAAGTGGACTATGCATTACAACTTTGGGAGGAATTCTGTCATCAATTCACAAGTTCCAAGAGGAAAGCAGTGCATCTCCTATTTCCAAGGTTCACAAAACTCATTATCAATTTCTTCATGAAGAGTGACCCAGATATTGATCCTCGTGGGAATTTCTTCTATCATACTCAAGATAGTGACGATGTGTTAGACACTATGACTGCGGATAATCAATTCACAAAGTATAAACTCAGACCAGCTCCAGTGCCAGAAATAATGATGAATGAAGGAATAAGGGAAAGTGATCACTACAGAGAGATGCTACAAGATATTGAAGCACAGTTCAAACGAGCAAATGCAGATCCCTCCGAGAAACAATCAGAGACGCAAAAAGGTAAACGAAAGAAAAGAATTTCCAAGCGCCAATCGACTGTTTCATCAAAAGATAAAGGCACAGGGAAAGAGCATTTAGTTGATGAAGATGCTGAAGAAGCTGAGATAACCCATACTGAGGAAGAACAGGTAGAAATACCACTCCGAAGGCCAAAGAAAGCAAAGCAGACTAAAGGTAAAGAAGCAAGTGTTGCTTCAGATGAACCTGCTCAACAAAACATCTCTGAAGCCAAACGACTGCGTATTATTCTTCAACAAAGCAGACAGGAAGCTTTTTCCATAGGATTAGGCTCAAGAATGTTTGCGGACTTAGAAGAATTTGGCAATCCTGATTCTGACATGGCATTTTATGAAGATCCTGCCGATGAAGATGCTTATGAAGATGCTGATAACTTCCACTTTGAAAGTCGTGAGCAGAGTGAAGAACGTGGTAGCAGTGCAGACACTGATACAAGTTTGATGTATCGAGACGCCAATATCACCACATCCTTACCAGAACCAACTCACATGGTGCTAAACGAAGATGCTCATGCAACTCTCATACTAGAGACTCACCTTTAAAGTAAGTCTACTTCCGGCTCTGATGATGTTTTGAAATATCTTAATTTGGAAGGGGAGGGTATTGAGGTTACAAACACTGATCCGTCAACAAATGAAGAAATGGTGGATGTTCCCATAACTATTGTTACATCAACCACCACTCCACCATTATCCACCCCGGTCATCAGTGAGGTCATAACACCAGTTATCACACCAGCACCTGCTGAACAACCAGTATCAACCACCATCCTAACCACTGAATCTACACCGTCATCAACAGCTGAACAACCTATATCAACCACCGCCCCAATCACTGAATCTACACCAACACCTATCCTTGAACAACTCGTATCATCCACCACCACTTTAAAAGTAATGGTTACACCTCCATCGTTAGAACAACAAGTATCATCCACCTCCAATCCATTCCTCACAGTCAGTGATCCATTGATCCAGTCTCTTCAACAACAGCTAGAGGCTTAATACGAGGCTTTTACCTAGTATGAAAATTATCGTTGTTCCAGTTTCTTCGAATTGAAAAATGGATTTTAGTGCGACTCAGTTGTCTTTGGTGGAAACAAATAGTTGTGTCGTTGTAGTAAAATTAAAAGTGCATGAACTTTAAAGTAAATGACGGTAATTTAAATCTAAATCTTATTTAACATAAATGACGGGAAATTAAAACGTGACGAAAAATTAAAAGGCACTAAACGTAAATAACGCGAACTTAAAACTATCCTAAAGGAAAACTTAAAACGCAACAAAAACTTAAAATAAGGCAAGGCTTAAAATAAATCTAAGGCGAGTAAACTTAAAGTGCAACTAAGTAAAAAGGCGGGAAAAGTAAAGCTTAAAAATTAAAATAAACTAAAACTTAAAATAAACTAAAAATACCTCACTTGGAATAATTACTCGTTCGGAATGTCACCTTCACCCGAAATAATTCTTCTTCATTCGGAATAATCAAAATAAAACACTCATTCGGAACAATTGGCTCATCCGGAATAATCACTCCTTCATCCGGAATATAAGCTCATCCGGAATATTGATTCATCCAGAATATGTCACTTATCCGGAATAAATCCTTCACTCGGAATAATGCTTCACCCGGAATAAAAGCTTGATGCGGAATAAATCCTTCACTCGGAATAATGGTTCATCCGGAATAAACAACTCATCCGGAATATATGGTATTCCGAATGAACAACCTTGATTCGGAATGTTCACCTTATTCGGAATAAATCCTCAAACCCTTTGTTCGGAATGTTCCGAATGAACACCTTGATCCGGAATGTTCCGAATAAACACCTTGATTCGGAATACAAGTATTCCGAATGAAGACCCTTGATCCGGAATATAATCTTGGTTCGGAATAACCACTGATCCGGAATATCCCACTGGTTCGGAATATTCTGAACACAACCTTGATTCCGAATAAATTTCAATCAAACCTTGATCCGGAATATCCTTTTATTCGGAATACGTCACTTATCCGGAATAATTAGGAGAATTCCTTGGTTCGGAATGAACTGTTGATCCGGAATGTGTTGTTGATCCGGAATAAACCACCTTGATCCGGAATAAACCTGGGAAAACAGTAGCGAAGAACACGGGACAAAAATAACACGAATCTAGACAATAACTAATCAAAATCAACCAAAAGATTAAACAAGACTAATCATAAATGATCTAATAACAATAACCTATCAATCCAAATCAACAAAACTAACAAATATAACCAAATCAATCGAAACCCACTTAATTAAATCAATAAAAATTAAAGAACATAACCATGAACATAAAGCATAAAGATTAAAGATCAAACAAGAAAAGTAGATAGGAGATTAACAATAAAAGTAAAGATTAACCATAATTCAAAGGGAACTTACTTGAAATTAAATGAATTTAAGGTGCAAGACAATTAATGAAATGACATGTATTTAAATGTGCAAAAATTAAAGTGGAAGAGCTAATTGTCACACTTAGCCAACAAAATGAAATGAAATGAACTAAGGCCTATTTATAGGTGGATTAGGGAGGTGCTTAGAGGAAGCTTCCTCCCCTCTTTCTTCTTTCTTTAATTGTCATTAAGTCCTTAATCTTCTTAATTCTTCGACTTTTGTCTCGGGATTAATAAACTCGTCTTGTAATTTCTTCAATAAATTAGACTTGAGTTCTTCGGCTTTTAGTAAACTTCCGTCTTTTGACTTTTTCTTCGATAAATCTTCAGAATTGGTCTTGGACTTCCGTTCTTTTTGCACTCTTGATTTCTTGACTTCGTCTTTTGTCTTTTTCTTCGATAAAAGCTCGTGAAAGCCCGTGTTTTCTCCCCTTTTCACATTTTCGTCCTAAATCACAAAAAAAACACAAACCACGCATAATTCCGACATTTACGACATAAAATACACGTTTTGGCTTGGTTATTATTGTAGTTAAGTGGTAAAAAGGATGGGTGTTTACACACCTATCAAATCCCCTACACTTGACCATTGCAATGTCCTCATGCAATGCATTAGTTACAAAGCACGCTTTACATTTTCCATCATAATCAATCCATATTGTCCTTTATTAAAGAGATAGAAAATTATAAACATTCAAAGGAAGTAAGTAAAGAAATAAAAGACATACCTTAGGGTTTTGAAAATGTCATGAATGATCATCATCCTCAAGTTTTCACATTCTCCACACCAAGCTTAAAAACGAGATCATTGTTATTATAAGTTAGCAAACTAACACGAACTCATGTGGGCCAATTATTTAATTAGACTCCCTTATTCCTAGGTGTATCTCTTATATTTTATTATTGTCTTGAATGATCACGAGGATGCATTTTTGACTTATTTCGATAGTTATTAAGGCTGAAAATAAAGTGGGAAAATTTAATCAATAGTTAGCTAAAGGACAAAAACCTTTAAAACTGCTTCTCGGGACCTCAAAAAGTTCATATCTTGGCATAACTCGCTTCGCGATTTGAGACCTTTCTCGGACCGATATTTGGCAGCGACTTCATACTTCAAATCTTGAGAGACGTTCATGAAATAATGGTCTTCTATTCATAATAGGAATTTCTTCACTTGAAGTTTTGAGAGATTCTTCGTACTTGGACCACGACTTCTTCATTTTTCTCCAATCTTTATTTTGGACTTTGATATACAATGATCCGCCTCCTTTTAGGACTTGGATCTATTTATCCTCATACCTTGTTAGGGCCTTTTTGGATAGACTTCTCCATGATCTTTAGGGGAGTATTTGCTTTTCGTCGTGTGTCTCGATCCTTCATATTGATTTTCGATAAATGATTCTTCACATCACTTGGGATATTTAGCAACAAAATGTAGCCCTCATGCCTTGTTAGGGCCTTTTCGGACTCGCCAATCTTCGCATCCCGCTTCAATAAGTTATGCCTTGGCTATGAACTCTAATCCATACCGAGCAACTTTTAAACAATCTTGGGCTAGAAGCTAAGTAACTTTTCAAATCATACAACCTTATTTATTGTAGATAAATTTATTAACAGGCGATGGGAGAATAGGCTCATAATAAACTCACATAAATTCACGAAAGAATACCAAACTTATAATTGACTCTATCATCTCTTGTTCTCCACAATTTAAAATCTCAAGGAATGAGACTCGTGGATGCTTAGCCTATTAAATCAAAGTTTTGGGTTTTCGAGTCATCTATAGGATCTTGCAAATTCTTAGACTTTTTCAAGTTTAGAAATCGCATTTTAAAGTTCCCTTGATAAACGACTCTCTAGGATCAATTATAGGAACTTGCGAAAAGTTCTTGTTCTTAACCCGTGAGAGTTAAGACTTTCGTGTTTTATAGCTCCCTATATAAAAGCCTAGCAAAACTTGACTTAAACACGTTAAGGATACTAGCTAGAGTAAACTTAGATAAGTAAACTCAGGTTGAGTCAAAAGATTCACAACATTTAAAATTAAAACCACTTTATTAAAATTTATTCTAGTAAAGAAAGGAAATAACTACACAAAGGGAAAACTAATAGGCCAAAATAGATCAAAAATTTTGAAAAATGTCGAAAATTTGATTTTCTGGTTAAAATGAGGACAAATACAAGAAAAGGCCACTTAACTTTGATAGAAGTCCCCCCTACACTTAATATAAACATTGTCCTCAATGTTTAAGCATGTGGGAGTAAACTCCCCTACACTTAGGACATTGTGCACTTTATTTAAATCTCGCTAAGGAAGAGACAACTAACGAGATTCCTATTTTAATATTGAGAAATATAAAATAGTGAATCGAAAAGAGTTTAGGATAGAACCGGGAAGACGGAAACACGGAATCATGGGTCGTCAATAATCATCAAGAGTGGATCATTGAGCGCTCGAATCCCTGAATATGAGAAGAGAAGAGAGGAAATAGCAAACACCAACGGGTCTCCCCTACACTTAGGATAAAGATAGCTAAAAGATAGATACATGGGTTGCCTCCCAAGAAGCGCTTGATTTTTGTTCACCGAGTCGTGAGCCTGACTCGACCTTGATTAGCATAGGAAGAAGCATGAAAAACATCCACCGGGATCAAATACATAGTTTTCGTCCATCAAATAGCACAAGCTTAAGGCGAACAAGGCAAGCCAAAGAAGAGTAGGCAAGGTTCCCTTAAGCAATGATGGAGCACGGTGGTAGCAAGGGTGAAGAGGTGCAAGCATATCTTCATAAGGTCCAAAGATTTTTCCTTTTATTTCATCAGACGGATACTGAGATGGCTGAAGAATATCGATACCGGGGTCGAACACCTTTTCCTTTAGGGGAAAATAGCACTCAGGCTCAGCAGAATTTGAAGATGATCCGCTAAGAAAATGCACAACCTCGTCCTCAGAAGGTGGACAAATAGGTGTCAAAACATACGTGCTGCGGATGTTGGTGTAGTCCGGTTTCTTCTCCTTTGAAAGAATTATCTTCAAATCTGAAGTAGGATCAAGACCATAATCATCAAAGTCTAAAGGAGGAGCATCACTCTCATGAGGGAAGTATGTATTGAGCTAAGTAGAGAAGTCTTCCTCAAATGAGTAGTCATCCAAAGTAGGATTAAGCATGGATGGCGGAGGATCTTCATCATGTGAAGAATCACTCGAGAGAGTATCGGCCTCATCAAAATCATCATAAGTGGGCATGTCAGGATACTCGGAAGTAAAAGCATCATAATCATCCCCATCGGAGCTAGAATCATCATCATAAGCATCATAGATCAGTAGAGAATCATATATGGGTGAAGGTTCCAAATCAGAGAGAGAATCATCCACATCATCTTGAAACAGTGGATTATCAATGCACGAATCGAATAGAGGATTGTTGTAGACGACAAAATCATCAAGCACATTAATCATATTCGCTGATTCTCTTCCAAAGGATTTGCTTGTAAGCTTCCCCATTTCAAAAACTTGTGCATCATCCCCGACTCTTAAGATGAGCTCACATTTATCCACATCTATTAAAGCTCTACCGGTTCTCAAAAATGGGCGTCCAAGTATTAACGGAATACGAGGATCCATTTCATAATCAACAACGATAAAGTCGACCAGAAAAGTAAATGTGCCAACTTTAATGAACACATCTTCGGCAATACCAACGGGGTAAGCGAGAGTGCGATTGGCAAGCTCAAGAGTCATCTTCGTGGGTGTAAGGTCGGGCAATGATAACTTTTTCCAAACGCTGAAAGGCATCAAATTAATACTTGCCCCGAGATCGGCTAAGGCAGTAAATTTGTCGGTTTGGTTAAAAGTACAAGGTAGCACAAAACGACCGGGATCTCCAAGTTTTTCCGGAAGTTCTTTAAGAAGGACGGCAGAACAATTTTCATACAATCGAGTATTAACAAACTCGGCCATCTTCTCCTTCTTACTAAGCAATTCCTTAAACATCTTAACAAATTTAGGCATTTGTGCTAGAGCTTCAACAAGGCTAAAAGTGATGGTCATTTCCGAAACTTTCTTCAAATAGTTTGACACTTGAATGTCATCCTTGGTGTACATTTTGGCCTTGTCTAAGCGAGATGGATAAGTAATATTGGGTTTGGGTGGTGGAGGTGTAGAAGATGAAGGTTGAGATGTTGAAGGGTTAAAGGTGGAAGGTGGGGTTGGTGGAGGATTCGTCTTGGGTACTTCTTCACGACGAGGCGGAGATGGTAATGGTGTACTAATACTAGGTGTGGGAGTAGTAGGGATAAATGGTGGTGGAGGAGGTGTAGATGGTGTAACTGGGGGTGGGATAGATGGTCATACTAGAGTAACTCCACTACGGGTAGTAATAGCACTCACATTCGCTCTCGGGTTGGTGACGGTGTTTGAAGGTAGAGATCCCGAAGTCGAGGGTTGAGTGGTGGGTAAGAAACTAGCCAGCATATTCTTTAAATCATTCGTTTGATTGCTGAAGGAGGATTGTATATCATTTCGAAGCTCGGATCTAATGTCATTCCCTTTCTTGGTGATATCCCCTATCAAATTGATAATTTGGCTTTGCAGATTCCTAATTTGCTCTCCTTGGGTTCTCATTAAGGCTTCAACATCTTGATTCATGGGTGGGGCTTGTTGGGCGGGTGGGTGATAAGGATTAGAAGCTCTAGGTGGGATTTGGTTGCTACTAGTATAGTTGTTGTTGGGGTTGTGGTTTTGAGCAGAAAAACCGGGTGAAAGATAGTTGTATGACCGGTAACTTAGCAAATTTCAATCCCCTTGAGGTCGGGCTTGGTAATTTTCCGGTGAATAATTACCATAAGCCACATACACGTTTTCCGGATTTCCTTGAGTAGAAGGACAATCAGTGTATGAGTGTGGACTGCCGCATGTCTCACAAGGATTGGCTACCGCTTTAACTTGTTGTTGGTTTGAAGCGATGAGCAAGATATTTTTGTTCATTTCGGCCATCATGCGGGTGAATTTGGTCATATCGGGGTTTGCTGAGGTAGAAGAAACATTCACTCTCGGGTTGTTCCTTGAAGAAGCGGAGGAATCCCAGTTTTTGTGATGAGTATTCATGTTCTCAATAAGCTCTCTACACTCCTCGGGTCTTCTTTTCATAAATGTGCCACCGGCGGCTGCATTAATCGTATCACGATCACGAAAAGTCAAACCATTGTAGAAAGTATCAATTAATGTCACAGGGAGCATGTTGTGGTTTGGACAACGATCGATCAAAACATTATATCTTTCCCAAGCATCAAAGAGAGATTCATCGGGTTCTTGCATGAAACTGCTGATTTGATTGCGAAGGCTCGTAAACCATGGATGGTGGAAAGTAGCGCGACAAAAATCGTTGAGTCATGTCATCCCAAGTATGAATGGAATTCTTCGGGAGATGATCAAACCATTTCTCGCCGTGGTGTGATAAAGTATGTGGGAAGAGTTAAAGGCGAAGAACATCCATTGTGGCACCGGGAAACTTCATGCTTTGAGTGATAGTAATGAATTTGTCGAGGTGTTTGTTGGCATCATCATCCGGCATTCCACGAAATGGATTAGTTTTCACTTGCTGGATCATGTGATGCTTCAACGAATACTCCGGAGCCGTGATTTGCATCGGCGCAATAGGTCCTCCTCGTCTAAACATGGTGGGTTGACAAAGCTCCTCCATTGTCCGAAGATCGGGCTGTGGAAGAACATTGTTGTTGTTATTGTTAAGGTGCGGTAGATTATTGTTGTTGTTCACACCTGCCATAGCTAAATCTTCACGAGTCTCAGGCTCTTGATAAGTAGAAGATCTAGTACGCATACACCTGCGAAAGCAAAAGAAAACAATACCAAACACAAAGAGAATATATATACACTATAAAGATAAAAACAAAAATCTTTTTGGATTTTTGAAATTTTTTAATTTTTATGGTTTTTTAACAATTTTAAATTTTTATGGGTTTTTTGAAATTTTTAAGCAAGAAAAATAACGCTAAAGAATGAACGGATCCCAAAAAGCAACGCGTCTCTCACAGAAAACCGTTAATCTTTACGAAAAGAGCCGGCAGCGGCGCCATTTAATACGAGGCTTTTACCTAGTATGAAAATTATCGTTGTTCCAGTCTCTTCGAATTAAAAAATGGATTTTAGTGCGACTCAGTTGTCTTTGGTGGAAACAAATAGTTGTGTCGTTGTAGTAAAATTAAAAGTGGATGAACTTTAAAGTAAATGACGGTAATTTAAATCTAAATCTAATTTAACATAAATGACGGGAAATTAAAACGTGACGAAAAATTAAAAGGCACTAAACGTAAATAACGCGAACTTAAAAATATCCTAAAGGCAAACTTAAAATGCAACTAAAACTTAAAATAAGACAAGGCTTAAAATAAATCTAAGGCGAGTAAACTTAAAGTGCAACTAAGTAAAAAGGCGGGAAAAGTAAAGCTTAAAAATTAAAATAAACTAAAAATACCTCACTTGGAATAATTACTCGTTCGGAATGTCACCTTCACCCGGAATAATTCTTCTTCGTTCGGAATAATCAAAATAAAACACTCATTCGGAACAATTGGCTCATCCGGAATAATCACTCCTTCATCCGGAATATAAGCTCATTCGGAATATTGATTCATCCGGAATATGTCACTTATCCGGAATAAATCCTTCACTCGGAATAATGCTTCACCCGGAATAAAAGCTTGATGCGGAATAAATCCTTCACTCGGAATAATGGTTCATCCGGAATAAACAACTCATCCGGAATATATGGTATTCCGAATGAACAGCCTTGATTCGAGAATGTTCACCTTATTCGAAATAAATCCTCAAACCCTTCGTTCGGAATGTTCCGAATGAACACCTTGATCCGGAATGTTCCGAATAAACACCTTGATTCGGAATACAAGTATTCCGAATGAAGACCCTTGATCCGGAATATAATCTTGGTTCGGAATAACCACTGATCCGGAATATCCCACTGGTTCGGAATATTCTGAACACAACCTTGATTCGGAATAAATTTCAACAAAACCTTGATCCGGAATATCCTTTTATTCGGAATATCTCACTTATCCGGAATAATTAGGAGAATTCCTTGGTTCGAAATGAACTGTTGATCCGGAATGTGTTGTTGATCCGGAATAAACCACCTTGATCCGGAATAAACCTGGGAAAACAATAACGAAGAACACGGGACAAAAATAACACGAATCTAGACAATAACTAATCAAAATCAACCAAAAGATTAAACAAGACTAATCATAAATGATCTAATAACAATAACCTATCAATCCAAATCAACAAAACTAACAAAAATAACCAAATCAATCAAAACCCACTTAATTAAATCAATAAAAATTAAAGAACATAAAGCATAAAGATTAAAGATCAAACAAGAAAGGTAGATAGGAGATTAACAATAAAAGTAAAGATTAACAATAACTAAAAGGGAACTTACTTGAAATTAAATGAATTTAAGGTGCAAGACAATTAATGAAATGACATGTATTTAAATGTGCAAAAATTAAAGTGGAAGAGTGTTACACACGTAATTATTCAAGTTTTTAGTGTTAATATCCCTTCGTTTTTGGCATAATAAATAGCAAAACGTGTATTTTGAGTGCATTTATCGTTTATATGTGTTATTTGTTATTGTAGGTACGAATAATAAAGAAAAGGAGCAAAAACGAAGAAAAAGACCAAAAACGGGCACGAGAAATGGAAAGAGCACGGGAAATCGAGTTTGATGGTGCATTCGTGTTTTATTGGGCCGGCCCGACACCATTTAAATGGGTCGGACCGACCCATTAATACAATAAAGCTAGCAGCCCAACAGGCCCATTACACAACGCAAGACCAATATTAGCTTCTGGCCCGATTGAAGATGAGCCCAACGGGTGGAAAGGCCAGCACCAACCGACGATGAGACAAAAAAAAAGAGATGAGAATTTTGTTCTCAATTAGAAAAGTGGTGGCTTTAAATACACGCAGGGGTAAAGAACAAGAGGAGAACATTCCTATTTTTTTTTATTTTTTTTCCTGTAACGAAAAGAAAAAAAAACAATCTTATCCTTCAACTTTCTTAGGGCTGCGTTATATACAAGTTTTTAGGTAAGCACAGAATTTTTATTATTCCTGGTAAATTCAATTTGAGAGGTAAGATCCAGTAAATGTACACATCTCATTTTTTTATTATGATTTTTTTTATATTAAGGTTAGATTAGATTTTTGATGCCTTTTCCTTTTCAGATTATATCTTAATTTGCCCAGACTAAATTTTGTTTGATGAAAATTTTTCTTCTCATTGCTTTTCTTTTAATACTATGTATTCAATTTTCCATCGGTAAAGTTTATGATTCATGATACTAGTGCTAGTTTATTGGATTCAATTGTGATAATAATTAGCAGATTCGTGGTTGATGTTTATCGCTTTTTGATTCGTGCAGATTTGGATTCGAGATTTGCGGCAAGTGAATAATGATTTGTGATATTCACTCTTTTTAATAACTTTAGTTTGTGCAGTTTATTTTTTTTAATACAGTACCGTTTTTACTTTTCAAAGCAAATAGAAAAAATACTTCTAGTCATGATTTTTGGTAATCGTTTGCATTATTTTTTATATACAATATTAAAATATAATACTACGTAGTTTATTTCATATAGTATATGAATTTGATTTTTTTTAATATAGTAAAATGTAGAACATGTTTTAAACTTCAGATTTCTTTAATGAGTTAGTTTATAAATATAGTTTATTTCAATTAGTTTATAAAATTTAGAATTAAAATAAAAATAGTTTTTATTAGTTTAAAATGTCGTTCATCTTAATTGTCGTTAACCGTTTTATGTTTTATGTTAGCTCGGCGTCTCCGGTTATTCGCTCGGGTTTGTTTCTCTATCCATTTCCTTGTCGTTATTTAGTTAGCTTCTAAATTGTTGCCTTATTATTGTTTAACTTTAATATCGAGATTATAGTAGTTTTGGTTATGCTCGTTTAGTTTACCATCTTTATTGCCGTTAGCATTATTTTTAGTCTCTTCCGCTTTATATTCATAATATACTTGTCTCTTTTATCTTTTATTATTTAGTCGTTAAATTTAGTTTTCAAAATTAAAATCAAACCTTATTTTATTTGAGCATCAAGCTTTAGGCATAAACGCGGATTTCCATTCACACTTCGCCGGAACTACGATAACCTTTCGGGTGTACGAAAATGATTCAATCAAATGGCGCCGCTGCCGGCTTTGTGTGTAGCGATATTGGCGTTGTGTTTTTTTAGTTGGTGACTTGAAGATCCTTTCGTTTTGAAAGTTTATTTTCGTATTTGTATATATATATATAATAAAAAATAATTTTAAAAATCCAAAAAAAAATATATAAAATTTATAAAAATCAAAAATATTTTATTATTTTATTTTATTGTCTTTATTACTATATATATCATATATATATATATATATATATAAAAAGTTAAAAAAAATATTCTTCTTTATCTTCTATTGTGTTTAATTCTTTTTCTTAACCCCTCTTATTTTTAATTCTTCATGGATTCATATTGTATAGGGTGTGGGTCGTCTGATAGTCAATCATGTTATTGGTGTTCATGCGAGCGGTGCAGTATGGCTATACCTAATCACGAATTTGGACATTGTTCATTTTGCAATTGGACCAATTCACACTTCACCTCTAATGACACTATCTCACACTCTCCCACATATGACGATCCGTATCCGCAACATGCACCGGGTTTTTCTCAATACCCGTGTTGCAATCATTGTGGGGGCCCTCACGATACTTCGTATTGTCAGCCAATGAATTATTATGAGCCAAATCCGTGTCCTCATTTTTTTCACCGATGGATTATTATGAACCAAATCCGTGTTCTAATTTTTCTCAACCGATGACTTCCTATGAGCCACATCCGTGCTATAATTCTGGTTTTCATAACTGTGAGCCCCCACATCCCACCCTCAATCATCAATCCTCTCAGAGAATTCAACAACTCAATGCTTTGAATGACGAAACACACGCCATTATTTTGCAACTTCAAGAAGCCGTTGTTCTTCTAAAAGAAGCAAAGGAGGAGGAAAAGCGACAACGACAACGACAAGAGCAAGTATCTAATCTTAGTGATTATACTCCTCCTCTTGTGAGTTCTTACTATTATGATGATGATGACGATGAGAATTCTATTTCTTGGAATGATCTTTGTGCTCAATGTCCTAGTGCAATTGTAATTCCTTCTCTCGACTTGCCGGCTCTCGAGCCTAAGGATTCAACCACTCCTATTCTCGATTCTTCCACTACGGAGACCGATGCCTCTCTCATCATGGGGGATGAGGGTCTTATCACTATTCCTGTGATGAGATTCTTATTCCAATCTAAAGTGAGCCTACGGTTGCTTCCGATAGTGACGATGAGTGTGAATCTCTTTCTAGTGATGACTCATTACCTCCCACCGACATCTTGGGAGACGATTCTTTGGCTTTCTCTAATCCCCTTTTTGATCTCGATGATGATTTTACTTCTAGTGATGACGAGTCACTATCCGATGAAGACGTTCAGAAGGAAAATTTCAAGATTTATTCGAACCCTTTATTTGATTTTGATGACGCCTACATCTCTAGTGAGATGAATCCTCTCTTTGAAGAGGGGATTGAGGACATTGATAGCTCTGACTCTCTTGCTATTGATGAGCATTCGTTGTTAGCCATGCCACCTCCCATCATAGAGGAGGAGGAGAGATTTGACCCTACCTTCCGTTTGATTCGGTCTGGTGAGGTGACGCGGGTGGTAGATATGTCTTCTGATATTTCTCATATTATGTTGCCACCCCGTCCTACCGCGTGCACACCCAAGCAGGTGATGTATCGCTTTTACTCTCCTTATTTCATACCGGGAAATGAGGATGAGTGCTTTGACCCGGGAGGTGACATTGATCATTCTATGATTGATACCTTTACGGATTTGCCGAATAGTGACCATCCATTGTCTTTGGGGGATGACAATTTGTCTCCTTTACCCATCCCACCTCCCGTGGATCACGACCTCGCATACTTTTCGTATGTTGAGAGGACTTTTCTACCTTTCATGACTTATCCTCCCGCCTCTCATTTATTATGTTCATCCGGGACCGAGGATAAGATTTTTGATCCCGGTATTACATTAGAGGCTTCCCCATGGACCATTTAATTCGGGGTCGAGTCAGGCTCGTGACTCGGTTAACAAAAACAAGCGCTTCTCGGGAGGCAACCCGATGATCTATCCTTTTTATTTATTTTCAAACATAAGTGTAGGGGCGTGTGCTTCTCTCCATGTGTGCTTGTTGGTTTTTGTTTTTGTGTGCAGGTTCCCTTGGATCGAGAAGACTTTTAGAAGGTTGATGTTGCTGTTTTCCATCATCTTCTTCATTCAGTCTCCGATCGATCTTCATGTCTATATCAGGGGAGTACTCAGTTCTCATCTTTATCCATACATATTTAATTGTGTTCTCCTTCTTACACTTGGAATTATAGCATTAGCCTTTTGTGTTCTTAAGTGTAGGGGTAGCACCTTATCACTTTTGAACATTGAGGCCAATGTTCGGTTCTAAGTGTAGGGGGGTTTATATCATATTGATCATATTTATGCCTACTTGTTTGCCCTCCTGCATCCTATTTTGATCAAATGTCTTTTTTTATTTTATTTTATTTTATTAAAAATAATAAAATGTTTTTGACCGTGCGTGATTGACTTGTCCCGTAGGCTAGAACAAAGGGGATCCTGACTCTGCCTGAGTGTTGATCTGGCTACTCCCTTAACTTTTAGACTATGCTTTTAGGAATTGTGCAAATAAAAATGCTGAGTAGTTGGTTCTCTTTAGAGCTTATATGAGTAACCTATGGCTTTTTCCTCCTAGATTATAACTAGACTAAATAAGTGTGTTTTCTTTTCAAGCCTTTGAACGTTAAAAGTTGTGTTGTTATGCAAAAATAAATTCTTATCCAATTTTGATATAGAGTCCTAGTTCAACTTTTTATTTAAATTTGAGTGAAAGCATACTTTCTTAATTTTGAAATAATGTTGCGTGAATAAATATGTAGAATAAAAAAGAAAAAAAAAGAAGAAAAAAAAAAGAGAAAAAAAATATATTTGGAAAAAAAAAGAAAGAAAAAAAATGAATAAGAGTTTTATGTTTTTGTTGCTTTATTATAATTGTGAGAAACTTGCTTTTTTTAAATTTAAATTCGAAGTTGAACTAGAATTCGTCGATTTTATATAAGAGTTTAGACGGTAATTGAGAATGTAGAAGTCAAAGGTCCCATGAACTCCGATACTATTCTCAAGGGTGTAAAAACCTAGCCTCCTAAGCTTTGCTAAAGGACAAGCTGAGAAGAAAGTCGCTACATGGAGTGATCTCTCCTTTGAATCTTCATTCTCTAATTACCGTCGTTGTTTTTCATCTAAGTGTCTTTTATTAGCTTAGCGGTGATTTCAAGATCTTTGATTTCAAAATCCCGCCGATCCCGGTACTATTCTCCGTGGGGTGTCAAAAGCCCGGGCACTTAACCGATGAGGTTGGGACGTCCCGAGAAGAAAGCCGCTACATGGGAAAGGCCATTTTTGAATCTTAAATCTCGTCATTTTCGGTGAGTTTAATATTCCACTTAGATGATTAGCAACCATAACAAATGTCGATTTGAACGATCAAACTTTTGAAAAAGAACACACTTGCCTATTCTTTTATAATTATAGGAGTGATAAGTTATATTTACATAGGTTATTAGTATAAGTAGTGTTAGCATTTTACTAAAACGTTTGCACAAGGAGTCTTAGCTTAGTTGGGAGTAATAAAAAGATGATGACGACATTTATTCCCTGGAGACACCCAGTTTGCGTGTTTCCCGTTCTATGATCCTTATACCTTGAATAAAAAGTCGAGCATGGCGGGTCACTTTGAATTTTTATTTTATTAGAAAGGCGATTTTGAATAAGGTAGTTTTAATTTGTTTTTGGACTTAGCATTTGTGATAGTAGTTGTTTGGGGGCAAGCAACGTCTTAAATGTAGGGGTGTGTTAGACACGTAATTATTCAAGTTTTTAGTGTTAATATCCCTTCGTTTTTGGCATAATAAATAGCAAAACGTGTATTTTGAGTGCATTTATCGTTTATATGTGTTATTTATTATTGTAGGTACGAATAATAAAGAAAAGGAGCAAAAACGAAGAAAAAGACCAAAAACGGGCACGAGAAATAGAAAGAGCACGGGAAATCGAGTTTGACGGTGCATTCGTGTTTTATTGGGCCGGCCCGACACCATTTAAATGGGTCGGACCGACCCATTAATACAATAAAGCTAGCAGCCCAACAGGCCCATTACACAACGCAAGACCAATATTAGCTTCTGGCCCGATTTAAGATCAGCCCAACGGGTGGAAAGCCCAGCACCAACCGACGATGAGACAAAAAAAAAGAGATGAGAATTTTGTTCTCAATTAGAAAAGTGGTGGCTTTAAATACACGCAGGGGTAAAGAACAAGAGGAGAACATTCCTATTTTTTTTTCCTGTAACGAAAAGAAAAAAAACAACAATCTTATCCTTCAACTTTCTTAGGGCTGCGTTATATACAAGTTTTTAGGTAAGCACAGAATTTTTATTATTCCTGGTAAATTCAATTTGAGAGGTAAGATCCAGTAAATGTACGCATCTCATTTTTTTAATTATTTATTACGATTTTTTTTTATATTAAGGTTAGATTAGATTTTTGATACCTTTTTCATTTCAGATTATATCTTAATTTGCCTAGACTAAATTTTGTTTGATGAAAACCTTTCTTCTCATTGCTTTTCTTTAATACTATGTATTCAATTTTCCATTAGTAAAGTTTAGGATTCATGATACTAGTGCTAGTTTATTGGATTCAATTGTGATAATAATTAGCAGATTCGTGGTTGATGTTTATCGCTTTTTGATTCGTGCAGATTTGGATTCGAGATTTGCGGCAAGTGAATAATGATTTGTGATATTCACTCTTTTTAATAACTTTAGTTTGTGCAGTTTATTTTTTTTAATACAGTACCGTTTTTACTTTTCAAAGCAAATAGAAAAATACTTCCAGTCATGATTTTTGGTAATCGTTTGCATTATTTTTTGTATACAATATTAAAATATAATACTACGTAGTTTATTTCATATAGTATATGAATTTGATTTTTTTTTAATATAGTAAAATGTAGAACATGTTTTAAACTTCAGATTTCTTTAATGAGTTAGTTTATAAATATAGTTTATTTCAATTAGTTTATAAAATTTAGAATTAAAATAAAAATAGTTTTTATTAGTTTAAAATGTCGTTCATCTTAATTGTCGTTAACCGTTTTATGTTTTATGTTAGCTCGGCGTCTCCGGTTATTCGCTCGGGTTTGTTTCTCTATCCATTTCCTTGTCGTTATTTAGTTAGCTTCTAAATTGTTGCCTTATTATTGTTTAACTTTAATATCGAGATTATAGTAGTTTTGGTTATGCTCGTTGAAGGTCTACTAAATCTTGGCCTATTCTACATGATGGATTGGATTGATTAGATGGGTAGATGATTGATAAATATAAAAGAGATGAAAAGGAGATGAGGGTGTAGAGAGAGAAAGATGAGAGAAAAGAAAAGTAGAGAGAGAAAGTGAATATGGAATTGATGAAAATGTAAATCACCAACCCCTCCTAACATGCTAAGAGGGGTATATATAGTCCACCCTACATGTGGGCTTTGGTGGGCTATATATTAATAATTAGATCACGAGCCCATTACATTAATATATCGTTGGAGCGACTGATCCTTCATAAATACGTAAAAACGTATTTCCAACAATCTCCCCCTAAGGGAGGTCGCTCCAAGAGACAAAGTTCTAAATATTCTATATCTCGTGATCTATGCTAACTAAGATGTGACCGAGACTTTATTGAGAAAAACATATTTCCAATAATCTCCCCCTAAGGGAGGTCACATCTTTTTACAAAATCTTAAACCTAGCATCTATGCTTGAGTCTTCGATCTTGTTCTTGTGAATATGCTTGATGTGATCTTTGATTTAAGTCTTGAGCATGTTTTCTTGCCTTGACCTTGTGCATTCGTCACGTGTGAAATGCGCCTCTTCGTGACTTCATGTTCCACATACTTATACCTTTAAATTCTTGAAAGCTTCAGAGTTTGATACAGCGGAAGACTTGACCTTCAGACTTTCTGGAATTTGTTGAAGTACTAAGTGTATGTAGTATAAGCATGTGGTGACGACTTCTTCTGGATTATACACCGCAATGCCAACTTCTTGTTATGCTGCATAAGACAGTTAGCAACAAAACATATACACGGATGAAATGGCCTTGAACATTTCATTCTAATTTGGTAGCATTTTACCTCCGGTCGGTGAAGACCGTTGGACGATATTAAATATCGTACTTGTGGCAGGTAGTTTCAATAAAGAACCTCCTTGACAAGATTTCGCGGGTAAACCCGTTCTCTTTACTCGACCGTCCAAAGCTGACTGCGAACGTAAAGAGTGAATCATTTGGATAATATTATCCGCATGATTTGAAGCCGTCAATTCATGTTCCTGGAACAAGTGAAGTTCAATTAAGAACCGCACCATCGTTGCTTTCCAGTTGTCACGAGCTTGATTCGTATAGAATCTTGCAAGTTACCTACCAAGTGCTGTTTGATGTTAACACTAGAAGGATTTCCATTCGTCACTGTAAATACTTAATAGTATTACTCTGAATGTTCTGGCAAGATCACTAAGATATTGCGTAGAGGCCTGGAACGTGTTTAAATTCATTTAAGAGTTTAAACCACTGTTGCTTTCCAGTTATCACAAGTTTGATTCATAAAGAATCGCACAAGCACCTACCATGAGCTTTTTGACGTTCGCTCAAGAAGGATTTCCATCTTCATTGTAAATACTTTCGTATTACTCGGATGTTCAGGCAAGATCATGAAGATTTTGCGTAGGACTCTTAGGAACTTTCTTACTTTTCATAGTGTGTGAAGAAGCAAGTAAATATGAAAGTGTGTCCTAATGAGATATTTGATGATCTCAAATGGCTCTAGACTCGATCGTGCATTTTGGATTTTAGTGATCGGAGGCTGGAGAGGAGTGCCACCTTTTCAATACCAATTTATTCGGAGTGAATAAATCAATAGATAATGTGTTGTCTCCGTGTGATTAAAACATATATCTTTTAAGAGATATCTGAGTTAGCTGGGATGGGTTGTGCCTTGCATCACTGCGTCCATAATGTCTATCTTCAATATCAAGAATCATTAAAAATGATCTCAATAGCATATGAATTGACCCGGTTTCTGCCTAAGGTTGTAAGGAGGGCTTCTTTCTTTACACCCTTTATCTTTACAATTCTTTTTCATTCTTCAACCCCTTCAATGCTTACCAATACGTCATAACTAGCACCTTGTTGTGATTGTTCCAGTGCTAACTTAAGTACTTGGTCGACATTCAGCTACGTTCACAATCTTTCTCCATCTTTCCTAAGGACTACTATTTCTAGCTATGGAATGTCCTTGGGAAGACTCCTCCGGTTCTAGAGGAATCATTGGACTTTAACCTATCCTACCATCCTTATGTCACCAAAATCTTCACCGTCGTGAATAGAGATGTTTTGGGTAAGTGTATGTCACCATGAAATCCATTTTGAAGTGCAAATCCATTTTGCTCCCCCTTAACATATGCCACGATATCTGAAAACATTTCGCACATGTCGGGATGAGCTAGCACGTTAAGTCAAACCATTTGTGATTAATCATTTCCCATATTAAATCACATTTTCTCCCCCATATTAAAAATATTAACCCAATCGATGTTTTTAATATCAATTGATTTAATAGCATTTTAAGAAAATTTGGGAAGAAAGATGCAAATCTAATTATCTTCATGAATTACACAAGCTCCTCCTCAAATTAATGAGGGTGTACTTGAAACGTAAATTAAATACCTTTTAAACACAAGTGTAAGGTATTTATCACGTGCAAAGATCATATATGATAATGAATTCACAATATTAGCAATTTACGAGGTTGGACCTGAATGATGGAGAACATCATATGAAAGAAGCACATGGTTCTTGTTCACGAATGATGGTCTTCCTCGTAACTTCTGAAATTATCTTCTCCTTTACACCACATGGACAATTGATATCGTTGTCTTGACACCAACTTGTGAACTGTGGCACTTTCGGCATCAAAGATTCTGAATGCTGGACAATTGCTCCCCCTCAATTGTTGACCCGTGTTCTACTTAAAGCGCTTTAGTCGTCGTTTGAGCAGTCGCATCGTCTAGTATGTAGATATCAAGTGCAACGAACTTCGGATTGTGGAGTTGATAACTTCGGATTCTGAAGTCAAAGCTTTCCGGTGAAATGCTTGACTTCAAAGTAAAAAGCGGGTTACTATCGGAAATAATAGCAAACCATATGGAGCATGTTTTAAATCTTTTAAACTTCTGCTCGAACTTTATTTACAACCCTGTGTCATTATTGAATGACATTTCTAGGTTCGTAAATATTATCGATTCCAGAAGACATGCTCTTTTTATCAAAACGTTTTTGAACACACAATTTTGAAAGATTTAGAAAAACCTTGTGAGAAATTCTTGAAAAATTGTGTTCAAAGTTTTGAAAAACGATTACTTGAGCTTAAGATGTTGAATATCTTAAAATCGAGCTCAAGTCCGAGAAGTGGTAAACTTCCCGTTGTTAAGGATAAGTTTATCATCGGCGATAAACTTTCCTTTTAACTGAAGAACGAGTCCTAAGTTGACATTTACTTAGAAGTCGTTTGCATGAGCTTGAAAACTTTGACTGTTTTAACGGAAAGCTCATGACCGAGAAAGGTTAATTTCTCGTTATGAGGAAAAGTTCTCTTATTTAAAAGATACACTTTCCTTTCTGAGCTTAAAACTTCGAATGTTTTAATACAAGCTCATGACCGAGAAAGGTGAATTTCTCGTTAAGAGGATAAGTTATCATAAAAGATAAACTTTCCTTTATTTTAAGTTCGAGTTACAGTCTGACATTTAATTGTAAGTCATTGTGCATGAGCTTAAAAAACTTCGAATGTTTTTAATATTAGCTCATGCCCGAGAAAACTTAATTTCTCGTTGTAAGGATAAGTTTATCATCGGCGATAAACTTTCCTTTCTTTGAAGATAGAGTTATAGTCTGTGATGTGACTATAAGTCCTATACAGTTAGGCTTAACCATGAATCCCCTGAGACACTTGTTTCTCTGATATCTGCTTCTTCAGCAACCAAACTCTGAGAGTATCCTTTGTTGAACGGTATACAACGATTGGACCGCTTCGTTCTTTTGGAACATCAACTTTGGGACCTGCATTCTCATTAGGAATTTGCATGCTTTGACATGGGTTAGCGATATCAATTATAGAAGCACGTGGGGGTTCACAGTTGGCTTTACTTGTGTCAGAGGCGACCTGAGTAGATGATTCACTTATCTTAGCTGGCAAACGTTTCCTTTTATAGAAAACCTTAAGTTTAGGCTTAAGTGAAGTATCATCTTTATCAATTTCCTCCCTAGTAGACTTAGTGGAATCGGAAGCTATCCTAGTTAAAGGGCACTCGTTTCCTACAAGAGTGAAAGTTCTACCAGTGGATCGCCAAACTTTACCCATGGGTTTGATTTTAGCTATCCACTAGGTTTTAAGTCTAGCACGGGAGTTCACCTCATCAAGTAATTTTTTGACACAAGAATCATGATTTGCCGTAAAGACACATTTTCTACATGTTTTACAAGTAGCATATTTAATGTCCAAGTAATTCCTAGATGATTGATCGATGCTCCTAGGATACTTCATGCTACGGTTAGCAGTGTTGGGTAATCTAGAAGGCATCTGACTCGGTTGGACATTGCTATCTCTTGCATGTGTCTTTTGCTTAGCTTCCCCAAGACCAGATTTATGGCAAACGTCATTTGAACTAGTTCTAGACGTGGTCTTGGTATTTTTAGGGAAACTAGAGGCAATCATGTTATTAGGTCTTGCTAAAGCTGTTTTGGTCACATAGGGCCTAGTTGCTGGAGTGACTGGTCTAGAAAGATGAACCAAATCAACTTGGGAGGCAAACCGCGGTCTCGAGGATTATGGTCGCTCGGATCGAAATGCAGTAGGTTGTCTGACAGTCGGTTGTCTGGCGAACTGATTTGTAGGCGGTTTCCCCAAGATTGATGGTTTTTCAAGCTTAGTGTCCACACTAGGTCCTCTATTTTTCCTTAATTTGTTTTTCAACGCAGCTATAGCAAAAACCTTTTCCTGAACTTGAGCTTTTAAGGTTTCATTTTCTTGGAGCAATCTATCTTGGGATGCCAATTTAGACTCTAGTAACTGAATTTGTTTCAAAAGATTATCCTTTTCAGCTTTCGAATCTAAAACTTTTTGATCCAATTTTCTTTCAAGAACAACATTTGACTTTTCAAGTTTTTCAAAGTATGTTTCAAATTTGTCCGTTATCTTAGAAAATTCAAGTTTGGCATCCTCAAGATCTTTTGATTGTTGAGCTACAATCATTTCGAGCTCTCTAATCTTGGAATCGGAAGCAGTCAATGAAGCAGTTATAATACAATTATCATGATGTACTATAGCATTCTGAGCAATCTCTCCCCCATTATGACTTACATCGGATGAATCAGAAGTGGTATTGCTATCACTCTTTTCCATCCCATGTTTGTCATAATTAGGTTCAAAATGCTCAATATGCGGCATATCATCAGCATATACATCATAAACAACATTACATTGTACCATGTTTGCAGGCTCTTCGTCATAAACGGGTAAGGTGTCATCAAGAAGGATCTCGTGAACATTCCCTGACGTGCCACTGGTATCATGTTGTCCTTCCGATTCCGTGCTCTTGCCATCGTTATGCTCCGAGTTGTCAACCGTATGACCATTCTCCTCTTGCATCTGCGTCATTGATTCTTGCACTCCATTGTCATACACTTGCTGAAGTTGTGATCTTTGATAAATCGAAGACGAGACCGATGTCATGAGTTTCAATATTGTATCACGGAAAACTAGAAGCTCGGTATGTGTATCTCGAAGAAAAGATTGGCAAATCATTGAACTTTCAAACTTGATGATATTGAACTGGAGGAAAGGCGTGAGTTGTGTCATAAGAGTCTTATATGCAAGTACCGATGCAGAGTGATTAAAGTTTTCATTGTTGAGTTGCTCGGCGAGTTGGGTCAAAGTGGTGAATATTGAGTCGATGAATATATGACGATCTTGACCAAAGATTGTCACAAATTCGCTCCCTCCTTGAATCCATGAAAGAGTGACAAGATGAGACTGAAGCATTCGAAATGAAGTTAGACCACTTTCTCTAGCGTTGTCTTGCATCTGATGCAAGTCTCCCTCTTGAAATTTTGAATTCAACGAATCCATTGAGAGTCGATGAAAAATTCTTGGATCCTTGTTTGGTGAAATAAATCGATGTTTGAAATCCTCTAAGTTTGTCTATAGTTCAACTCTTTGTAAAACCGAGAGATTGCTTTGTCGTTTAAACACTTTCGTTCAAAAAATAAAAATGACCCGAATCCTTCCACTAACAGTACCCGTAAAGCATTTCAACACCCTATCTAAATATGAACTACACGTGACTATCAATAACTTTGGGAAAAAGAAAAAAATTAAAAAAAAATTAAAAAAAAAATTAAAAAAATAAATAAATAAATAAATAAATAAATAAATAAATTTTTTTTTAGAGAGAAAGTGAATATGGAATTGATGAAAATGTAAATCACCAACCCCTCCTAACATGCTAGGAGGGGTATATATAGTCCACCCTACATGTGGGCTTTGGTGGGCTATATATTAATAATTAGATCACGAGCCCATTACATTAATATATCGTTGGAGCGATCGATCCTTCATAAATACGTAAAAACGTATTTCCAACAATCTCCCCCTAAGGGAGGTCGCTCCAAGAGACAAAGTTCTAAATATTCTATATCTCGTGATCTATGCTAACTAAGATGTGACCGAGACTTTATTGAGAAAAACGTATTTCCAACAATATGATCATTCCCGAATTTAACCGTACCAAGAAACTTGCTGACGAAATTTCGGAGCATCGAGCGATCTCCGGTAATATGCTTTGAACAACCGGAGTCCAAATACCAGAGGATGATTTGGACCACCTGAAAATATCACCAGACGAGGACAATGTAGAGGTATCAGAATCTGAATGTTCCTTGTTATTAGCAGGTACAGATTTAATAATCTTAGATTTGCTAACTTTAGGTTTCTTAGATTTCCTAGCCTTCTTCTTCCTAGTTGGTGGTGTAGATTCTAGTTGGCTTAAATCCTGTGGTATTTCTTCACTGATAGGCACTATAGTGGGGGCTGACCTATTTAAAGGGCGTTGTTTCCATACTTTAGTGCTAGTGTGCCTAATTAAAGGACGCTCAGACCTAACCTCAATGGATGCATTCCTAGTTAAAGGGCACATGTTTCCATCTAATGTAAAGGTCCTACCAGTGGGACGCCATTGCCAGCCAACTTGGGCACGTGTTCTACCAGTTGGCTTCCATTCAAGATCATTCCTAATGGCATTCATCTCATTCACATGATCAATAAGACACAAATCATGACGTTGGGAAAACATACATTCATTACAATTCCAACATTTTAAATCAGAATTCACAAATGGTTTAGGCTTCTGCACAGGCGCAGAGCTTTTAGTCTTAACATGATTCCTTTTATTTAAAACTGAACTAACATTCCTATGGTGATCTTCTACTTTCTTCTTTTTGGAACTACTAGTGGAGGGCTTGATCTTATCTTTCTTGAGTGGCGATCCTTTAGCCTTAGTAGTCTCTTTTAATCGTGTAGAAGGCAAAGTGGGAACATTAGCAATAGATTTTAAAGGTGCCTTACTTGATTGTGCCAATGACGGTTTTGCTCCTGGAGTCTTATTAAATGGAGTTACAGCAATGGGTCGATTAGTGAGTAGTGCAGAACCTGGTTTACCTATGTATTGCAAGTAGGCTAAGCAATATTGAACACGCTTAATATATTCATGGGCTGAATAATAGTAGCTACTTGAGGGATCTAAGGCATAAAGATCGTCTAAAATATCCCTAACAAGATCTACATGCTTAATTGCGTTCCTCATATAATCATCGTAGGTAACCGAGTTTTTCTTATGGAGCGGGTTCTTATAAAGCACTACTGACTTGGTTGTTGGAGCACTAGTGGACGGTGCAGAGTCGGTAGCTAAATTATCAACAACTTCTTGTCGGGTGAGAAGAAGTGTCTCCTTTAACTCGGCCAAAACCATGTTTTTGTCAATGAGCAGGATGTTTAAGTCAGAGATTTCCTCACACTTTTGGTTCAGTTGTTCAACATAATATTGTTGTTGTGCCGCATTAAAAGCGAAGCGTTCTTCTAGTGAACCATAAAGAGCGGATAGTCCCTGTCTTGTCTGATCCATCTCCCCTAGAACAGACGAAAGTCTAATTTCTAAGACCTGGTTTTTAGACTCTGCAGCCTCTAGTTCCAATTTTAGTGTTACATTTGATGACACATCTCTCTTCAATCTCATAATCTCTTCCTCTAATGCCTTAACTATTGCAATCATCTTGTCACTCGTCTCAACACCGTTTTCACAACTATTTGTTATCAAAAGATCCTCATTTTGAGTTTGTTGTTTTAATTCTAAATATATACAATGTTGTTCTAGTTGATTAAATCGTTTTGAAAGTAAATTGTAAGAATCTTGTAGCTTTAAAAACTCAGCGTTAGATTCGTGACAAGAATGATTATCTACCTCATTTACAGTATCAGCAACATTTACAGAGAGATCACACACATCATCACAAATATTCACATCATCACATTTAATCATAGCGGATGTAAGCTCATTCGAATAATTAACATTTACAGTAGTAAGCACATCACACGAGATTACTTCGGACAAGAATCGGTCATATTCGGATAAAATCTTTTCCTTTTCAATTAGTTGTAGTTCGTAAGCGGTGTCCATTTCATAAAACACTTTTTGAACTTCTTCAATTTCAAACTCAAGATTTTCCTTAAGAGATGCAAAACTTCCTTTTAGACTTTCGACAAATGGATTGATCTCATTTTTAAACACCTCGTTCATGTGTTCGAAAGCCCATTCTCCGGCGTTTAGGCCATTTGAAGTCGTACATTCCAAAATGACCTTGTCAAAATTAGTAAAGTATTGATTAATCTCTTGCAAGTTTAACCATACAGTGCTAACAGGTGGAAGATCCTTTGGAATTTCCTTAGGACCTTCCATGTTGACAAGTGTAGGAAATGTACTAGGGTTTTCTTCATTCAACATGTAGGTTGGTGCTGTAATGAGATCTTTGTCCATATGGAAGCGAATTCTAAAATCCGTTTTAGCAAGCTCCTGATTCATTTTAAAATAATCACAATCTGGATATTTTGCAGAATTGTATGACCGATTCTCATCAACTAGATCCTTATTGGTGCGATCATCGAAAATATTAATCGGGTCTAAGACCAATCCTAATTGGGTTGCATTATAAAGTCTAGGACTATGGATTAAAGCTTGTTTTGCATACCGTGGATTAGGGGGAAGGCCTTTTTAACGCGATAAGTTAAATTCTCTAAACGAAGCATCAAATAAGTACACTAGTTGAGAGGCAGCGTATTGTCTTAAAAGCAAATAATCTAGACTTCTAATCTTATTAGCCGCATTAATTTCCATTTCATTCTTCTTAGACTCGAGTAATTCAAAATCCGTTTGAAGTTTTTGAAAATTAGTGACCACTAACTCTTTTTCTTTAAGTTCATTAGAAAGATCTGCTCTTAAGGTTTCAATTTCTTGCAAATGACCCATTTGTTTGTTTTGAAAATGATCATACTCGGGATTTGTTAGAACACTAGACGAAGGCACTAATTCTAAAGTTTTAACTTTCTCGTTGCTTAAGGCAAGCTCATCAGACAAATTCTTATTCTTAGCTAGGGTTTCTAAGAGTGCAGCATTCATTTGGCTAAGTAATGTAGCAGGAACCATGACCAAATCTTGTTGAGCAGGAGTATGCGTATGCGAAATAACTCCCGGTTGTGTTTCACTCAAAGTCTGGGGACTCACATTGATATTACTATCATTGATTGTCTCCTCATTTGAAAGACTCACCACCGAAGATTCATTCGAATCAGCACGCTCTTGCACAACTTGATGTGGTTGAATACTAGCATCAGTGGTATTATCAGTGGTATTAATAAGTACCTCAGATCTCTTTTCTGGCCCTAAGCTGGAGATAGTTGCCATAAGAGCTGCCTTTGCAGATTGAAAATCATCACAGTCTGAGTCATACGCATCAAGATCATCTGCTTGGTATGCTGCATTCTGTGTGGTGACAACGTCTTGTTCAGCAATCCCTGGATCAGCAAGAAATGCAAGCTCCTCTTCATCAAGTTCCCTTCCTTGTGCCTGAGCATTCACCAGATAAATCTTCTCTGCAAACCATTGACCATCCCTTCTCCTCTTGGGTTTCTTACAATCCCTGGACATGTGACCCTCTTCCTTACAGTTGTAGCATGTAATCATTCTCAACTTTCCTGTGGAATTAGCCCGTGGAGGAGTGTTGACCATTGGAGCAGGATTGACCGTGCGTGCATTAGTGGTTGATGTGGTAGGTCTCCCCTGATAAGGTTGAATAGGTTGAACCATTACCCTGCCATTCTCAATAGTTGCTTGTTGGCGAGAATTGGATGAATTCCTCAACAGATTGTTAGTTGGAGCTGATCCTCTAAATCCTCGTTTGCTTAATGTCCTTGTGAGATAAGCAGACATAGTGGTTAACACTTCAACTGGGTCAGCACCTTGTTTGAATACAGGAATGGGGACTTCCTCATCATCACAGTACATTGCTTGGTCTTGATGAACTGCATAATCACTAGAAGGAATACTCATGTGGTCAGGGTAGCTTGTTGGATATGCTGCATTCTCTTGATAAGAAGAATATGAAGACTGAGCATAAGGTGCAATGCTTGCTGGGTGAGGTTGTGTAGCATATTGTGATGAAGGTGCATTAAACCGATATTGTTGCTGATGTGAGGTGGGTGGTTGTGGTAGAATCGAGTATTGGGGAAAGGTTGGTGTCATGTAAGGTGATGGATGATAGGCTTGATGTCCCAAGATATAAGGAGTGTTGTTGTGAGACAAGCTTGGTTGATTCGCCATCAAAGCTAAAGAATCAGGGTACATACCTCGAGGCGAACGGTGCATGATCACATGTTTCTCATGCTGCTGAAGAAAAGCATATAGTTGATCCAAATTGCACTTATGCAAATCCCTGGTTAACTTAACATCGGTAATATACTCACCCCATTCCGCTTGAGGTAAAGTATTCAAGAATTTGGTGTTAACCTGGAATGGAGCAATCACGAGATTATATACATTCAGATCATTCATGAGAGTGGTGAATCTGAAATAATAATCGTGAAGCGTTTCCCCTGGGTTGTACGTGAATCTATCAAACAGATCATACAACTGACATTCCCTTTCCTGTTTGGTGAGAGACGTACCTTGTAGCAACACCTTTAGACGTTCCCATAAATCCTTTGCCACCGTATACTGACTTACCATTCGATAGATGTCATGTGGAAGAGCTTGGAGAATGGTTTGAAGAGCCTTTTCGTCTGCATCGGCAACAAGTTGTTAGCTGGTGTAAGTTCTTCAAACTCCCTTGGTCGAGTCACATTGTTAACCACGATGGTACCATAGTCAAGTGGACCATTTAAAATTGACTTGACCATAAGCCTCCCATATACTGGTTTTCCCTTAAGGTATGACATCATCCGGCCTTGCCATGCTTCAAAAACTTCTTTGATGAGCATTGGAGGACGATTATCCGTACCCGTAATGACGGAAATATCCGTAAGTGATGTCATCTGAGGCATTACTGAATTCGGATTCATTTTGTTCACTTCAAAGAAACAAAGATTATCGGTTGATCGAGCAGTGAAGAAAGGTTGAGAATTTGTGTTGTGTTGTTGAAATCAAGATTAAATCCACTAAAGATCGTCGAAAAAAAATTCGGAAAAATACCCCTTGAACTTGCTATTCGGAAAAATCCCTATTCGGAATAACCTTATGCTGAAAAACCCTTATCCGGAATAATCCTTATGCTGAATACCCCTATTCGGAATAATCCTTATACGAAAAAACCCTTATGCGGAATAACCCTAATAAACCCTATTCGGAATGTTCCTGCTATTCGGAATATTCTTCAATTCGGAATGTTGGCTATTCGGAAAGATGTCTATTCGGAATGTTGGCTATTCTTCAATTCGGAAAAATGGTTATTCGGAAAGATTTAGCTATTCGGAAAAAATGGTTATTCGGAAAGATTTAGCTATTCGGAAAGATTTTGGCTATGCGGAAAAACTCTCCAATTCAGAATGTCTTGGCTATTCGGAAAACTTAGCTATTCGGAAAGATTTGACTATTCGGAATGTTTTTGGCTATGCGGAAAACTTAGCTATTCGGAAAGATTTTGCTATTCGGAAAAACTCTCCTATTCGGAATAATCTGGGAATATAAATTTCGAGACTTTGAATAGAGCTTTAACTCCGATTTTTTGATCAAAAACCACAAAAAGTTTTATGATTTTTACCAAAATAAGCTAAACCCAATCCTTATCAATTGATCCCAATAACAAAAACACCAAAAACAACAAGATTCAAGATTGATTTTTTCTAAAGATCACTAATTGATTCAATAACTAAAAAAAAGCAACACAATCCTTACCTTAAATCACCCCATGGCTCTTGATACCAAATGTAGGTCTACTAAATCTTGGCCTATTCTACATGATGGATTGGATTGATTAGATGGGTAGATGATTGATAAATATAAAAGAGATGAAAAGGAGATGAGGGTGTAGAGAGAGAAAGATGAGAGAAAAGAAAAGTAGAGAGAGAAAGTGAATATGGAATTGATGAAAATGTAAATCACCAACCCCTCCTAACATGCTAGGAGGGGTATATATAGTCCACCCTACATGTGGGCTTTGGTGGGCTATATATTAATAATTAGATCACGAGCCCATTACATTAATATATCGTTGGAGCGACCGATCCTTCATAAATACGTAAAAACGTATTTCCAACACTCGTTTAGTTTGGCATCTTTATTGCCGTTAGCATTATTTTTAGTCTCTTCCGCTTTATATTCGTAATATACTTGTCGCTTTTATCTTTTATTATTTAGTCGTTAAATTTAGTTTTCAAAATTAAAATCAAACCGTATTTTATTTGAGCATCAAGCTTTAGGAATAAACGCGGATTTCCATTCACACTTCGCCGGAACTACGATAACCTTTCGGGTGTACGAAAATGATTCAATCAAAGAGCTAATTGTCACACTTAGCCAATAAAATGAAATGAAATGAACTAAGGCCTATTTATAGGAGGATTAGGGAGGTGATTAGAGGAAGCTTCCTCCCCTCTTTCTTCTTTCTTTAATTGTCATTAAGTTCTTAATCTTCTTAATTCTTCGACTTTTGTCTCGGGATAAATAAACTCGTCTTGTAATTTCTTCAATAAATTAGACTTGAGTTCTTCGGCTTTTAGTAAACTTCCGTCTTTTGACTTTTTCTTCGATAAATCTTCAGAATTAGTCTTGGACTTCCGTTATTTTTGCACTCTTGATTTCTTGACTTCGTCTTTTGTCTTTTTCTTCGATAAAAGCCCGTGAAAGTCGGTGTTTTCTCCCCTTTTCACATTTTCGTCCTAAATCACAACAAAAACACAAACCACGCATAATTCCGACATTTACGACATAAAATACACGTTTTGGCTTTGTTATTATTGTAGTTAATTTGTAAAAAGGATGGATGTTTACACACCTATCAAGGCTCAAGCTAAACAAATAGCTACACTGACTGAAAGATTCACCACTCCCAACACAAAACCTCTCAAGGAACCTCAACCTGATGAGCCTACACTTCAGAAAATATCCGACAGAGTGTCTAAACTTAAAGCCCAACACAAATCATTTCTTGGAGAGAAGAAAACTCGTGACAAAGAGAATGCTGCCTTTCTTGGGTCAATTGATGAAAAGATGACCAAGATCATTCGACGAGAAGTCAAGTCATACGTTGATCAACAGCTACCCAGTTTTGTCGGTAATGGTTTATCTACACTTCAACTAATGACATTGTTACAGACACGTCTACTAAATATGGGGGCTCATAAATTGAAGAATAAACGAAAAGTTCTACAATATCTCAACAAAGCAATTATTGACGATACACCAACAGATACCACCGACTCTGAGTCTGACAATGAAGACGAACTAGAGGAGGAAGAAGATGAGGGTAACGGTGAGGAGGATGATGGTGACAATGATCAAAATAAGGAAGAGGATAAGGAAGGAGATGAGGAGGAAGTAGAGGATGAGGAAGAAAAGGATAAGGATGAAGATGAAGATGAGGACGAGGATACAGATGACGATGATGATAATGACGACGGTAATGGAATCAACAAGGGTGATAAGAATGACGAAACGGGTACTAATGCCGAAGAGTCTAATAAGGATGACAGTGATAAGGCTACTGAGAAAGGTTTAGAGGAAGCTGCAGAAAACATTGCTGAAACCGCAGAAAAGACGCTGGAGTCAACTATACCAGAAACTCAGCATGTTGACACAGGTATATATACTACACCAGTTTTTACTACTGATTCTCATAATGAATCAGTAGAATATATGCAAGCAGAAGAACCAACAGGGTCAATGCTAGAAGAAGAACCTCGCGATGATATACCGGTGATGCAAGATCAACCTTCAACACCATCTGAAGATCAGCACAACATTGATATGGAAGTTGAAGACTTACATGTGCCAGAACCAACGTTTGCTGAATCTCTAATCATCGATGACATGGTACAGGAGCAACTTTGGCTCACAAATGCAGCTCCACAGCATCCTTTCGACACAGCAACTAAAATGGAGCTGACTCAATTCCTGAACAATCCTATCGATTTCTCGATCTTTCTAAGGTATTCTCATAGGAAACCGACAATGACTCCGGATCTGATCAAAATGGCAGTCGCAAATGTGGACTTCTTTGATACTTTGAAGATCATCAATAATGAATCAGAATATCACTTGAATGAGCTTACCAAGGCAATGAGAGCGACGACTACAGGAATTCAGACTCCTGTGTTACGACCTCTTACACCCACGGTCATTGCCGGTTCTGCAACAATCCCAAAAGAGCACTTTGTTTCTCATGATCTTGAATACCTTGAAAATGGAGCAAAGAAATATGCCACGTCACTCACTATGGTCAAGGCTGTTAATTTGGAGAATGTTCCATGGATAGAGGATAAAGTACCTGATGCAATATGGAGAAAGAAATTGCTCAAGTTTTATGACACTTATGCATCACTTGGCATTTCTTACTGGAATCCAAAGAAAAGGTTAGCTTACAATCACTTCCATCGTCCTAAGAGAGGTTCTTCTATTGTCTCAGCTCACAGGATCAAAAGCATTCAAGGAGCAACCACTCAGACGGTATTCGGCTATGATTACTTGAATGTAATCGTGTTCAAACATACTGATGAGAAAGAATACCGAATTGACGAAAGTGATCTCCAGTACCTTCAACTTGAAGACATCGAAGATCTTCTGTTGTTATTCGCTCAGGAAAAAGTTGACCATTTACCACCTGAGATAGTCATTGCATTGAGCTCCAACTTTCGTCAATATGCTAGGAAAATCATCATTCAAAACCGGGTGGAAGACTTTCAACTTGGAGTGGAGAGCTATCAGAAGCAGTTAAACTTGGAACGTCCCCATACAACTCCACTCAGTAATTTCCATAAGAACAAGAAGGTTTACATGGGGACCACAACGCCGGAAGCAGGGATCTTTTATCCAAATGAGACTGGCGTCATGCAGTATATGCGATTCCCCGAACTACAAAAATTCAGCGATGATACGCTCAAGCATGTTCGAGATGATCTGACGGTTCTCAATGCCAACCTACCGCTTCCAGCAGTCAAGTATACATGGACAAGCCAATGCGAAAGAGGAGCAAAGTACGTGATTAAGAAGATCGAGGAACTCCTAAGGAAGGGCCGGTTGCTACGAAGTGTGGAACGATTCATCGGTGGACGACCATATGGAGCTCACCATAGGTTCACGGAACGAGCCATTTAATTATGGTTCGTCTTATAACAGGTCAACTCCATATGTCTATAATTGTGAATATGTTACTTTTTGTATAATCAACTTTTGTGGCATGTTGTAGTGTAAAAGTATGATATTTTTTCAAGAATTTCTCTCGAGATTCTAAATATTTCAAACATATCGTACTCAAGCACTACAACTATCCCTCATTAATTTGAGGGGGAGCATTAATATGTTCTTTGGCCAACATCTAATTTCATTTTATTACCCAAAGACCGGTTAATCTATTAATATCCAAAATATTGATGGTTAACATTTTGGAAAGGGGCGAAAATGGGATTAAGAAGACTTAATGATACTTGGCTAAACAATAAAAAAGACTTAAAAGATAAACCAACTTAATAGGTGTAATGCACATGTTAAGGGGGGCGTTTTTGGTGATCAAAACACTTAAGGCACAAAAACTTTGATTATAATATCACAAGTGCTTTAAGTGATTTTTCAAGGATTTTTCATGGTGACAATACTTACCCAAAACACACTTAATTCACGACGGATGTGGTGACAAAAGGGTGGTAGGTTTAGGTATTAGTCCAATGATTCATCAGAACCGATGGAATCTTCCCAAGGACAATTCCCTAGATAGAATTAGAAGTCCTAGGAAAGATGAAGAATGTTTGTGAATGTAGCTGAATGCTGACCAAGTACTTAAGCTAGCACTGGAACAATCACAACAAGGTGCTAGTGATGATGTATTGGTAAGCAATGAAGGGGTTGAAGAATGAAAAAGAATTGTAAAGATAAAAGGGTGTAAAGAAAGAAGCCCTCCTTACAAATTTAGGCAGAAACCGGGTCAATACATATGCTATTGAGATCATTTTTTTTAATGATTCTCGATATTGAAGAAAGACATCATGGACCCAGTGAAGCAATGCACAACCCTCCCCATCTAACTCAAATATCTCTCAAAAGGTATTTGTTTTAATCACACGGAGATCAACACGTTATCTATTGGTTTATTCACTCCGAATAGACTGATATTGAATAGGTGGCACTCCTCTCCAGCCATCGCTCACTAAATCAAAACGTAATATCGAGTCTAGAGCCACGAGATCATCAAAAGTCTCATTAGGACACTTTCCATTTATTCCTTGCTTCTTCACACACTATGAAAAGTACGAGATCTTTATGAGTCCTACGCAGTATTCTTGTAATATTGCCAGAACATCCGAGTGATACGCAAGTATTACAATGAAGATGGAAATCCTGCTTGAGCCAACATCAAACAAGCTCATGGTAGGTGACACGTGCGGTTCTTTAAGAACTAATCTTGTGACAACTGGAAAGAAACAGTAGTTTAATTCTTAATTGAACTTAAACTCGTTCTAGGCCTCTACGCATTATCGTATGATCTTGCCAGAACACTCAGAGTGACACTCTTTAGTGTTCACAGTGACGAGTGGAAATCCTTCTAGTGTTAACATCAAACAGCACTTGGTAGGTGACAAGCAAGATTGTATTTGAATTAAGTTTGTGACAACTGGAAAGCAACGATGGTGAATATCTTAATTGAAATTCACTTGTTCCAGGTTTCATGAATTGACGGCTTCAATCCTAAGGATTTTTAATCCAAATGATTCACTCTTTATGTTCGCAGTCAGCTTTGGACGGTCGAATAAAGAGAACGGGTTTACCCGCGAAATCCTGTCAGGAAGTTACTTAATTGAAACTATCCGTCACGGGTACGATATCTAATATCATCCAACGGTCGTCACCGACCGGAGGTAAAATGCTACCGAATTAGAATAAAATGTCAAAGCCATTTTATTCGTGTCTTATTATGTTGCTGCATTCAAAGACGGTGGCGTTGTGGTGTACCTGTTGAAGACGTCCTCACATGCTTATTCCTTCTGCATCAAATACCTCTGCAAATTCAAGAAAGTATGACCTAAAATTCTTCCGCTGTATCGACTCTGAAACTTTCAAGAATTCAACAAAGGATAAGTGTGTGGGACATGAAGTCACGAAGAGGCGAACCTCACAAGAAGATAAAGACTGCATGTGAAAGGCCAAAAGAACGTGTTCCAAGCAAAAGGCTGATATTATTCAACACATATTCACAAAAGGAAGACAGGAAAGAAAGAAAAGAGAAAGTGGACTACGAGCTCAAGAACAAGATCTAACATGCTAGATTAGGACTTTGTAAATTTGGAGTGACCTCCCTTTGGGGGAGATTGTTGGAATACGTTTTACGTATATAGAAAGTCTCGGTCACTCCAAGAATATAGTTATAGGCTCGTAGTAGTGTTTAAGTTACTTTTATTAAATAGCCCGACCCATGAGCATGTTCATGGGCCGGAGGCCCAAGTCCATTAAGGACTTGGGTATATAAGCCTCTTTCCACCATGGAAAGAGGTGTTGGTTGTTTCAGTTCTCACTTTAATATCACATAGTTTCTTTCACTTCTCTCTCTAAGTTTCTCTCTCTAGAAAACATCAACCCTCTTGATTCATAAAGATTATCATTGTTCTACACTTAGGGACGCTACTGAATACGATCCGTCGCTGCACAAATTCCACACATATCAATCCACTTGGGGACTTAGATTAACTCCGTCCATAATTCTTATCAAAGAAGTCAGTTGAGATTGCTCCATACCCCCCCCCCCCCTCTACTAGTACAAAAATGGTATCCGTCACACTCAAAAAGAGTGACCGTAGGCCTACAGTCACACGCTGTTTTTTTAGCATTTGTGACTAAAGGTCCCGCGACCGTAGGTACCCCACGGTCATGATCTGATATTTGTGACGATAACCAGCAAAAAATGTGACCAATACTCGAAAATGTGTGACAAACTAGGTACAATATTTGGTGTTTTAGTGAATATGTGTGACGATAAACACTCTACAGTTGCACGAGTTTTGTTTAAGAGTGACTATTGTTTATAAGTTTGTCACATGAATATACAATATGTGTGACATTTACTATGTGATTAGTGTATTTTGTGACTATATGCATCAAATAGTCACATGAAGGGTATGTTTGTGTGACCTTTTATGACATGCAGTCACACAAATTATGCTAATAGCTCTCAGTTTGTCACATATAATTAACCAAAGAGTTACCAATATTAGTAATAAGTGTGACTGTATGCTTTGTCAAGTCAAGTCAATTGTATTTTGTGTGACTATATGCATCCAGTAGTCACATAATTGTATGTTTATGTTACCTTTTATGACATGTATTCACACAAATCATGCCAATAGTACTGAGTTTGTCACATACAATTAACCAAAGAGTTACCAATAGTAGAAATAAGTGTGACTGTATGCTTTGTCAAGTCAAGCAAATTGTATTTTGTGTGACTATATGCATCCAATAGTCACATGAATTGTATGTTTGTGTGACCTTTCATGACATGTAGTCACACAAATCATGCTAATAGTACTGAGTTTGTCACATACAATTAACCAAAATGTTACCAATAGTAGTAATAAGTGTGACTGTATGCTTTGTCAAGTCAAGCAAATTGTATTTTGTATGACTATATGCATCCAATAGTCACGTGAATTGTATGTTTGTGTGACCTTTTATGACATGTAGTCATACAAGTCATGCTAATGGCTCGGAGTTTGTCACATACAATTAACCAAAGAGTTACCAATAGTAGTAATAAGTGTGAGTGTATGCTTTGTCAAGTCAAGAAAATTGTATTTTGTGTGACTATATGCATCCAATAGTCACATGAATTGTATGTTAGTGTGACCTTTTATGAAATGTAGTCACACAAATCATGCTAATGGCTCTGAGTTTGTCACATACAATTAACCAAAGAGTTACCAATATTAGTAATAAGTGTGACTGTATGCTTTGTCAAGTCAAGTAAATTGTATTTTATGTGACTATATGCATCCAATAGTCACATGAATTGTATGTTTGTGTGACCTTTCATGACATGTAGTCACACAAATCATGCTAGTTGTACTGAGTTTGTCACATACAATTAACCAAAGAGTTACCAATAGTAGTAATAAGTGTGACTATATGCTTTGTCAAGTCAAGCCAATTGTATTTTGTGTGACTATATGCATCCAATAGTCACATGAATTATATGTTTGTGTGACTTTTTATGATATGTAGTCACACATTGGAATGTGACTAACAATGATAATAAGTGTGACTATGTTTCATTTTATAGTAACCTTTCAGAATTCAATAAAAACAAAAAACAAAATTCTGGAAATCAAATTTCAATTGCATTAATATATAAAACTGAATGTACATAAGCAAATCAACAACTGTAACACTGTATTATTTACAAGTAACATACTTTTCACAAAGAATCACACTTGTAAAGACTTTAAATCACCGTATTGTAAAGTATTTTGAGCCTTGTTATTCTTAGCTTGTTTCTACATATGAGAAATAGTCGTAAATGTATTGCCTGTTGGAACGTTCATCGAGCGCTTAGTTCATATCTTTGGGGCACTTTCAACTATAGCTTTTATGGTATTTGGTGGTGTTGTTTCCTATAGGGAAACAAAAGTCGTGTATTAAACATTAAACTAAATATGAAAAGCTATGTATATGTAGGATGATAAGTCGAGTGTCTGTACCTCTTGAAAAAAATAACCTTTTCCTTTGGCCATGCCACAAAACTACCTTTTACATCCTTAACAGTTTTTAAACTATTATTTCTGTCATCAGGTACGAATGCTGCATCCACTAGGGATTCATCAACTGAAACTTTGTAGCAATTTTTTGGTAGTGGTTGGTTATGAATCATTACATTGTCTCCATCCTTAGACTTGTATACCGTACCGTTACCAATGATAATTATCCTAGAGATGTTCCACAGTTTGTACTTAAATGTATGAAGAAAATATGTTTACATTGCGTTAATGAGAAATAAATTAAACAAGTAATTATATAAATAATGATGAAATACTTACATCTGGTAGTGATGGTGGAGACTGATTTACTTTCGATTTAGAAGGTGTACGCTTCTTTCGTAATGATGAAATAGGTACATCTTGTTGTGTCGAGGGAGACAGATTTTGTTGTGATCCGGAAGCTGGAGAAATATCTTCTTGAGATTGGGAATTTTGAAGTGGAGACTTCTTTTCTAACGATCTAGTCTTATTTTTTTGCTCCCCTAGTTCTAACAGGTCCCTGCATATATACATAACACAATAAATAAGTCATGTATAGTACAATTTAGAAACCAAACATGTTTTTTTATAACTTACCTTGTTCGTAGTTGCAGTTGCAGTGTCTAAATCATTGTTCGAAGTTTCAGTTGTATTAGACATTGGAAATAACACACCCTTCTGAAGTCCACCACCACTGATCGACGTCCTTTGCTATTCACTAGGTATTGTATTTAATGTATTATGTTCTAGTTGTAATACCTGCAATATATAAGTATGTTAATTGTTTGGTATATCAGACTGAAAATCATCAAATCAAACTTAGAAAACTAGTCTTACATTTGACTGACTTGCCGTTAACTCTTCTATATTAACCCCATGTGCAGACATAAGTTTTAACATTTTATTAAGAGTTTCCTGTGTTTGTGACATCTGGGTGGTTAATTGAGTGACTGTAATCTCTTTATCTTTACGCGCTTGTCTCTCCTTATCAAGTTCAGTTTCAAGGATCGCAATCCTTACATCAGTTCCTTGTTTCCTTCTAGGTAGATCAAAGAACTTCGTGCACGTAACTCAGCCTCCCACTCCTCTTGCATACCCTCCCTTGTCCTTTCCTCTTGCCAACTTTGATTGTTTCATCATCTGTCTCTTTTCCGTCTTTTCTGACCCTTCCATTAAACCATAATACACCACGAGGGGGGGGTCTTGATCTGGTTTAATTTCTTTTTATATGATCTTCCAAACATCAAATACATACAGATAAAAAGTTTAACCAACATGGACAACAGTGTTAGGATATTATACCAATATAAGTTTACCATTTTCTCTTTTATATATACATAACCACCACGTCCCATTGTATCCTGATAAAGAGACTTGGAACACGCCAATTTATTTGCAGCTGATTTCACCTAACAAAAGATATTATTGGATGAGAAGTTGCTAGTATGTAACAGAGTGTGTTTGTCATATGGAGTTTCCAAACAATGCATACATACGGTGTTTATAAATGTAAAACAAAATAAAAATTAACAACCTTAAATTCTTCTATGGCCGTGTGGTTTACAAAAGCAACCCACTGTTCGGCATTGATGATTGCTCTGTAATTCTTTGGAACTTCATTTAGTTTTTCAAGTTTATCTAGGTTGGGAACTATGTGCTTTGCTCCCATTTTACTTCTGAAATTTCTTAGAAGTTCACCTAGCTTTTTTCATAACCAACCTTTTGAAGGACACATCAAATTCAAAGTATTGCTGCACATATTAACATGACATTAAAGTAAATGTAGGAATAAGACTAATAGTTGGGTAAAAAAATTTGTATGCGTACCATGTTTAGTCCAAAGTTTTTCTCTTGCTTCCTCCTTCACATCTTTCCACGATAGAATCTTCAATCCTATCTGCTCCTGAACCATGTCTCCTAAAAAATTGATAAACAATGATCTGTTTGGCCCTGATATTCTATTCAGTGCATCAAAGTTTACATTTATCTTCATGACACCTGGTCTTCCAAATTTTGTCCGAAACTTGGATAACCTAATTATACCCCTGCTATTAATAACCTTTTGTTTACTGATGTCTTCATCCTCATCTGATTGATCACCATAATCCTCTGATTCATAATCTCCTTGATTATGGTGATTTACATCATGATTATTAACCAAAGAATCATCATCATTAACATATAATCTTGATCATCGTTTACAGTGTTCATGATTATTGACCACAAATCGATGTGTAAAAGAACAATAAGTGGAAATGGTATGAAACTAATGAAAAAGTAATAGAGTTTTGTATATTTTGTGATTTTGGAGAAAAATCAGGGTTTGAGATGGAGATGGAGTTAGAAAATTATGGTAACTGTATATGCATTAACTTAGCATGGACATTCAAAATTTTCGTGAAAATTTTGGCTACAAATACAAAAATTAAACAACCAAATATTTTGAACTCCAATTTGCCTCCAAATTAAACATTCAAAGTAGGTAAACTTTCCCTTTGAGTTTCCTGGTAAAAATAAGTTTTGAACAAATTATATACTATTTTACACATTTTAATATTCAACCAAAAACCTTTGATAGATAACTGATAATTGCTTGAGTACAGATATTGAATTGTACATGGACTTAAAATACTTATATTAACTAGTTAACAAACCCATATTGTTGATTACAGATAACTGATAATTGTTTCATAATGCTAATAATGCATACAAATCTATTAAATTATTGCAACCTGTAGGTTGATAATACAACAGGTGCCTAGCAATAGCAGACCAACAAAACACAAAAAAATTGTTCATATTAAACAGGGAGAACTGACATCATCCAACCTTCCTTTTGCCTTTGTTGTTGCTCCCATCTGCATCATTCCTTGACCGAACCTTCTTCTCATCAATTTCTTTCCAATTTTTTTTATTGGCTAGGCCAACAACGACATTTGGTCTTGGAGCTTTCGTTGGAGAAGATTAAGCTTTGTGAGTGTGCTTTGATCTGGGAGTGTGCTTTGGTCTTGGAGCATCAGCTTGAGCAACTAATTCTTCATCTCTAGAGTCAAAGAAAGGGCTCCTTCTAATCTAATCTCTGTTTTCCCATTCCTCCTGATATTTGACCACATCATGTGTTTAAAACAATTAATCGATGGTATAAACGTATACAACTTTATGCATAAACACATAACAACTTACTCATACCTTGTTTGAAATTTTCTTATATCCTTTGGAGTAAGCAGCCGTCTTTGACTTTGAACCTGACATAGCATTAAGTTGAATAAATTAAAACTTCACACTGCTGTACATTCAGCCATAAAATTTAAGTTAAATCAGCTTTACCTTTAGAATTGCAATTCTTCTTAAGCTATAAATCATAATCCTCATCACTCGTGTCTTTCTCCTCATCACTTGTATCTTCCTCCTCATCACTAGAATCTACCTCGGCATCATTAGTGTCTTCCTCCTCATCAGATGAATCTGATTCATCCTCTGCAGTAGGTTTGAATAGAATAGGAGTTTCTAAACATGGAGGACGAATAGAGGGACGAACTTTTTTAGAAGATGTTGTGGCATTAGGTACACCTAAAATTTGAGTTTGAAGCAAGGGAGCACGAACAGAGGGAGGACGAACTCGAGCGGACGAACTTGTGGCATTAGGAGTTTAAAACAAGGAAGGAAGAATAGATGAAGAACTTGTGACATTATGTATGCCTACAATAGGAGTTCGTAATAGTGGAGGAAGAAAACATGGAGTACTTGAAGAACTTCTTGGAAAACTACGAATAGGACTTGTATTGCTAGGGGGTGGGCGAAATGTAGCACTTTCAGAAGTAGATGATGAAGTGTCTGATTCAATATGAATTACTTCTGCAAACATGTACATATTAATGTTAGTTATATGTCAATGAAGGGAGTGTTTGGCAGTATGTGTAGCATGGTTGTGGATGCCCTAATAACATTTGGATTTGGTTATGCATATGTTTGTATAGGGGACCATATCTAACTGATTTCAAAAAACCTAAAACAATATCTTACCAAAATAACCTGAAACTATAACATACCATGGGACAATATCCAGACACATTAACAAAACCCATAACCTAGATTGAAACATAGACCATATAAACACATTAAGAAGGGTTAATCCTATAAACTGAATCACGTTAATTAATTATGACATAGGTCCACATACATGCATTAAAAGTAAGTGTAAACTCTAATATCATAACAAACTTACACTATTCGTATGAACCCTAATATTAAATTAAACAATACTGATTGTTGCATTACCTCTTTCCTGATGTTTTATGTCGTTAATGATTATGTAGATTGGTGACTATTGTGTATGAGGTTTTATTTTTTTGATCGGTTATTGGGTGGTTAATTTAGGGTTCGTTCTTCCTGTGTGATTGTGAAAATGGTGGTGGTTACAAGATGGTTATCAGATCTTATGTGTGTTTAATGAAAATGTAAATATTAAATTTACTTAATAAGAAAATTATAATTAACATTTAATTTTTAAAATTTAATAATAAATAAATAATAAGTAAATAAAAAAGCATATACGTTGTATTTTTATAAAAAACATAAAATTAAAATATTACTTAAATTTTAAACATAAAATTATAGTTAAATAACTTAAATATATTAGGTTATAATAATGCCTGACAACCGCGAGATAAATATCTTTTGGTTTTTAAGCAGTATGTGGGATTTAGTTGAGCTTTATATCAATCACCTTGAATAATCATCTCAAGCAATTTAATATGAATAAGGTCGATTTTGAATGGTCGGTTTAATAAGGTTAGGGTGAGGACATTCTACTTTGGTATTGGGTTACGGTTTATGGTTTATGCTTGAGTTTAAGGTTTATATATGGTTTAAGGTATACGGTTGATGGTTAAGGTTTATGATTTATGGTTTAGGGTTAATGGTTTAATTATCTAGGGTTTATGGTTTAAGGTTTAGGATTAATGGTTTAATTAGCTTGGGTTTGTGGTTTAGTTTAAGGTTAAATGGTTTAAGATTTATGCTTTAGTGTTTAGGGTTCATTGGTTTAAGGTTCAGGGTTTAGGGTTTAGGGTTTAGGGTTTAAGGTTTATGGTTTATGGTTTAAGGGTTAATTAATGGTTTAATGTTTATAGTTTAAGGTTAAATGGTTTAAGGTTTATTATTTAGTGTTTAGGGTTTTTTGGGGTTAAGGTTTAGGGCTTAGGGTTTGTGGTTTAGGGTTTAGGGTTTAAGGTTTAAGATTAATGGTTTACTTAGCTAGGGTTTGTGGTTTAATGGTTAATTAATGGTTTAAAGTTTATAGTATAAGGTTAAATGGTTTAAGATTTATGATTTAGTGTTTAGGGTTCATTGGTTTAAGGTTCAGGGTTTAGGGTTTAGGGTTTAGGGTTTAAAGTTTATGGTATGTGGTTTAAGGGTTAATTAATGGTTTAAATGGTTTAAGGTTTATTATTTAGTGTTTAGGGTTTTTTGGGGTTAAGGTTTAGGGCTTAGGTTTTGCGGTTTAGGGTTTAGGGTTTAAGGTTTAGGATTAATGGTTTATTTAGCTAGGGTTTGTGGTTTAATGGTTAATTAATGGTTTAATGTTTATAGTATAAGGTTAAATGGTTTAAGATTTATGATTTAGTGTTTAGGGTTCATTGGTTTATGGTTCAGGGCTTAGGGTTTAGGGTTTAAGGTTTATGGATTATGGTTTAAAGGTTAATTAATGGCTTAATGTTTATAGTTTAAGGTTAACTGGTTTAAGGTTTATGATTTAGTGTTTGGCATTTTTTAGGGTTAAGGTTTAGGGCTTAGGGTTTGCGGTTTAGGGTTTAGGGTTTAAGGTTTAGGATTAATGGTTTAATTAGCTAGGGTTTGTGGTTTAATGGTTAATTAATGGTTTAATGTTTATGGTTTAAGGTTAAATGGTTTAAGATTTATGATTTAGTGTTCAGGGTTCATTGGTTTAAGGAATAGGGCTTAGGGTTTATGGTTTAAGTTTTTGCGTTTATGGTTTAAGGTTTAGGATTAATGGTTTAATTAGTTGGGGTTTGTGGTTTAAGGGTTAATTAATTATTAATGTTTATAATTTAAGGTTAAGTGGTTTAAGATTTATGATTTAGTGTTTAGGGTTCATTGGTTTAAAGTTCAAGGTTTAGGGTTTAAGGTTTATGATTTATGGTTTATGGTTTATGGTATGCATGATTATGATTTATGGTTTAAGGGTTAATGGTTTACGGTTAAATGGTTTAAGGTTTAGGATTTATGTTTTATTATTGGTTCAAGGTTTAATTTGGGTTTATGGTTTAATTGGTTAAGGTTTATGATTTAGGGTTTGCATCATTCGAGATAGATAGGTTTGACATTTCATATTTTTTTAAAAACTTTAAGGTTTTAAAATAAATCAGATAACAAATCAATCACCGTTTATGTTACATTCAGACGTGAGCTTGTTGAAATAAGTCATAAAACCGTTTAAGCACCCAACTTATATTATATAATTAATAAACAAGACTTATGTTATAATTATTAATATATTTATCATGATAATTAAACATGGCCATTTTATGTAAATAAACTTTAGCTTAAAATAATTATTAATATAATTATTCATGTTACATTTAATTTTTAACCCTAAACATGGCCATTTTAATTGATTGAGAAATTTAGCTTAATTAAGTTATATTAATTTTTAACCTAGGTTTAATTAAATTAATAATATGTTTTAATTTAATTATCCAATAATCATGTAAGGTAAAGTTCAATTAATAAAATCATGAAATATTAATAATTAATAGTTACTTATAATATCATGTATTATTATTATTAAGTAATACTCATATGTTAAGACTAATTATTTAATATTAATAAACTTTAGTATATAATAATCATGACTTATAATATATGCTTATTAAAACTATAGCTTATATCATACACTTATTTAATAAGCCTATACTAAATAAAGTCATTAATGTAACAAAAATCTAAAAAATACAAATTTTAAACCCGACTTATATTATCTAAAAAGTGAAGCCTTTTCTTTGAATGCAACTTGATATATTGCACTGGTACCCCGTCCACTAATCACTCACACACACACACACACATTCAATATCCGGAGGCCAAATAATGAATCAACCACCCACCCACCCATCCACAAAACAGTAACAAATCATCAATCCCTGATAAATCAAACCTATCTCACTTGGGTGATTTTGATTTTGATAAAGTCCCCATAAGTGGGGAGATGATTGATTATGTGCTTGCTAAGTATGGAGCCAACTGGAAGTTTGATGATCCGATTGCTGACACTATTATTGAAGATTTTATGCAGATAGAGTTTAAAAATATACTAAACGAAAATCAAAACAAGGTTAGGGTTTTTACTTCGCAACAGTGTTATTGAAGTTTATGTTACATGTTATGAAAATACCAATAATTGATTTTGTTTTAATATTTGTTATATAGATGACAAGGCAGATGAGGCTATGAAGGTTGATGAAGCTACGAAGTTTGATGAAGCTATGAAGGTTGATGAAGCTATGAAGGTTGATGAAGATATGAAGACACATATTAAAGGTCAATTTTGTGCCATTTTATGTTTATATGTTTATTAGAAAGGCGCTAGATTGTTCAATAGTTAGAGTTTAATATGTAAACTTTTAGGAGTAGTGAAAATGATAAATGGTTCAAGTATTCTGTTGGTTATATGATGATGTAGATACAGGAGATAAGGGGGTGTTTGGTTTAGCTTATATAATGGGCTTATAAGCTTATTAGCGTATATAAGCTTATAAGGTCAAACTAAGTGTTTGGCTAAGCTTATGTAAGTGGGCTTATAAGCTTATATATGGGTGTTTTGATAAGCCATAAAAATGGGGCTTTTTATGAAGGTTTGGGCTTATATAACAAATTTATCATTTTACCCTGATAGTTGAGTTTTACTACTCTTTAGGAAAAGAGAGCAAATAGGGTAAGCACGACGATTTAGGAAAACCGTGTATTAATGACCCTAAAATGAGTTCGTTCTCAAGGAGGCTAGTGTGTTATGTGTGTAATGACTTGGATCAGATTTGTGATTATATTGTTGAGAAAGAAAAATAGAAATGAGATTAGAAGAGAATGACGGTTATGAAAACGGATTAAACTAAGACGAAAAAGGTATACACGTAGAACCGTAAAAAGCACTAAAATTAAAATTTTACCTTAAAAATTCCTAAAAATTACCAAAAATCCACAATAATATTCTAAGAGTTTACAAAAAATCCAAACTTGCTAAAACCTTTTAATTAATTAGATAATGACTTTTTAATGCTAATTAAAGCCCTAAAAAACAAAATTAATTATTAAAAAGTCCCAAACAAGATTTTAAAGTTTGTAAACCTCAAAAATACTCTAATTAAGCTAAAAAGTATTTTTCAAAATTTTAAAACCACTAAAAACTATTTTTAAACAATTAAAAACTACTAAAATCAATTAAAACTTAAATTAATTCTAGAAAATAATTAAAAGACTCTAAAAATATTTGGAAAGTTGCAAAATTCCTAATTAAGTGTTTAGAACCTAGGAAAAATATAAAAACTTAGAAAATCAGACTTTTAATTTTTAACAATAAAATAATATTAAAATATTATTAAAAATCCAAAAATCATAAAAATTCTAAAAACTTGCAAACTAGCTTAATTTAACCTAAGTAACTCAGAAATGAAAGTGAAATTACCTAAATACCCTTAATGGGCCTAGAAAATGGGCCAAACCCAAAACAGTACCTTATTGGGCCAAATTTGGGCCCAATAACAAAAAGTGTTCAAAATAAGCCCAAAAAGCACAGGTTGACTCAAATATTGATTTTAAACAACTTTTTCCAAGGCCCAAAAGCTGAAAGTGTGAAATAAGCTAGCTTATACCAAACAGCTTATTCTTAATGGGCTTTTTGGCCCATTAAGCTATAAGCCAATGCCATAAGCTGAAATTAAACACACAAGCTTATTTTGTCCTAAATAAGACTTCTGCAAAAAGAAATTTGAAATAAGCCCAAGGGATAAGCCTGAAAATGCAATAAGCAATCTACAGAAAACGACAAAATAGTCGTTTTTGAGTTTTAGGCCACCCCAAGTGCTGATTCAAGTTTCTATAGCTTTTAAATGACTTAATTAAGCAAAATCAACAAAGAATTTTCAAATAAGCTGACTCAATAAGCTGTAAAAAGCAAATAAGCACTTATGTAAAAGTCGAATAAGTTGGTTTTCTAGAAAAAAGTCAAAGTCAAAGTCCAATAAGCTCCAGTCTACTCAAATGGGTCAAATAATGAAGATCTATCACAAAAAATAAGTTGTTGCAAGTCTGGATAAGCTAGAATAGCTTATTGATAAGCTGAGTGCAATTTAACACTAGTAGGGGCTAGTTTTGGGTGTTGAGTAGTGGAAACTTTTTCCACTGCTTGACTTGTTTGACTTTTTGTCTTTAGTGACTTTTTTGGAGATTCAGATTACACAAAGGCACCCAAATGATCTTTGGATCAAAAGGAGTCAAGAACAATCAAAATAACACAATCACAAACACCCAATTGATACAGTTTAATCAATAAAGTCCCAGATATGATACAGACATGAACAATTAAGCAGTTGAGCACTTATAAGCAGTTTTAGCACAAATCAGCCAGGCAAATTCAACCAAATGCATACACAAGCTATATTAAACTCAAATAAGCAAGTCTAAACAGGTTTCATGCAATGATTCAAAGAATTAAGCAAGATTCAAGCCAATGAATGTTACTGATGAACATTAACACATGCAATTTTACACTTTGCTGATGTATTTGACACACAAGCCAGATTCAACACCACAAATCTTTCAAACAGCTTACAATGACTTTGTCTAAACCACTTTTAGCCCTAAGCATGCATACACACTAAGTGTTCCAAAAATCCTAGGTCAAAACAGGCAATAACAAAGATTTTATAGCAGTTTGTTTGATTCAAGGCTTCAAACCCAAAAACTTGCAGCAAAACACTCTCAACAAGGCATATATCAGATACCAAGCACAAACAATACCTTCTAACAACACAATACCAAATTGCAATCACAAACAGGTAATCCCAAACACCCCTTTATCTTTTCAAAATTAAATTTTTCAAAGGAAAAGTGAGATTTAAGACCACCCAAGCATCAATTAACACAATAACAAGTAAGATTAACATATTCAAGCAAGTATAAGCCACAAAATACACAAGAACTAAGGCAACACTCAAATATCACAAAAATCCAAAGTATTATCAGATTTTGGGATTAAGGGTGTGTACCTCATGGATGTACATCCACACCCACGGATTTTGAGCTTATGTTCTAGCAAGAACAAGCACAAGGTTCCACAACAAAGCCTGCTAAGAATCAACAAGGTTAGAAGCACAAGTATAAAATCAGAAACTTGTAAAATTCTTGATTGATGCAACTCTTGTCCTCCACACTTGATTATCCCCAAGTTATAAGCCTCACCACACCCTAATCAACACAATTAGGATGCTATGATCAGCCCTATAACCCAAGAATTCCAAGATAGACCAAGAACTTAGCAAAATATCAAGAAAATGAAGAAAATGTGCAAACTTTTGCACACTCCTCTTTTTTAAAACAGGTTTTTAATTCAAATTCAGTAAACTAAGAACATAAACAAGCAATAATAAGATGGCACTTGGTCTTTCTTCAAAACACTTAACTCAAATTTCATAAAACTGAAAAGGGATTTACAAGTGCTTGAACAAGGAAAAACCAAAAGCAAACGTCTAAGTGAGACCCTATGGCTTTATATATAGCCTTACAAGTGAGCTAAGAACAGATAAAAATGCTTAACCCTAATGCTTGAACTTCCAAAATTGCCCTTGTAGATTTTGAAAACCTTGGAGTCTTGTGAGGAATTCTTGGCTGTTTGTGGTGATAGCTGGCAAGAAAATGTGATCAACGGGTTTGTATGATGCTTAGAAAGTAAGCACAATTGTGGGACGTTGGATGACTTGCTCTTCTTGTCTTCTTCTTCAAGAGTGTAGCAGGGGAGGTCCCATGTGGACACGTGAATGATGTGATGACCAATATTAAGGTTGGGTTGTGTTAACATGATCATTAATCACTAATCTGCACCATTTTAAGGTTTAATTACAAGTAATTAAGAAAACCCCAAATTGTGTTCTTGGTGAATAGTTATGTGTTTGATCCTGTTTTGAGTTAAGACATGTTTAAAAACATGTTAAGGCGCCAGATTTAAACTTAATTAAATAAGTTGTTAATCTGGTATGAGTGGATTGGTGAGGTGGCAGAATGGAGAGAGGGGATTGGTGGAAAATGTGAGTGGGGTGAGGTGGCAGCTTCTGATTGGTCTAGGTTACTATGTTGTCTGGCCAGCACTAAACCCCCATCTTTCATCAACTTGCTACTTTGTAAATAATCACTCAAAACTGAATTTCCTTTGTATTTAAACTTTCAGTTTTCACACTTTTGCCCTAAATACTTTTCCAAAGTGTTTTCAGGGGTATTTCTTGCCATTTTTGAATTCTTCAAGGGCTGATTTGGCATTTTGATGATGGATAATGGTCTTGACTTGTATGTTGAGCATTTTGGAGGACTGAAATTGTCAAGTCTTGTTTGATGAGGGACCATTCTTGCCAAATGTTGACAGTCAAGGGTCCTTTTTGTAATTTTGGGATTTTCAAAGGACCAAACTTGTAATTTCTTGTACTTTGAAGGACTTCATGATGTGTTTGAGTTTGTGGAGGACAATGGTTGACAATTTAGCTTTGTTGAGGGGCTAAACTTGCCAATTCTTCAAAGTGGAGGGCCCTTTTTGTAATTTTGACAAACTTTAGGGACCAAACTTGTAATTATGAGGATACAAGGGTATAAAGTGTCAATTCTTCCATATTGGAGGACCCTTCTTCATAATTCTTCAAATCTTCAAGGGTTGATCTTGGGAAAGTCTTCATTAGGGCTTGGTCCATTGTGCGGCTTCGTTTCCCGTGTTTGTTTTTGTATGATTCTTGTGATCTTTTGTCATTTCCTCAATATCCGTACCTAAAATACACAAGTAACAAACACAAGCATATATATGGGTATTTTGATGATATTTAATGCATTTTAAGCCCTATCTGGAAGATGAGACTATGTATAAAAGCAGTCTCATCACTCCGCCATACTAAACCATTGCCGTGCCCTCACGCAATGCTAGAATAAAGTATCGTAGCATCTCCAAAATTCATTTTTATTCACTTTATTGAACGATAAACTAGCTATACTACTACTATTGCTACTACTACTTGCGTTTTAGACATAATGTATGATTTTCATCGCAAAATGGGACGTTTAGGTTCATAGAATAAGAACACGTGAATGCTTTGTTAGAAATAATTTCATCGTCCTCGATTTTCACTCCAATTCCATGCCAAGCGTGCAACGAGATCATTGTCATTATAAGTTAGTAATGCTAACACTACTCATATGCCTTAATTACGTACTTATCCTCCCATTATTCCTAAGTTGTATCTCTTATATTTTATATTGTCTTGAATGTTTCACGAGGATACATTGTTTGACTTATGCGATAATAGAGATTTAGGTCTAAAAATAGAGTCCTAACGGTGTAACCAAGACCATCAAATCAATAACCCCTCCCAATAGACAACGATGTCAAAAAATTAAGTTGACAAGAAGAATCGATAAACACGGTTTTATAACGGTTTTGAACATGAGACTTATTACCAAGACTTTTATACGCCACCTAACGGAAGGGCCTTATTATCTTTGGTTTACCTCCATCTTTTATTCAAATCCGCCATGGAGCTTTTATTATGACTTTGGTCTTGCCTTGCCTTTTATTATCCACCTCATCGGTAGTTTTATTAGCCAAAGACGTATATCCTCACGCTAAGGCGAATTTTGGATCTTTAAAGCTTCGAAGATTAAGGCTTGATTCACTTTCAATTGTGCATAGATTTTTCGGCCTTGTGGGGCTTCAAATTGTTTGCTTGATTTAGGTGAGCACTTGAAATCTTATTATTGGGTGAAGCTTTTGATTATTAGGGTGCCAATACTTCAAAACCATGACGCTGGCGATACCTTAATGTCTTCCCAATTTAATTACACGGAAGCTACTAGAAAAGACTAGAAACCCAACAATCCCAACTAAACCGCTAAGTAAATATTTATTAAGCAAAAAATATTTACATGCGAAGGGAGAATAAGCAAACAACTAGAACACATGAGTTTTTGAAAGAATACGAGTACTCTACGTTTAGCATAGTAACTTATAATTAACCCTATCATTTCTCGTCCTCATTTAAGAGACTTAGCCTAATGTGTAGTTAAGGAATCAAAGCTAAGTGCTCAACACGCACGGTCGAGTCAAAAATTACTCTTATTCTCGCCATCGGAAAACCTACATTCGTGTCTTCAAACACTTATAAAACATGAGAAAAAATTTAAAACTTGGCCATTTTTAGCCTTATTTTGCAACAAAACGATAAACAAACAGATAAAATTTAGAAAGCGTGAAGGTTTGGCAAGGCAAGTATCTATTCACCCCCCCCCCCCCCCATACTAAAGTTAAACATTGTCCTCAATGTTTCGAGTCTAGGGGTGCAAACACCCCCATACTAGAGACGTAGTCGAATGCCTAATCTAGCATGGAAAGGGTGTAACCAATAATCAATAGCTGTTTATGAAGTGTGCTATAAACCTAAGGTTAGAACATCAAAGGATATATCATGGATATTGAGAAAGTCTTCAAAGCAAACGATCGAGTGCTCCCATAAAACGAACACGAGAGGCTCCAATCGTGAAGATCATGATCATCTAAAGTCCACAATTCACAAACAACCACGGAACAAAGGTTGGAAGGGCACAAATCCCCACACGTTAACTACATTAGAAAGCGATAATATGTACATAGGATACGCATGGGACTCCCCCACGAGGCTCCTCGTTTTTGATTACCGAGTCATGAGCTCGACTCGATCCCCTCAATACTAATTATCATTGGGGAAGGTGACTTGGTTGAGGTAGTTCAAGGATGGAACTTCCCCGCCAAAGTAGTGCTTCAACCTATGTCCATTCACCTTGAAGTTAGGACCATCATCTTGAGCTAGCTCGATGGTCCCATACGAAAACACTTTAGTCACGGTGAATGGACCGGACCAACGGGATTTCAACTTACCGGAAAAGATTTTCAAGCGAGAATTAAAAAGCAAAACTTGATCCCCAATGTTAAAAACCCGGTTTTAATTTTAGAATCATGAAACTTTTTAGTTTTTTCTTTGTAAATCAATGAATTTTCATAAGCAATATCCCTTAATTCATCCAATTCATTTAATTGCATTTTCCGGTGTTTTCCCGCGGTCTCCATATCATCATTACAATGCTTTAGGGCCCAATAAGCCTTGTGTTCTAACTCGATAGGAAAATGACAATTCTTTCCATACACAAGCTTATAGGGAGTGCACCCAATGGGCGTCTTATGAGCGGTCCTAAAGGCCCATAAAGCATCGTCCAACTTCTCCGACCAAGATTGTCGGTTTTCCCCAACGGATCTCTCCAAGATCCTCTTCAACGCTCGGTTTGAAACCTCGACTTGCCCACTCGTTTGTGGGTGATAAGCCGTAGAAAGCCGATGTGTAACCCCATATTTTCTTAGGACCCTTTCGAATTGGTCGTTACAAAAATGGGTTCCACGATCGCTTATGATCGCACGAGGGGTTCCAAACCGAGAAAACAAGCTTTTCAAAAACTTGACTACCACACGAGCATCATTGGTGGGCAAGGCTTTGGCCTCCACCCACTTAGATAGGTAGTCAACCGCAACGAGAATGTACTTATTACCACGAGATGATGGGAACGGCCCCATAAAGTCTATACCCCAAACGTCAAAGATCTCACACACTTGGATGATGTTTGGTGGCATCTCATCTTTTTGTGAGGCTTTTCCTTGTCGTTGGCATGAATCACAAGACTTCACAAGATCTTGTGCATCTCGGTAAATAGTAGGCCAAAAGAAGCCGGCATCAAACACCTTTTTAGCCGTGAGATTAGCACCGTGGTGACCACCCGTGGGTCCCTCATGGCAAGCTCTAAGGATGTTAGAAGCTTCGGTGCCAAATACACAACGTCGGATGATTTGATCCGCACAAGTTCGAAACAAGTAAGGGTCGTTCCAAAAGTAGAACTTGACGTCACGAAAGAATTTTTGTTTTTTCTTGAGTCGTCATAACCTTAATGATGAAGGTACCCGCATGGTAATTTGCAAAATCCACAAACCATGGGGTGGAAGAATCAAGCTTAGAATTCACTACACCAAGTGTCTCGAGCGGAAATGTTTTGGTGATTTCCTTGGGCTCGTAAACACTTTGGTGAGGATCTTCCAAACGAGAAAGATGATCGGCCGCTAGATTCTCGGCTCCTTTTTTGTCAACGATTTTGTGATCAAATTCTTGAAGGAGGAGAATCCAACGAAGTAATCTAGGCTTAGCATCTTGCTTTGCCATGAGATACTTGATATCCGAATGGTCCATATACACTTTGCATTTAGCTAAGACGAGATAAGGTCGGAACTTCTCAAATGCATACACCACGGCAAGGAACTCCTTCTCCGTTGTAGTATATTTTTGTTGAGCCTCGGTCATCGTCTTGCTAGCATAGTGAATAGGCAAGAAGTGCTTATCATGACGTTGCCCCAAAACGGCCCCAATAGCGTAATCACTAGCATCACACATGAGCTCAAAGGGGAGGTTCCAATTGGGAGCAACAAGAATGGGAGCTTCAGTAAGTTTCCTCTTAAGGATTTCAAAGGCTCGTACACAATTTTCGTCAAAGACAAAACGTGCCTCTTTTTCAAGAAGATGTGTAATGGGTCGAGAAATCTTTGAAAAATCCTTGATGAATCCACGATAAAAGCCCGCGTGGCCTAGGAAACTCCTAACTCCCTTAACAGTTTTGGGATGAGGTAATTTGGCGATGACGTCTACCTTAGCTTGATCTACCTCAATCCCCGCTTTCGAGACCTTGTGCCCTAAGATGATTCCACTCTTAACCATAAAATGACACTTTTCCCAATTGAGCACAAGGTTGGTTTCCTCACAACGTTTCAACATTCTCTCAAGATTCGACAAACACGAAGTGAACGAATTACCAAACACGGAAAAGTCATCCATGAAGACTTCCATCGTCTTCTCGATCATGTCATAAAAAATAGCCATCATGCACCTTTGAAAGGTTCCCGGTGCATTGCAAAGTCCGAATGGCATTCTACGATAGGCAAACGTTGCATAAGGACACGTAAACGTAGTTTTTTTTATCACGAGGATCGATGGGAATTTGGAAGTAACCGGAAAAACCATCTAAAAAGCAATAGAAATCGTTTCCCGCAAGACGCTCCAACATTTGGTCCATGAAGGGCAAGGGAAAATGGTCTTTTCGAGTGGCTTCATTCAACTTACGATAGTATATGCACACTCTCCATCCGGTCACGAGTCTAGTGGGAATTAACTCGTTGGCATCGTTTGGCACAACGGTCATCCCTCCCTTCTTAGGGACACAATGAATAGGACTCACCCAAGGGCTATCGGAAATAGGGTAAATCATTCCCGCGTCAAGGAGTTTAAGGACCTCCTTTTTGATGACGTCGTGAATTTTGGGGTTCACCCTCCTTTGACTTTGGATTGCGGGCTTGTAATCCTCCTCCATTAAGATTTTGTGGGTACAAAACTTGGGATCGATTCCCTTAATGTCGGATAACTTCCACGTAATTGCCCCTTTGTGATCCTTTAGAACATCGACAGGTGCGGTTTTTTCATCATTCGAAAGTTCCTTCGCAATAATAACCGACAACTTGTCGTCCTCCTCCAAATAGACATATTCGAGATGAGGAGGTAAATCTTTCAACTCAGGGATAGGTGGTTCCTCAAGTGAAGATTTGGGCTCGATACTCATAACCTCCTCGGGTGGAGGAAATGGGAAATCGTTAAGAAAATCCTTGATAATCGAGAAGTCCTCATCGTTGTCGAGGTCTTCGTTACAAGTACGTGGAACATCTAATTCTTCCAACGTAAAACCACCACCTTCAAATGGAGTGAAGGTTGGTGTCGAATTATCAAGAATTAGATCTAACATAGTGGGATTGCCACTAGTTTCTTCATCACCAAAACCTAGAACTTCTTGTGAAAATTCCTCGCAAACAACGTCGATCATATAAACGAGGTTTATGGTTGCAACGGAATAAACATGAGAAATTTGAGAGTTTTGAGTTGTGTTTATAACAAGTTCCTCGTCGTTGAAACGTAAGGTGATCTTTCTAGCATGAACATCGATCAAAGCCATAGACGTATCTAAAAACGAACGACCTAAAATGAGAGGAACTTGAGGATCCGTGGGGATATTAACAACGATAAAGTCTACGGGATAGTAGAACTTCCCCACTTTCACAAAAACGTCTTCCGCCAAACCACATGCGGGAATCGTGGAATGGTCGGCCAACTCGATAGACATTAGTGAAGGAGTAAGATTAGGAAGATTGAGCGACTTGAAGATTGCAAGTGGCATCAAGTTAATGCTATCACCAAGATCGGCCAAGGCGAAGCATTCCTCCATATCTTGGATTGCACATGGAATCAAGAATTTACCGGGATCACCGACTTTTTGAGGTATGCGATTAAGATAAACCGACGAACAACTAGACAATTGGTGCAATTTCTCCTTGTTGTTCAACATACTCTTAAATTTAGCGGCAAATCGAGGCATCATGACCAAAGCATCGGCGAAACTCACATTAAAGTGCAAATCACGAAACATTTTCATAAAAAACTCAAATTGATAATTGTCACGCTCTTGACGTTTCTCCTTTCTAAGTCTTGATGGATAGGGCAAAGGTGGTATGGGTTGAGGCATAGTAGGCATAGCCTTTGGAATCTCGGGTTCCAATGATGGTAATGGGTCAAACGTAGGTGTGGCATGAGCGGTACTTCGCGGGATTGGGACATGCTCATTTTGGACCACCACCTCGGGTTCTTCCTCAATTGCTTCCTCCGTAGGAGCAATTGGTTGAGGAGTTGGTTCCTTAAGTGTCTTACCACTACGTGTGGTAATCACTTTCATCTCACCCTTAGGGTTGGATACGGTGTTTCTAGGAAGACTACTCGAGGACGGTTTACACATTATTGCCTCAAACATAGACGAGATTTTATCTTCAAACACGGATTGCCTCTTCTCGGCTTTAATCATTTCTTGTTTAATCTCGTGTTGCCCTTGTTCCATTTTTTGTTGGTTTTGTTGTAACCTAGTGACATTTTCTTCCATCTTGTTGGTGTGGATCTTAAGTTCATTAGCTAACTCATTTTTCAACTCTTTCTTCAAGTCGTTCTTAAACTCGGATCTTAGGCTAATGATTTCTCTTTGGATATTGTCAAACCTAGCATCATTCCCACTAGCGTATTCAACAAACTCACTTGGAAGATCTTTCAATGTTTGCAAACCCTTGTTGTTGTTTTGAAAATCATTTTGATTCTTGTTTGAAACTTGATTATTAGTCCCTTGATTACCATAGTTTCCTTTGTTGAAATTGTTTTTGAAACCAACTTGATTGTTGCGATAGTTGTTGTTAGCATTTTGATTTGAACCAAAACCCGGTGGAGTCAATTGATTAGAGCGGGAAACTTGACCATTTTGGTTGTAATTTCCTGTGGCCGCGAAGGCACTCGAAGTGTTACCACCGTTGGTAATGCACTCGGAGAAATCATGACCTCCACCACAATACATGCAAGAAACCTCAACCGCTTTAGCCGTAGCGGGAGCACTTTGTTCACCAACTTTAAACTCAATCAAAAGTCCTTTTAACTTATCAAAAATCTTGTTTTCCAAGTTCGCCTCAATTTGGCAAGCATCGATGGTAGTAGACAAAGAAGGTGAAGCCGAAGATGAAGCCGAAGATGAAGCCTTACGAACACTAGACGTGCTACGAGGACTATACACCTTAGATCTATTCTCAATTATCACCAAAGCTTCCTCAACCGTTTTACACAAAAAAATTACCACCCGCGGCGGCATTCAAATAATCCCTTTCATGATCATTAAGTCCATTGTAAAACGTGTCAATTTGATGCAAGTCGGAAAAACCGTGATGAGGACATTCATGTAACATTTCCTTAAACCTATTCCAAGCCGTTGAAAAAATTTCATTAAACTCTTGTGAAAACTTTGAAATCTCGTTTTTCAAGTGCGTAGTCTTAGAGGGCGGAAAAAATTGGTTCACAAATTTAGACACGAGATCCTTCCACGTCAATATAGAATTTGGTGGTTCTTTCTCTAACCAAATTTTAGCGGGCCCCGCTAAGGAATCCGGAAAAAGCATCATCTTAATCGAGTCATTCGAGACATCCTTAAATTTGCAAGTGGCGGTAAGACGATTGAATTGACGGATATGGTTGTGTGGATTGTCCTTCTCATCACCACGGAATTTGTTGTTTTGGATCATCGACAACAAACCCGTTTTCACCTCAAAAATCTCCGCAAGGATAGCGGGAATCACAATAGCCTCTCCATAACCCTCGGTGGGTGCTTGAAGTAACTCCATCATAGTTCGATTCGCCATGGTTGGTGCTTCTCTTACAATGGGTTCGTCAATAGGAGACTCCTCACTAGAAAGATTGGGAGTGGGAGTTTTGTTCTTTCGTTTACGTGCACGTCTTGCTTGATTACGAGTTAGCATAAACGTCACGTACAACGAGGGGACGAGCAAAGAAGATTCTTTTTGGTGTTTTGTATTTTTCAAATTTTTTTTTGTGGTTTTTGATTGTATTAACCTTTTTGGATTTTGGTGAATGTATTAAGTAGACACAAATCTACAAATCTCCTCCTTAATCAAATCTCTCGATTAAAGAAGCCTCAAGGAATGAAAACGATCACGTGAAGTGAACGCCTTCGATGACTTAAGAACGTTGGTGGAACACCAAAACGTTTAAGAGGGTTTAATCAATTGAAACCAAGAAAATATATATGATACTTAGTAATACTTTGGGCGGCAAAACCCTCGATTAGCTCTCAAAATCAAATACTCACAAGCAAGCGGGGAAACGAGGCGGCGCGAAGCACTTAAGATCCTTTTTCCTTAGGATATATTTTATAATATCCGCCTTATACCCACCTTATAGTTTGTATTTTTCAAGATTGAGCTTCACGAAAGTATTTATCTATTTTTGCCTTTTTCTTTGGTTTGTGATTCGAATACAATGATTGGGTAATGACCTCCCAAGTCAAGGTTGTGATTTCTCACGTATTTGAAGTACTTGTGATTTTATTGTTCTACGTATACACTATAGTAATAGTATTCACACAAAAACCGAAAACCGATAATACGTATTAGTAGAGTGCTACTAATACAAATACTATTTATGGTTAGTATATAAAAACAACAATTCCAAATCAAAACACAACACGCCTCCCCGGCAGCGGCGCCAAAATGATAGTTGAGTTTTACTACTCTTTAGGAAAAGAGAGCAAATAGGGTAAGCACGACGATTTAGGAAAACCGTGTATTAATAACCCTAAAATGAGTTCGTTCTCAAGGAGGCTAGAGTGTTATGTGTGTAATGACTTGGATTAGATTTGTGATTATATTGTTGAGAAAGAAAAATAGAAATGAGATTAGAAGAAAATGACGGTTATGAAAACGGATTAAACTAAGACGAAAAAGGTATACACGTAGAACCGTAAAAAGCACTAAAATTAAAATTTTACCTTAAAAATTCCTAAAAATTACCAAAAATCCACAATAATATTCTAAGAGTTTAAAAAAATCCAAACTTGCTAAAACCTTTTAATTAATTAGATAATGACTTTTTAATGCTAATTAAAGCCCTAAAAATCCAAATTAATTATTAAGAAGTCCCAAACAAGATTTTAAAGTTTGTAAACCTCAAAAATACTCTAATTAAGCTAAAAAGTATTTTTCAAATTTTTAAAACCACTAAAAACTATTTTTAAACAATTAAAAACTACTAAAATCAATTAAAACTTAAATTAATTCTAGAAAACAATTAAAAGACTCTAAAAATATTTGGAAAGTTGCAAAATTCCTAATTAAGTGTTTAGAACCTAGGAAAAATATAAAAACTTAGAAAATCAGACTTTTAATTTTTAACAATAAAATAATATTAAAATATTATTAAAAATCCAAAAATCATAAAAAATTCTAAAAACTTGCAAACTAGCTTAATTTAACCTGAATAACTCATAAATGAAAGTGAAATTACCTAAATACCCTTAATGGGCCTAGAAAATGGGCCAAACCCAAAACAGTACCTTATTGGGCCAAATTTGGGCCCAATAACAAAAAGTGTTCAAAATAAGCCCAAAAAGCACCGGTTGACTTAAAATTTGATTTTAAACAACTTTTTCCAAAGGCCCAAAAGCTGAAAGTGTGAAATAAGCTAGCTTATACCAAACAGCTTATTCTTAATGGGCTTTTTGGCCCATTAAGCTATAAGCCAATGCCATAAGCTGAAATTAAACACACAAGCTTCTTTTGTCCTAAATAAGACTTCTGCTAAAAGAAATTTGAAATAAGCCTAAGGAATAAGCCTGAAAATGCAATAAGCAATCTACAGAAAACGACAAAATAGTCGTTTTTGAGTTCTAGGCCACCCCAAGTGCTGATTCAAGTTTCTATAGCTTTTAAATGACTTAGTTAAGCAAAATCAACAAAGAGTTTTCAAATAAGCTGACTCAATAAGCTGGAAAAAGCAAATAAGCACTTATGTAAAAGTCAAATAAGTTGGTTTTCTAGCAAAAAGTCAAAGTCAAAGTCCAATAAGCTCCAGTCTACTCAAATGGGTCAAATAATGAAGATCTATCACAAACAATAAGTTGTTGCAAGTCTGGATAAGCTAGAATAGCTTATTGATAAGCTGAGTGCAATTTAACACTAGCAGGGGCTAGTTTTGGGTGTTGAGCAGTGGAAACTTTTTCCACTGCTTGACTTGTTTGACTTTTTGTCTTTAGTGACTTTTTTGGAGATTCAGAATACACAAAGGCACCCAAATGATCTTTGGATCAAACGGAGTCAAGAACAATCAAAATAACACAATCACAAATAGGGGTGTCAATATTTCCGACCCGACCCGAACCCGACCCGACCCGAACCCGACCCGAGCATACTCGGGTCGGGTTACTCGGGTTGAAATTTCAATTCGGGTTAGTCGGGTCAACCCGACTAACCCGAATTCGAAATCGGGTCGGACATCGGGTAAACTATTTATGCTTAATTCGGGTTCGGGTCAACCCGATTGACCCGAATAAGAAATTTTTTTATTTTTTTTATTTTTAAAATTAAAACTAAATATAATTTCTATTAAAAAATTAAAAAAAAAAGTTTTTTTTTTATATTTTACCCGTAGTCGGGTTGACCCGAACCCGAATAGACCCGACCCGAGTAGACCCGACCCGAATAGACCCGAACCCGACTAACCCGAGTTCAACTCGGGTCGGGTTCGGGTAAAATATTTTTACCCTCAACCCGAATTCAACCCGACCCGAATAACCCGAACCCGACCAACCCGACCCGATTCCCACCCCTAATCACAAACACCCAATTGATACAGTTTAATCAATAAAGTCCCAGATATGATACAGACATGAACAATTAAGCAGTTGAGCACTTATAAGCAGTTTTAGCCGAAATCAGCCAGGCAAATTCAACCAAATGCATACACAAGCTATATTAAACTCAAATAAGCAAGTCTAAACAGGTTTCATCCAATGATTCAAAGAATTAAGCAAGATTCAAGCCAATGAATGTTACTGATGAACACTAACACATGCAGTTTTACACTTTGCTGATGTATTTGACACACAAGCCAGATTCAACACCTCAAACCTTTCAAACAGGTTACAATGACTTTGTCTAAACCACTTTTAGCCCTAAGCATGCATACACACTAAGTGTTCCCAAAATCCTAGGTCAAAACAGGCAATAACAAAGATTTTATAGCAGTCTGTTTGATTCAAGGCTTCAAACCCAAAAACTTGCAGCAAAACACTCTCAACAAGGCATATATCAGATACCAAGCACAAACAATACCTTCTAACAACACAATACCAAATTGCAATCACAAAGAAGTAATCCCAAACACCCCTTTATCTTTTCAAAAATCAAATTTTTCAAAGGAAAAGTGAGATTTAAGACCACCCAAGCATCAATTAACACAATAACAAGTAAGATTAACAGATTCAAGCAAGTATAAGCCACAAAATACACAAGAACTAAGGCAACACTCAAATATCACAAAAATCCAAACTATTATCAGATTTTGGGATTAAGGGTGTGTACCTCATGGATGTACATCCACACCCACGGATTTTGAGCTTATGTCCTAGCAAGAACAAGCACAAGCTTCCACAACAAAGCCTGCTAAGAATCAACAAGGTTAGAAGCACAAGTATAAAATCATAAACTTGTAAAATTCTTGATTGATGCAACTCTTGTCCTCCACACTTGATTATCCCCAAGTTATAAGCCTCACCACACCTTAATCAACACAATTAGGATTCTATGATCAGCTCTATGACCCAAGAATTCCAAGATAGACCAATAACTTAGCAAAATATCAAGAAAATGAAGAAAATGTGCAAACTTTTGCACACTCCTCTTTTTGAAAACAGGTTTTTAATTCAAATTCAGTAAACTAAGAACATAAACAAGCAATAATAAGATGGCACTTGGTCTTTCTTCAAAACACTTAACTCAAATTTCATAAAACTGAAAAGGAATTTACAAGTGCTTGAACAAGGAAAAACCAAAAGCAAACGTCTAAGTGAGACCCTATGGCTTTATATATAGCCTTACAAGTGAGCTAAGAACAGATAAAAATGCTTAACCCTAATGCTTGAATTTCCAAAAATGCCCTAGTAGATTTTGAAAACCTTGGAGTCTTGTGAGGAATTCTTGGTTGTTTGTGGTGATAGCTGGCAAGAAAATGTGATCAAAGGGTTTGTATGATGCTTAGAAAGTAAGCACAATTGTGGGACGTTGGATGACTTGCTCTTCTTGTCTTCTTCCTCAAAAGTGTAGCAGGGGAGGTCCCATGTGGACACGTGAATGATGTGATGACCAATATTAAGGTTGGGTTGTGTTAACATGATCATTAATCATTAATCTGCACCATTTTAAGGTTTAATTACAAGTAATTAAGAAAACCCCAAATTGTGTTCTTGGTGAATAGTTATGTGTTTGATCCTGTTTTGAGTTAAGACATGTTTAAAAACATGTTAAGGCGCTAGATTTAAACTTAATTAAATAAGTTGTTAATCTGGTATGAGTGGATTGGTGAGGTGGCAGAATGGAGAGAGGGGATTGGTGGAAAATGTGAGTGGGGTGAGGTGGCAGCTTCTGGTTGGTCTAGGTTACTATGTTGTTTGGCCAGCATTAAACCCCCATCTTTCATCAACTTGCTACTTTGTAAATAATCACTCAAAACTGAATTTCCTTTGTATTTAAACTTTCAGTTTTCACACTTTTGCCCCAAATACTTTTCCAAAGTGTTTTCAGGGATATTTCTTGCCATTTTTGAATTCTTCAAGGGCTTATTTGGCATTTTGATGATGGATAATGGTCTTGACTTGTATGTTGAGCATTTTGGAGGACTGAAATTGTCAAGTCTTGTTTGATGAGGGACCATTCTTGCCAAATGTTGACAGTCAAGGGTCCTTTTTGTAATTTTGGGATTTTCAAAGGACCAAACTTGTAATTTCTTGTACTTTGAAGGACTTCATGATGTGTTTGAGTTTGTGGAGGACAATGGTTGACAATTTAGCTTTGTTGAGGGGCTAAACTTGCCAATTCTTCAAAATGGAGGGCCCTTTTTGTAATTTTGACAAACTTTAGGGACCAAACTTGTAATTATGAGGATACAAGGGTATAAAGTGTCAATTCTTCCATACTGGAGGACCCTTCTTCATAATTCTTCAAATCTTCAAGGGTTGATCTTGGGAAAGTCTTCATTAGGGCTTGGTTCATTGTGCGGCTTCGTTTCCCGTGTTCGTTTTTGTATGATTCTTGTGATCTTTTGTCATTTTCTCAATATTCGTACCTAAATACACAAGTAACAAACACAAGCATATATATGGGTATTTTGATAATATTTAATGCATTTTAAGCCCTATTTGGAAGATGAGACTATGTATAAAAGCAGTCTCATCATACCCTCATGTTAACTTAAGCTTATATAAGCCATGGGCTTATAAGCTTATTAAACGTAGGCTTATATAAGCCATAAATGGCTTATATAAGCCCATTATATAAGATAAAACAAACACAACATAAATTTTTAAAAGGGGGTTGGTCATACTTGAAACCTTAAACGTTTGAGTTGAGATTAGTTTTGATTATCTTGATGTGAAAACGTATAGACTTCCTGGCCAACTTTTTTGAATCTAAGATGGCATCGATAGAACAACCTACATCTTTTCATCTACCCTTTTTTATGTAAGTACCTCTTACTATGGCCGTGTCATTTCCCTTTTTCATGGTCCTTTTTACCATCAACTGCGGTCTTTAATAAACGACCCTTTTCTTTTCTATTGATTGGTCGAAGGTTTTCCTTCCCAGTTCCCACTTTTTGGGCTTCATGGGGTAGCAAGTTATCCGAGTCACCACTATGAATTCTCTCACTTTTCAGTTTCAGTTTCAGTATCCGAATACTCTTTCCAGTTGAGTATCTAGATACAGATTTGTGTGATTTATATCATGCATTTAGTATTTGGATTGATCCATTTGTGGATTATATTTCGATACTGAAACTCAAAGTGAAAGTGAGCGTGTTCAGAGTGACGACTCGGATAATATGATGCCGAAATAAGCGCCAAAATTTACAAATGGGAAGGAAAACCTTCGACCAATCAACAAAAAGGAAAAGGGTCACTCAGTAAAGACCTTAGTTGATGGTAGTGATACCCATGAAAAAGATAATGCGACGGCCATAGTAAGAGGGGCTTACATAAAAAAGGGTAAACGAAAATATGTAGGTTGTTTTATCGATGCCATCTTAGATTCAAAAATGTTAGACAGGAAGTCTATACGTTTTCACAGCTGCATTGGTTCATTTACTATGTTGTTTATATGTTGGTTATATGCTGATGCAGATACGGGAGCTAACTTAAAGAAAAAAGAAAAAGGCAAGGGACCAACAGAAGCTGATAAAGCATCTGATCCTTTTAATCTACATAATAGGGTGGAAAAGCTTGAAAGGGAATTCAAACTTTTTAAACAGACACAGTTGCAGGGAGGTTAGTAAACCAAATTTTAACCTTTAGAGAAATATAGTTATTCACTAGCTTCGGTATCACTTGTATGCTCTAAAGTATTACAGCTCCACATAGACGACATCTCAAGCCCGTTTGCTCTTAGAGGTAAATATCGCCATGATTCCTCTTTCTCATGGAAATCATCATCTTCGTGCCCAATATGTGAATTCAATATGCATTAACATCTTTTTGTTTAGCCTGTTTAGTAAAGCACCTCTTACTTTGGCACTTATATTCGTTTTTTCATGGGTATTGATGATATTGATATCAATCAAAGACCGAATGTGAAGGTCAAATTTTGAGCTACTTACATAAAAAAGGATAAAAGAAAAAGAAGTAGGTGCGTATTGGATTCATATACTGGGTATGAAGATGAACATGTTCACGAGATAGAGGAATCATGGAGATATCTACCTCGAAGAGAAAACGGGCTTAAGATGTCGTTTTTGTGCATCTGTTAAACTTTAGAGCAGACATGTGATTATGTGTTTGTAGTTAACTTATGCGGTATTATGATTTTTGTTAATTGATGTAGATACAGGAGTTGACTTGAAAAAAAAAGGAAACGGTTCAATGGAAGCTGATACCACAGCTGATCTTTCTAACCTACATAATAGGGTGGAAAAGCTTGAAAGGGAATTCCAACATTTCAAACAGAGACTGTTGCAGGGAGGTTAGTATATTAACTTTTAACCTTTAATAATTTTATATATGAATGTTTTATTGTTTTGAGTATCTGGGTGGCTGTTAGTATCTGAATTTATTAAAATTTGTCTTGTAATTTACAGATGTTATCATGAAAGCTCTAAATAAGATACGCTTTCACCAGATGAAAGCTTTGAAAGCTCTAAGGAATATATGTTGTCATTAGATGAAAGCTTTGATCATGTGAACACTAAAGACTTCCAGCACCCATTTCATGATGACCAGGATGAACCTTCCAAGTATTCTAGCACCTCTGTAGATGATTGTAGTTCGGACGAGACTTGGGGAGAGACTAATTCACCGTTCAAGAAGAAAGGCAAAGCTATTGGCTCATCCAGTCAGACTGCAGGCAAGGCGAGTGGGTCATCCAAACAGATAGTCAGTCCAAGTGTTAGCAAGGGATGTACACAAAAAGCAGAGTCATCTTCTCGGTCTCCATTTTCTATAACAGAAAGGCTCCCACCTATCAGAAATGCAGTATGTTTCTTGCCTTGTAAAAATTTGAAAGAATTTGAAACAAAGCTAGGAAAAAGGAAGAGGGGGTAGGCTATGGAGGAACCTATATTGGGTAGGCTTTGTAAGAACTTGTTATCTATGTTTTATGGATGTTTCTTATGAATCTTCTTTAGACTATTTTGGTTAAGTGTAGGTATAGTTTATGTAAACAATTTTAAACACTAATCTGCATGGATGGGTGTATCTATTATTTTTTGGAATGCAAATATGTTGTCATTCACATGTATGAACCTGCAATATTATGATCAATATTATGGAATTAGACTTGTATATCATGGATGTAAACATGGTTCATCTTGTATTTTATTTATTCATGTTGTGAGTTGTATAATCCTAGATGCATAACACATATAATAAAGATTTTTGTGTCAAAGCTACCTGTTACACATCCGGTTAAGGCTTTCCACTTTGGTGGATCTTAAAACCTAATTTTTTTTCCCGCCTTCTCCAGCAAAACTAATTAAGCTTTGAGCAGTTTATGTTTTCGACTTAGCTTAACTCTAAGGTACTTTTAAGTTTTTGCTATTACATCTGCAATTCTTTTCCAATTGGATAGAAAGTTGTTAGGCTCTTGCCTTAATCTTCTTAGCATATGTTTGTAACAATACTGCTAGGCCATTCTTCACTCAGAACTAAGCTAATATTGAGTATTTTCTTGAAAAGCTGCTTGTTTCAGCTTATTTCGTTTTTAATCATTATCTAGTCAAGCACAAGTTACGATTTTTTTATCTTTTCAATCTATTTTCACTAGTCCTCCCAAGTATTTATTCCAATTCGTGTGTAATTTCCTATAAACAACTAATTTGTTCAAACAATGTGCTTAATTATTAATCAAACTGAAAATGAAAAGTTTGAAATGACTGAAGAAAAATAAAAATAAGACAAGATGAAAACTGATCAAACATAAATTCAATTCAATAATACTAAAGGATTACAGTTTTTAAATAAAAACAAACATTTTGTTTCTCTAATTAATCAAACTATGGAGATTTTTCAGGATCAAAATCCAAATGAAGTTCATCGTAATCAAAAGACTCTCTCTGAACTCAGCTTCTTCTTCTTCATTTTCATGCTCATAGTCGTAAACATCATCATCAATTATTTGATCTTCTTCCTCTAGTTGCCTCCTATAAGCTTCCTCCCTTTGGCGTTTTTCCTCTTACCTCCTTCTAAAGGAAGCAGCTTCCTCCCTCTCGCGTTGTTCTTGCTCCTGTTGCCTCCTTCTTAAGGAAGCGGCTTCCTCCCTCTCGCGTTGTTGTTCCAGACGGGCATTCTCTTCGTCTTCCAGCTTCCATTGTCACTGTTCGTGAGCTACCTCAACATATCAATCGTACTCTTCATATGGATCATTGTAAGGACAAACAACAGGGAACTCTCCATCTGCATTAGCTTTTACTTTGGGCACCACACAAGGTTTCCTGAAAAGAACATATAAAATTATTAGTACTAAATGATAACAAAGATGCAACGTTAATAAAATAAATAATGATACAAACTTGTTTTCTACTGCACTGGTATCTTCAAAAGCAGCAGAAAATGTTCTTTTTGAAGAAGAAGCCATTTTTTTATTCTTAAAATACTGATAATTAAGTGTTTGTTATGTTTTTGTTATGATTAATTTCATTACTTAATCCTTGTTTATATAACCAAGGATGGAATACAAAGAGTCAGCAGCCTACATGCCAACATCTAATGCATATTCATGTGTGTAATTAATTTTTGTGAAGTTCCAAGAATTAGCATTCTCATTGGGCGTGTAGAAAGTGTGTGCTTTCTGCGTTTTAGGGGCTTATTGTGTTTTAAAAAAATAGCAAAAAACAAGGTCTAGGACTCGAACCCTAGACCTTCCATTCAAACACTAACACACTAACCAGTTTGCCACATGAATATTTGGTTCTAAATATGTGACTAATATTAAAATTAGTGAAAATTGAGATTACATTTGGTTCTAAACATTTGTCACATGAATATTTTACTGTGTGACGTTTTTAACGTGTTGGTCACAGATAATCCCTTTATAATGTGACCATAAATATAATTTAGATACACATTTCTCAAATGTTGTGACTATTGGCAAACATATAGTCACATAATTGTTTGAAAATTTAATATGATCATGTATTATATTTGATCATAGTCTTCAAGTAATTGTAAAATATTTGTCATATTTAAATAAATATAGTGGCAAATGTTTCAATACCTACTTTCAATTTGCCACACACACAAAATTCATGGGTGGTTAACATTTAACAAAATATACTAGTCACGTTAAAATAATGTGCGTGACAACCTTGTGTATCAATTTGTCACTTGTAAAATAAGTCTATGTGACCATATATGATTTTTGGTCACATTCAATGTGTGTATGAAAAATATTTATCACACATCTATAGGTATAATGTGACTACTACTTGAATTAGACTTTGATTCGATAACACTCTCAAATTATTAAGTGACTAACAACTCATCCAAAAAGCAGTTGTTAGCCCTAGTCGCGTAAATATTCATATGCGTGACAAACAAAATACGAAATGGTCATGCAAACTGACTTCAGGTGTAACTGTTTATTTATAACAGGCGAATTCGGTCACACAAAAAAATTATTTGTGACTACACGAAATTTGGTAAGTGTGACCAAAACCACTTTTTGTACTAGTGCCCACATTGCGACGAAAAGAAAATTCCAAGTTTTGGTCAGTAAGCTTCAATCGGATGCTCACATCTTTCCTAGTCTTTAAATTGAAAAGCATCGGGTAAATGTCTTTAAGGATCCCGTCTGCACACCATTTATCCTTCTAGAGACTTATGTTGCTTCCCCTACTTTGAGTTTTAAAAATTCGAAGAAATCTATCCCTTTTTCTTTGAGCAATTTAATCTCAATGATTATAGTCAACCACGTGAACCTGTATCGTTTGCGGTTGTCCTTGTCAATACTCCCGTCTTCCCCATGTATCGCTTTGATCACTCTCGTACAAAGAGAATCTCCATCCGAATAGAATTTCCACACCCATTTATATATAAGGGCACGATTTAAAGCAATACAATTCATGGTTGACCATTCGCGAGATTGGTATGATGAAGCGAATACTTGCCAAGAGAGTAGCTCTAACTCAAATAATATTACCTACTAAGTCTACGGACTTGGTAACTTTGGAAGAGATGAAATGTCCGCATTGTTCATGAAGTTAGGTAGAATCATCAAAAGATGCATTTACACAAGAATACCCTCCTGATAAGGAAATTAAATTCGTCAATATATAGAGCCCTTGAAATAAACTATGAAAAAATAACGAAGATACGAGATAAGAATATTGATATGATTAAGATGCATTGTGACAACACATATTCTGGTCTTAATAAAATTGGCGCTCTAATCAAAGACCTGGAGGAAAAGGTTGAAAAATTGAAGTCGTTGGTAATAAAACATATTTGATTAAACAAAAAATGACCTTTACAAAATTCGTGAAGGAGTCTCTAAGATTGAATCCCCTAAACAAACTCAGAAAGAGGAAGAGCGGGTGGATAATTGCTACGAAGTAGATATGTTTGAAATGTGGAATTGTATGGTCAATGAAGTAGATAGGCTCAAGCTGTTCCTCATTCCTACTGAACCTAAGTCCCAACTAGCGGTAAGCTGTATAAGCCAATGATTTCATTCCCTGATATTGTGTAGGGTATAAGAGAACAAGAAGTTCAGATAGAGGATTTTGAAATAAATGAAAAACACGACATTACCATCTAAAAAACAATGAGGCGTTACAACGGAGACTTGATAAATACCATTTCTTAGTTGATATGAAGCTTAATGAGTGTCCTAGTGTCATGATATTCATCATTCCTAATGAGGTAAAGAGGTAACTCCTAATTCTTAATTCCCCACATGTATGAATTTATAACCTCACATACCCCTCTTTTAGCTTACTTACACCTTTATGGTGTATGTGGCTACTATCACCCACACTTACTTACAAGTGAAGGGACAAACACTATGTTACTCGGTAAAAAAGGGTGTTGCCAAGATCGTGACTCGAACAAAAAGTGCTTCATGGGATGCACCTCATGCCTATAATGTAAATAATGTTTTGTTTCATTTTTATATTTTGTTTGGTTTGTCTGAATCTGTGTTTTCTAACCTTGTGTGATTGATATTGTAGCAAGGGGAAGGATAACTATCATCACCTTAGCCTGTAAAGGTAAAAAGAAATTTTTTGCTGACAAAACCTACGGCATGAACCCATTTATGGTTACGCCGTAGATAGTCTAAAGGTATATTTTATACTTTTTACATATCTACACCATAGACCATTTTTTGGTTAAGCCATAGACACCTCCTGCAAACAAAAATAATTTTTTAATTATTGTAACTTCATCAAATCGTGCATTGATTTTAAATGAACTTTAAGGGTGTATTTCATGTAAGCCCTCACGAGAAAAAAACTCGTCCACTTTATGACACTAAGTGGTTTAACGGCTGGTTGCATATCTTAAATGCAACCGTGATTTTTAAGAAAATGAGTTATATATTTTTATTTGATTGTTTTTCTTTGATAATGTACATGGTTGTTAAGTGAATTTAGGCATAGGATGGTTGATCATGTCTTTGAAGACATTACATGAGTGTTGCTCGAAAAATCCATTTTGGAGCCCGGCTTCGAGTATGTTATTTCCTTATCATACATTGTAACACTCAGGAAAGTTTTTTGTGTTAATTATACTGTATTTCATTTATTTAGTGCCTTTTACTATACAATAGGGACATTATACAAATCAAGTGTGGGGAGATGGGAGTAGAATTAACACTTGACTAAAATTTTTCTATGATTTTCTAGTTTATTTTGTAAAATTGATGCAATTTTTAAAAAAGTTTACATGTTTTTCACATTAAAACTAGACTAGATTTTTGTCATACACAAATTAAACCCTTATTTCCATTAGTGAGGTAGCCTATTTCTATAACATTTACCCTAAATATGAGTGTGTTGGTATTATGGTAGACGTTAGAACTCGGCAATCATTTCGAGATCGAACTGCGTGATAGGGATGGCATTAGGACTAAACCAAATGGCCTTTATGTGTTATTGTTGTTTTTATCGAATTGTTACACTCACATGTCAACCTCTTATGTTAAACCCTCTCACACTCATTTTTTAGTACATGTCACTAGTATAACCTATAGAAATAAATCTTTAAAAAAACCATTGTTACGTTTTGTTACAACATTACACCTTAGCATTTCCTATAGTCTAATCCGTTAAAAAAGAGTTTGTGGCTAAATAAATAATCGCAATTTTAGTTGATGATTCATTATGACATACTGAATTTTAAATAAGCAGAAAAGTGTCAAAAAATCATAAAAGGTGAGCTTATGAAACATAGGCCCAAACTCAAATAAGTCATAAACCGGACATATAAGCCAAAACAAACTCCATCTAAGATAGATAGTATATATGATGTACAAATGATGTATTATGTTTTTGTTATACATAATCCAATAGTTAAGGATGCTATGTTACAAAAACAAATGACTAATATATAATAGGAACTAAAAACAGGAATGAAAGATTAGACGAATATGAAAATGAAAGAAACTAAGTTGTTGCTGAGCTACGCAAGGCTAAACAGTTAGCAAATGCAGGCTTATCACCTACAAAAGTGTTTTCTGAGCTCAAGCGTTTCGAAGACTCGTTGCCAAATACCAAAAAAAAGAAATAGATTCAAGTGATAAACAGATTGCTTCATTCAGTAAACAACTTGAATCGACAAAGGTGTTTGCGGTGAAAAATAACTACTATTAGTGGTTGCAAAAATATTTTCTAAACTATTTCCTTATAATATATCTCATGTTGTTAATGATGATCAATGCCCTTCATTCTAATTATTTGTTTGTAATTACTATTGATTGCATAATAATTTTTGAAGGTAACTGCAACCTCTAATTCGTTACGTATTTATGTTAAACACTTGCTCATGTGGCCAAAATATCATAGGAATCGGCAAGCACAAGTCAATTCTTCGTTACTATATAAACATAAGACAAAATTTTATGACAAATTATCTAATGACAAATTATCTAATGACAAATTCACACATTATATTGTACACCTTTAGTTGATACTTGAATACAACTTATTACCACCTGTTAAAATAATATACAATCTTACAAACAACATGGGAGGTAATACGCATTTCACAATTGAAAAAAGATGTTCGTAATATTTCAGTTTGGGTGAAGCTTCGTGGTGTTCTTATGATGATATTTAGTGAAGATGCTTGAAATCATGGGGAAGGTCTAGTTATGCTAGAGCAATGATTGAGTTGTGTGTTGATGTAGAGTTGAAAGATTCTATTAAGGTGTTATGCCTAAACTTAAAGGAAAGGTTTCTATTTATGCATTATTCATTTTAAGTATGAATGAAAACCTCCTAGATGATCGGGTTGTAATATTTTTGGCCATGTACTTGAGGAATGTTCTAAGGTTACGAGATCAACTGGGGTTAAAGAATGTGAGCAAGCCTAAGCAAGTAGCTACGAGTATACATGTTGGCCCTAAGGTGAACTTTAAATTGGTTACTCGGGAATATCACATGGTAGGCAAGAAGAATACTACTTCAAGTGATAGAAAAAAGCAAGTTGCTACGGGGTCTAGTAAAGAGGTTAGTCCAAGTAAAGAGTTTAGTAACTCAAATTCTTTTGCGGCGCTTAATTCGGTTGAAAATGATGAGGATTAGGGTATGAATGGTGGGACTTCTAAGTCGGTTGGTGTGGATGAGTTTCAGGTTGATTTATGGCAGAGGCTGGTATTCCCCGTCTAGATGTTAGCCACACTTCAATTATCGAGAAAATTGACAAGATTAAAAAGAAGATTGATTGATGTTAATTTACTCTTGTGGATGATCAAAGGAACCTAGTCCATAGGAAAATGGGTGATATTTCAGATGAGCTTAATGTGAAGGATGTAGTTGAACCTGTGGATCATGATATAGAAATATTTTTGGCTGCTAAAACGTCTAATATTGAATACGGGACTAATAGTCTATGAAAACAATGGAAAGATTCTTAAAAGAATGTTGATGATGACTACGACCCGTATGATGATGATATGTGTGATGATCAGGATATTTAGGGCAGTGTCCAGCCTATTATTGATAATACTGGAATCAGATTTTATGGAAGCTAGAATTTTAGTTTGCATGTTCTATGTGACTTTATAGATGTTCTATGTGTTTCTTCATGCTAGGAAGTTGTTTGCATATGTAACAGGCGAAGATGTAATATTCACCTAAATCCCTTGTACTTAACATCTTTTTGGAGTAATAATATTTATTGGAGAAACCCTTTACCCAAAAAAGAATTGACAATGTTATAGAATGGGGAAATTACATATATATTCGGTGAAACTTTTCTATTTGTATATTTCCTCAAACAATGCTTAAATAACATTATAATTACGTCTTAAAAACTTATACTTTAGAAAAACTAGCAGGGTACCCACGCGATGCAGCGGCGGGTACCCTGTGACTAAATTCTTTGACGCAATAATTCGTTTTTCTTGGTTATAACTTTTGAATCAATTGTTTTCATCTAAAAATGTAATTTTAATCGAGGGATATTATTACTGTTGGCATTATCGTAGGATACCCACGCATTACAGCAGCGGATACCCGTTAATCAAATCTCATGTCGAGACATATTTTTCGATCAAATAATTTCAGTGATAATAGTTTTGCGCATGGCGAGAATTTTAAGAAATAACTTTATCATAGTTCTATATACATGTGCATCAAGACTATATTGAAACGGGTTAGTAGTATTACGAGGTTGTGTTTTTTTAACGATGATTGCATTAAAAAACAACTAGCGAGGAGCTAGAATTCCACCACCCGACTATCTTCTGGTAAATGTTGTGAATCACAGGAAACGAGAAGAACAAGTGAGAAGTGGAATCAGTCCCTACATCACAAATTGGACAAGTAAGGGACTGTATATATTAATGCCCCGGTTAGAGATATTCCACCTCGTGGGGATAGCATTCCTGTTAACTTTCCGCGCCAAAATGTTTACATTTAAAGGAACAAACTTAACCCATTTAGTTTTAGGGCCCACTGTAGCTGTCCGATCACAATCTATCTTTTTCCTTAAGGACGCTACTGAATACGATCCATCGATGCACAAATTCCACACATATCAATCCGCTTGGGGACTTAGATTAACTCCGTCCAGTATTCTTATCAAAGAAGTCATTTGATATTGCTCCATAACCCCCCCCCCCCCCCTCAAATTGCGACGAAAAGAAAATTCCAAGTTTTGGTCTGCAAGCTTCAATCGGATGCTCACATCTTTCCTAGTCTTTAATTGAAAAGCCTCGGGTAAATGTCTTTAAGGATCCCATTTGCACACCATTTATCCTTCCAGAAACTTATGTTGCTTTTGTCCCCTACTTTGAGTTGTAAAAATTCGAAGAAATCTATCCCTTTTTCTTTGAGAAATTTAATCTCAATGATGATAGTCAACCACGTGAACCTGTATCTTTTGCGGTTGTCCTTGTCAATACTTCCGTCTTCCCCATGTATCGCTTTGATCACTCTCGTATAAAGAGAATCTCCATCCGAATAGAATTTCCACACCCATTTGTATATATGGGCATGATTTAAAGCATATAAACTAGCTATTCCGAGCCCAACTTGTCTTTCCCAGAAGTAATTGCTTCCCAATTAGTCCATGTCAAACTATTTTTTCCTTGCTCGTGACCATGGAAGAACCTACGAAGAACAGATTCCAACTCCTTTATAACTTGGACGGGGGCTTTATATATGTACATATGAAAGATCGGAATTGATCCGAGGACGGATTTGATAAGGGTGAATCTACCCCCGATAGAAAGAGCCTTCACTTTCCATTTCGATAGTCTCTCCTTAACCTTATTAAGAACTTCCTGCCAGGAATCTATACGGTGCATGTTACTGCCAACCTTTGTGCCTAAGTAAATGATGGGGCACGAAGAACCAAACAACCTAGACTGTTACCTTCACGGCTAACCATATTGCGTTCAACATGTACCCCCATGATTTTACTCTTGCTCATAATAATATTAAGATCAGGCGCGCGACGAAAACACTCCAAAACATTAGTAATAGTGCCAATGTTTTCGTCACACCATTTCCCAATAAACACAGCATCATCTACAAATAACAAATAAGAAATATCAACCGAATTAGATAACTTAATACCCGTGAACATGCCCTTTTCCACCACTATATTGAAAGAAATATGCAAAGTTTCCATGATGAGAATAAATAAAAAAAGGGGATAAGGAATCACCTTGTTTGAGTCCTTTGAAGAATTGGAATTCGTTTGTCAGGCTACCATTGATGAGAATAGAACCTTTAGATGACTTCAAACAACTTTGGATCCACTGTCGCCATTTAGAACGAAAACCAAACTTTTGAAGAGCTTCATCCAAAAAGTCCCACCGCACCGAATCGTATGCTTTCTCAAAGTCTACATTAAAGATAACGGCTTGTTTTTTCTTGAGAGAACACCACTGCATAACCTCATTAAGGATGAAAGGACCGTCCATAATTTGTCTCCCCGGGATGAAAGCATATTGGACTTGATGAACAATATCACCAAGGACCGGCACAAGTCTATTAGCTAATATTCTGGTAATAATTTTATATAAGCTACCTATAAGACTAATAGGTCTAAATTCCTTCACTTGATTCGCGTTTGGAATTTTAGGGATGAGAGTAACGAAAGAAGAATTGTAACAAGAAGCAAATTCCCCGTATTGAAAGAATCATTTAACTGCTGCTATAACATCAACTTCCAACAGATTCCAAAAATGTTTGTAAAAGCCAAATGTAAACCCATCTGGCCCCGACGATTTATCCACGCCGCATTCCCACACTGCCCGTTTAATCTCCTCTGCTGTAATCTCGGATTCAAGGTCAGCATGTTGGTCCCGATTAAGGGAGTTAGGGAACTCCATGTCAAACAAATATGATGATCCTCCGGTCTCTTAAAACGGTCACGAAAATGCTCTAGGAACTCAGCTTTCACGCACTCTGAATTATCCATCCAAATACCATCTTCATAACCCCTCAAATGCTCATCCCCTTCCTCCTCTTATTTATTAGACCATGAAAGAAACGAGAATTTGCGTCCCCTTCTACTGCCCATTTAAATTTAGCCTTCTGGATGTACTCTTTTGATTGATTTCTTCTCATTTCTCCAATGGAATTATGGGTTTCTAGTCTCCTGGAAATAATGTCATCGTGCTATTCCCCTTATCAATCTCAAAATCAAGATACTCTAACTGGGCTTGAAGATGAATCAAGTCAGATCTTTTGTTTTGATTAAACGATTTATTCCACTCCTTAATTTTAATTTTAAAAAAGCGAAGCTTCTTCATAAGGTTCTGCATATTATTATTACCATTACCTGGAGCGAAATGCCAAGCGTCTTCCACAACAGCACGAAACCCGTCGACTTCAAGCCAATGATTATAAAATTTAAATGGGCATGGCCCGTAATCCACAGTAATCACCCGTAGTAATATTGGACGATGATCTGATAATTTCCCGAAGTAATATTCCCGAAGTAATATTGGACGAAACCCTTCGACTTCAAGCCAGTGATTATAAAATTGCGAGGTTGTGTTGATTGATGGTGAAATGCACTTGTTAATAAGTAGATGTTACGTATTATTTGTCACATTATATAACATGTAAACATTTACATACTTAATATTTTACATGTTTTCATACCTTGTAAATTATTTGAAAATGTTCCTACATTGACGTGGATAATTCTTTTCAATCGAATTATTTAGCAAATGATTATAATTTCACTAAGCTTTTACTAATATACATACACAAATGATAGATATTTTATGATATACCATTTTCAAAAACTTTAAATAAGCATAAACAAATTTTTTGTTGACATATATTAATAAAAAATGTTAAAAGACTAAAATTTTAAAACCTATACTATTTAAGAAAAAATTTATAACATAAATGCAGACTTGCAGTATCTAATGGCATGGACCAAGATTTTTATATATAATTTAGTTAAAGCCCAATATCATGTTAATAAAAAACATCAAAAAGCCCATTCGTAATGATCTTCAAAAAATAATTTCTATGAACACTCACAAACCCTAGATTACTCTCTACCGCAGCCGTAACATTGTCTTAAGTTCTTAACTAATAGTCGTATCATTAGTCTCCGTTTAAACTCTAAACCCTTTTATACAACATAAAAACAGTCCAACCAGCAACAACCTCACTCCCATACGTCATGAAAGCCTCCATCCCACCATACATCGTCAATTATGTCCTCTCCAATATTTAAAAAAACTGTCGGCAGCCCTATGTTGTGAACTTCAAAGCAGGCAACCAAACCCTAGATGAGTCATAGAGTATTCGGGGGCTGTTTCTCGTATCGCACATGTATTTTTTAGACCCACACGGCTGATCATGATGCTTTTTTGTAATATGTGTTGTGTGTTCGCTTGTTTGATCCTACCCGTATTGCGATTATTGTTGTTGCGCTTGTCATGACGTGTGGGCCTATGTTGCCGTTGTTGTTAGTGATTATGTTGATGCAATTCAGAAAACATTAATGTTAATATGCTTAACGTGATCTTGATTATACTAATTATTTAAAAAACATTATAGGTAATTGAGAAAGTTGTTGTGGTAGTTGGAATTTTGATAAAGAGTGAAGAGGAAAGATTTAAAAGAAACATATTATGGGCAACTGAATGTGTGTTTTTGTGTTATGTATATTTATAATCGAGTCTTCTATACCAAATAAGTTTGTGATGTTACAAATACGGTTTAAATGGGTTACGAATTGCATGGCTATTATAAATAAGATGTAAATGCATTTAAATTGTTTGGTTACAAATTACGGGGCTGTTAGAAATAAGGATGTAAAACATTTAAATTTTTGAATGTAACTTATAATTATCTGTATAAAAGATTTGAAATCAAAAGCTGGAAAAAAGGTTACGGTAGTCAATCAAATTCGTAACTGATTTTGTTGTAAGTATTGTATGATAAAACATTTATACAGTTGGCTTTTGAACTTGTACTACTTAAATATATTTGAGTTGATACATTAAAAAGTTGTATAATATGTGGTTTTATATGTACTACTTAAATCTTCTGCATTTATGAAAGAGAGTGTCTAAAATGTGTAATGTGTAATATATATATATATATATGTAAATAAACAAGTTTCACTTAGTATATTTGCAATTCCCCTAAAAATATATTTAGATACCAAGCAGGCACTTTATATGCTTGTATTACTTTGTTCATCATGTAATAGTGTTTATTTGTTTGAGATATAGATTTTCACTCGGCCCACTGGACTCTTTATACAGTCATGGGCTCAATACTAATTTAACATACTAACTCATGTTAAATCAAAGTTGTGAGAGAACAAAAACATGTAAATTAACCTTGATTTTCCTTCAAAAAAGACTTTTTATATATTCTTATTCAATCATTAGCTAACATGTTTATAAGAACATGAGCGGATCTTCCATCCGTATTATAGTAAGTTTTCACTTCTGTAAATGTATGACTATCAAAAAGATATGTTATTTGGTTCAACTTTGTGAGAAAACTCACTTCATAATGACTTTTTTCATATATATGAACTAACCACCTTCATTTTTTAAGTCAGCCGTCAGGCATAAATTCAATTGTTTAGGCTCCAATTTCATAAATTCCCTGATGTAACTATGTGAAATTAGGGAATACTATGTAAACTGGAGCCGAATATCAATCAATTTAGTGTGAATCTATATCAAGCCGGTTTGGCCTAACCTGCCAAAATTAGGCCCTCATGAGTCATAAGGTTGTAAGTTTTATTACAATTTTATATGCTAAAAAACGTGTTTAAACACTTGCCTTATTCACAAATGGCATTATAGAGACAGCCTTTGCCAATTGTCACCAGAAGTCAGTTTAGATTGATGTTAAAAACCAAAATACGGACTCTTTTTTCGCGTATGCAATATGTTGTCATGAAAGGACTACTAAGTTCTTTGTTTTCCTTGAAGACTTATGGAAACTTAGCCAGTAGTTTTCAGTAAAAAGTTCTTGAAACAGTCATCGATCACACGTGTGTATCTGTGTGTTTGAAAAATGATCATATTGATACGCTTGCGTATAAAACTATAAAACTACATACTATTGACCAAACGTCTGTTTCCTTTCTGTTGGAAAAACAAAAAGATATAGTTTTTCTGATACGATTTCGTGCTCCCCCAAGTGTTATTTTGTGGTAGTACAGCTGACCAAATTATAGGCAGTTGATATTTAAATGGTATATACGAAGATACGAAGTTGATGTAATGAAACATCACTAAATCATAATAAAGAAATCCCCTTTTGTAACAAAGTCAAAAGTCCTTAAGCATGCCTATGAGACAATGAGAGTGACATACTTCCTGACTATTTCGACATCTAGCATGCGTGCAATGAATAACACCATAGATGGAGGTATTCCTAGCCATCAAGCCTGCGAAAGGGCATTTATACCTTCAACTATTTCAATTATAGATTTATAAACCGTGAAAATGGGTTAATTTGATATGGAGTTTGTTGTGATGTTCTAATAGAACGATGAAAAAGGTAGCTGATCTTGCTGACACTTCTTCTAGCTCGGGCAAAAACAAACGCAAAGCAGTATGTCAGCATAAGAAGATCAAAACGCCAGAACAACATTCTCATTCGAAATTTGTGTTTCCTTTTTCTCTAGATGATAATCCGCAGTCCATGTCTCAATCGCAATCATCAAAGAATCAACATATGATATCTTTCAGATCAGAGAATAAGGAACCGGAACGCCACCTACATAACCAACAGCCTGCAGTACCAAAGCTATATAGAGGGGTTAGGCAACGCCAATGGGGAAAATGGGTAGCAGAAATACGTCTCCCTCATAGTAGAAGTAGACGTTGGTTAGGAACATTTGAGAATGCTTATCAAGCCGCTTTAGCATATGATCACGAGGCTTTCAAGTTGAGGGGAAACAAAGCAAAACTCAATTTCCCGGATCTTTTCATTAAAGAAGAAAAACAAATCCCACTCCTATCTTTGGAGACATGTGTAGAACAAGAAGTTAAGCCTTTGCTCAATGAACCGCACGGATCGTCAGAACAAGCTGGTCCGCGTAATGATGAAGGTCATAGGGTGTTTGACACGAGTGAAAGCTTGTTTCAGTATCCTGCATGGGATGATGGCGTGTCTAATGCATCTCAAGGTGGTAGTAGCTTCATATGGGATAACTTCGAGCCCAGTTTCTATAATCCATGATAACTTAAACTCTTGGCTTTATATTACTATACATAACATGCATAAGGTTTCTTAACTTTTGCAGTTTTCTGGTTGAACTGTAGAAAAACCGTACAGACATATATATAAAGAGTCTGTCCCATTTCCATTATCTTGAGGGAAACTACACATAGCTTGACAGGGATTACATGAGTCTAGTTTGTCAAAACCATTGATCATATATGAACCATATATGGTTTTATTGCTTAGTTTAAGCAGTTCTCTTATGTAGAGTTTGTTCAAGTTAAATTATGACTCAAGTTTATACGAGTTCATAGTATAGTAAAGCTGATTAATACCATCCTGTGTTTATTTTGTCTTTAATATCCGTGTGACAGCAGGTAACCCTCGAAAAAAAAAATTACGAACCATGTTTTGTAATGTATTACGTTTTGTTTTGTGATAATAATTTCGTGGATGTCAAGAATTTAATTTCAGAGATTTCAATTCTTTAACATATATATGGCAATGGTTCTCGTTATAAAATTGTGATAATGTTTTCGGTTGTTAAAAAATGACTATTTGACTTATATGTTGGTAAGCTTTATGCATAGAGTGTTCAAAATATGAGTGAAACTGCCAAAACGAGCCGATCTTCTCAAATTCACTATTCAAATTAGGTTTCTATTTTCAAATTTTTGTAGTTAAGTGCAAATTAGGAAGGTTATATCAATTGGTTATCACTCTTGTTTTAAAGTAGCTGTCAAACTCGCGAGTTTATACGTAAGATCATACGATCTTACGTTCCCACATGATAAAATCGTGTAAAATCGGTGTAGAATCGCATCAGATTTAGGATCGTAAGATCGGTGTAGGATCGCACGTAAGATCGCGTGTCGATACGAGTTTAACAAATTACCAAGTTACTAACTTACTCACTTACATACTTACTAACTCATCATTTTTTAGGCTCAAAAAAAGATAAATACGAGTCCGTTTATCTCACTAACAAGTATTAACGTTTCATTTCCATATTTTCTAAACAATAAACATAATTATCTTTCTCCAAATCTAAATTACATTAAACAAATTAAGATTCTTCTCATGTTCTTATTACCTGAAAAGTTTCTTACATGTAATTGTTGTTTTTTCTTTTACCTTTTCAAATTTTTAACTATTAACCTTTAAGTATCAATTTAGATAACTTAATTATAGTGATAGTAATGATGTACTTTATTTTTAGACGTATACACGCATGTTATGTAATAATTAATGTGATGACTGAGACGATTTTTTTGTTTTTTACTTTTAGTTTGTTATTGTAAATTTGAATTTTGACATTTTCAAGCCGATATTATACAAATTTATCTTTGATGGTGAGTAGAAATAAAAAAAATTGACTCGTTTATCAATTGCTTACAGAACATGATACATTGGTAGGATCTTACGATCTCGATCTTGCAAAGACATAAACGATCTCAGGCAGGATCGCGATCTTGACAGCCTTGCTTTAGAGAGAGGTCAAGGATTTGATCTTCACTCCTCGCAAAGTCGGAGGTTATTTTCTATCTTTGATAAAATCGAACCAGCCTCTCTACCTTAGGTAGGGGTATGGTTGTCTACGCTTCAACCTCCCCATACACTGTCCTAAACGGTATTGGGTGTTACTTTGTAGTTAACTAAGCGATTTTTTAAGGCTATCCACAGTGATTATCAGTAATCTACATTTTTCTGCCACATTAGTTTTCTCTCTCTAGTGACCTACAGGCGATATGTTTTCATAACAAGGCAATCAAGTTCAATTTTTTTAATAACTAAAAACATTACATTAAATAAATAAATAAAAATATTACATAATAATTCAAATAAAATAAAAACATTACAATTAATTACGATTATTCCAAATGTGTTATACTAGATCGACCTTTAGGTGTAGATGACTTGTTTCGCTGATTATCTCTCGAGTAATTTCCAGCAATTCTTCATGTATTTACCGGATCTTAACCACCATGTTGTTCGTCGGGATAAAATGTGGGAGACATTGTTGCCCCGTTGTGTTAAATTATCATATTGTGTAATATGATGCATGTGTACATTACATTTGATAGTATACGTCTTGACATTCCTTAGGTCGGGTGTTTAATTAGTTTTCATTTCTTTTTCAATACACCGAATGCTCGTTGCACATCTTTTCTTGATGCTTCATGCTTCGTTTTATACAATATCCGTTTCTGATCATTCATCCTCGTATTTTTTATAGACTTAATAAAAACCGATCATTTCGGATATATTCCGTCAGTAAGATAATATCCCCACGAATAATACACGTTATTAGCCACGAATCCACATCTGGTGCTTTCCCTGATTTAAGATCATTGAAAATAGGTGATTGACGTAAAACATGCACGTCGTTATTCATCCCGGCTATACCAAATAACGCATGCCAAATCCATAAGTCTTGAGAGACGATCGATTCCAATACAATAAAAGGAGTTTACCCATGATCACCTCTACAAAATTGAGCTTTATATGCAACAGGACAATTCACCCACGGTTAATATATACAATCGATACTTCATATCATCCCAGGAAACATTGGCGGGCTGTTGTCGCACCCATTTGCAAATATTCGTCAAGAGCATCAGGAACGGTCCCGTACACCATTTGACGAATAGCGGAAGTGCACTTAAAAATGGCGAAAGACAATTTCGTACTGGACAATCAACCGAGTTTCAAAAATAAGGATAGTTATTGGTTACCTCACGAACAACTCGTAAGAATAATTCTCCATCCATTCGGAATCGAGTGCGGAATGTCTCCTCGTCATACTGTGGCCCATCAGAAAAATAAGCCGCCACTATACGATTATGCGCACCGTCATAATCTCTAGTAGCTTCGTTAGATTGGAGGGTTTGATGCTTCGTAAGCCGCTTGACAAGCTTCCGTAAATACCGCAAGCTCACTAGTAACTTCATCCTCAGTGTCGAAAGAGTCGGAAAATAATTCATACGACTTGTAATTTGAAGAAGTGTTATTTTTATGTGTTTGAAAAATGGTTGTATATATGGGTTTTATAGGGACAAAATGGTTAAATTTAAATTTTAAAAAGTTTATTTTTATTAAAATGTTACGGTAAAATAAAAAGGTGGCAAAATGGGCAGGACGGGGCGGGCAGGCACGGGTGGGGCTAAACGGGCGATGAGTTAAATGGACGGCGGGCTAAACGGGCAGGCAGACTAAATGAGAGCGGGCCAAATGGGCGCATGCTAAAGCGGGAAGAAAAACATATAAAAATATAAAAAAAAGTAAAAAATAATTCTTATTTAAAAGTCGAGGAAAAAAACATTAAATATAAAGATCCGTCGAGTGTCTAATTTAGTATTTTGCATATGCCCATTGAACTTATCTAATGTTTTGCATATATCTGTTGAACTTATTAATAATAATGGATAGGCAAAAAATGTTATCTATTTTAAAAAAAAAACTAATAAAATACCTACAATTAACAAAATATACAATATTTATCACCTCTGTTATGATTTGACAAGCTGCCATCATAGTCCATAGATAGCTGTGATGATTTAGAGAAAACATTCCTAACAAACTACCTAAAAATCTATTACAGGACATTAAAAAAAAAAACTTAACGGAGATATTCATGCAACGGTTTAAACCCGAGAGCATGCATGATAAAAGGGTCCATCATCACACCAAATATATGATTTAACATTGCTACCGTTACGCACACACAATTGTTTTATAAACCATCAAGAAAAAGTAAAAACTTTTCATAAGTTAATTATAATTAGTAGGGTACGCGCGCGTTGTAGCTGCGGATACTCAGTAATCAAAGTTCAAGAAAAAAAATAACAATAACGATTTGATTAGCTAAAAAGAATGATTAGAATCCGGTCTGATGCACTTGTTCTCCCCGATCTTATGGGTCCAAAACAATTTGAATTATCAATTGTTAACATTAATTAATGTATTTAATTAGTTTGTATTGTACCTTATGTTTTAATGTGTATTGATTAAATTTTAAAAATTTAAAAGACATTTAATAGATGAAAGGTTTGTGAGTATTATTACTTAAGATTAAGTTTTATGCATTTTTAGATTGTATCATATGCTTTAAAAATTGTACTACTTAAAATTTAATGAATAGAGATACTAAAATGTTTTAGTATAGATTTGTAATTTTGAGGTGAGATCCTCATAGAATGTGCATCCAAAAAATAAGGAAGGAAGCAATCTCAACCATTCATTTTTTCCATCAAAAAATAAAAACTTATATTTCACATTTTTCTTAAGAACATCGTATCTTCCAAACGATAAATCGTTAGATTATGAAAAATACACCGTTGCGACGAAAAAATTCTTATCTTTCAGTAGATAGGCACTTTGATATATTTTTAACGATTTTTTATTATTGCGATTTTCGACTATAAAAATCACATGTGATTCGGAAAAATTACGTGTGATTTTTTTAAAAAAAAAATTAAATTTTTTTACAAAATAAATAAATAACTTTTATTATTATTTATTAGTGTAACTATTTACATAGTCGAATGTAAACACGTAACAAGTTACGCCACTAGCTTTTTCATATTAGCTTCGATGATTTTTTGTTGAAATTTTCGTCAAAAAAATTACACATAATTTGTAAAATCACTAGTAATTTGTAAAATTAATTGTGATTTGTAATTCTAAAATGCATGTGTGATTCCATATATCGCATGTGATTTCATAAATTTACATGTGATATTAAAGTAACAAATCACGTGTGATTTCAGAAATCCTTAAATTGTAAATGATTTTACAAATTCACGTGTGCTTTATAAAGTAATAAATTACATGTGATTCGTGAGTGCGAAAACTATAAAATCGTCGAAAGTATATAGAAGTACGTATCATTAAAAAGAAATTTTATCACAAATCACATGTGATTTGGTAAAAATCATGACACAAATCACAAGTGTTTGAAAAAATTACTTACGGTTTTGCGAAAATTTTGATTTTAGATTTAGTATAAGTAACTTGTTATTCGGATCAATCACATTTAATTATCATTAAATCACATGTAATTTAAGCAGAATTACATGTGATTAAAATAAACTCATAACTAATTCAAAAGAAAATTTGCTTTATATATTTTACATGAATCACATGTAAAAACACATAGAGATTCAAGTAAAATTACATATGATCAATACAAAATCACATGTAATTCAGAAGCCAGTTTACTTTCTATATTTTATATGAATGACAACAAAACATTTTTATATATTGACAAAATCACATGTGATTCAAACAAAAACACATGTGATTCATCTAAAGTAGAATTGTTAGAAGAAGTTAAGGTTTTGAAATGTTTGAATCACATGTAATGCAAGCAAAATCACATGTAATTATCATCGAATTACATGTGATTCAATGCAAGCAAAATCATATGTAATTATCATCGAGTTACATGTAATTCAAACAGACAATTTAATATATTAACAAGATTACATGTGATTAAAAAAATCACATGTGATTCATATAAATTGGGTTTGTTAGAAGAAGTTAAGGTTTCAGAATGCTTGAATCACATGTAATACAAGCAAAATCATATGTAATTATTACAGAATCGCATGCAATTCAAGCAGAATTACATGTGATTCAAACAAAATCACATGTAATTTAGAAGCCAATTTGTTCTATATGTTTTACATAAATGAAAACAGATAATACATAATTAAAAAAATCACATGTGATTCATCTAAAGTGGGTTTGTTAGAAAAAGTTAAGGTTTCGAAATGTTTGAATCATATGTAATGCAATCAAAATCATATGTAATTATCACCGAATCACATGCGATTCAAGAAGAATTACATGTGATTCAAACAAAATCACATATAATTTAGAAGTCAATTTGTTTTACATATTTTACATAAATGAAAACAGATAATACATGATTCGAAAAATCACATGTGATTCATCTAATGTGGGTTTGTTAGAAAATTTACGGTTTCGGAATGCTTGAATCACATGTAATGCAAGCAAAATCACATGTAATTATCAGCGAATCACATGTAATTCAGAAGCAAATTTGTTTTACATATATTTTTCTTGGGTAAAGGGACTCCACCCCGGTAAAATGAACATATTTTATATAAATGGCAATAAACATTTTAATATATTGACAAAATTACATGTGATTCAAACATTTTAGTGTAATTCACATAAATCACATGTGATTTTAAAGTAATAACGAAAATATTTTTGTCATTTAATAGACGGTTATTTTCATATACTTTTAACGATTTTATAATGTTGAAATTCTCGTCAAAAAAAATACACGTGATTTTCACAAATCGCATGTGACATTACAAATTCAAATGTGATTTTTAAAATAATAAATCAAACATGAGTTTTCGAGAATCACATGTAATTTTTCGAGAATCACATGTGATTTTTTTACGAAAATTTTTAAAAAAAGTTCGCCGAAAATATATAGAAGTGCATATCTATAGAAAGATAATTTAATTCCCGTCGTGACGGTATAATTATTTTTTCATAACGATTAACGGTTTGAGAGATATTTAATTTTTAAGAAATATGATGAAAAATGTTTTTTTAATTAAATTTCTTCATTGTTGACTTTCTCATAAAAGAAAAATGATTTACTATAAGTTTAATTACATAACTGTAGAAGGCAAGCGAGCAACAAGCTGCGCCGCAAGCCCTTTTTGAATTGCAAAGCTAATTCTAGTAAAAACCACATTTGTGGATTTAGGTGTCATAACGTTGCTATTCATAACGCGCTGAACTCTATTCAGAAACTCCACCGCTTCAGGTGCAAGAAAACCGAAGGTATCAAATGCAAAAGGAATAAACACGTGTTGATTTTCAATGCATGCTTTTTCGTGTTTTGTCACTTTGCATGAGGCGGCTTTCAAAGCAGCCTGACCCGCTGTAAAACCCCGGCTACTCATCCCCACAAGAGGAGAAACCCCAGTCAGATCCACACATGCATGTTTTCCTCCAACCCATCCAAAAACCATAATGTCCGCCGGTCTGAGTGTGGATCTTCCATCTACCGGGTCAGTCAAGAAGTTCACAGGTGCTTCTTTCTTGGCGGAGATACCAGCACGTCTACATATGTCAAAAAGAACGTCTCTAACCATATCGTGTCGATACTTGAAGCCCGGGAGCTCTTTACAATGAACCGCATGTTCCCCAAAAGAATCCAAACATGCCTTGCGACAAACAGGGCACATTGTATCAGCCGGAAATAATGGGATCATGAGCCGATACTTAAGAATAGAACGGTATTCCACTGGTGACATATGTTGACCAAGCCCGTCTATAGGGATAGCTAGTAGGAAATCCTGAGCATGTGACGCGCGTAAACTCTCAGAAACCGCTTTCTGCCTCAAAGTCATATCAAAGTGGACCTCCATATCCTTGACCATTTCACTAAAAAGGGTAGTCGCCAATGTTTGTTGGGTTTTAGAGGGGGCGGTATCCTTATTAGTGAAACAACTAAAATCAAAGCTTGGAATCTTATCACGTAGACAAGCTAAAGCAGAAGCATAATCATCATCCATACCACATACGCCACTGTCACGTAAAATGTGATCTTGTAACACCCAAGATTGGGCCCTCGAGGCCACAAAAGCATAGGAGGAGGCCTCTTTTGCCGAGTACAAACCCAAACCACCAAGACGAATGGGTAAAGAAGCAAGTCGCCACTGTAAGTCTCCAAAGAATAGTCCTCCACAAACCACTATGTTCTCAATTGACCCACGCAAACCCTTGTCAAAAAACAAGGCCGCATCCTCCATGTGTACAGGTTGGCAAGTCCTTAGCCCAAAAAAGAGTTTGGAAATACCCATGCATGATCGAAGTAAAAGGAGCTCACTCTGCGGGTCATGTAACTGTGGAAGAAGGCTCATCAAATCAACTGCATTCGTGGCTCTCCTCATGGCCATCCCTCTAATAAAATTGGCGTCTCTACTAACAGCTCCCCCAAGAAGCTTCACACCCGAAGACGGTCTCCGAATATCAATAGGAAACAAACCATCACGGACCTTCACACCATTGCACGAGGGCCAAAATACCTCTGTTTTCTTGATATTAAGTTCAAGACCCAAACCTGGACCACTCACCTTTATAATGTCTAACACCTTGGCAACCTCTTCTGACTCTCCAATAACAGTTCCATCATCAAGATACCAAGCATGAAGAAGAAGCTTGCAATTGTCTCTGATATTATGTACAAGTGGGTGTAATACAAGAGCGAATAGAAGAGGTCCCAATGGGTCACCTTGTTGCACCCCCGTGGCAGACCTGATATATGTGTCTCCTATATACAATCTCGCTGCTTGCCCATATAAGAAATCTACCCACAAAGAAATAGAGGGACATCTCACCCTAACCTCATGGAGTAATGCTGATCTATCCACAAGGTTAAAAGCATTTGAGAAGTCCACAGTGAGCATTGCAAGAGACCCATCATTATGGTATTCACTCAACACCCTATTAGCGCTATGTAAAATAGCCTCAGCGCCACCCGACACTCCAACTCCAAACTGGAAATCAGAAAGGTACTTGGACATTTCTTTACCCACGCCTTTCATAGCAACCTTGGAAACCAAACGTCTCCATATAGTACCTACTGCAATAGGTCGAATCCCGTTATCTGGTTTAAGGAGAGGCGTAAGAGGAGCAGATGCGACAAACTCCCCCAAGATTGGCGGACACCTTCCCGATAACCACAAATTAACGACCGAGGTGATGACCTTTAAGAGATCTGTGGCAATAGTAGACCCCTCTCCACATAAAGCATCTAAAATATGTTGTGCCCTCAAACCATCTCTACCGCATGAAGTACCTTTAGGGAATGATTTAATACAGCCAAGGACACAATCAATCTCTACTACAAGGGGAGGCTCAGAATATGTACTGCTCGACATGGATGGGGGTGGCTTGTAAGGATGCTTGGCCTCCAAGGCTTTAATGGTATCATCGCAGTATGGAGCTACACCAGAAGAGGATAACACTTTCACAGCTGCTGTAAAGTGCCCATCCGCGACCTTGCGTAGACATTGCCTGATGTTGGCATTACCTGATGTTGCCTCCTCATTAAAATCACCTCCACCCTCGTCCAAAGAACCTAATACAAAACCATCAAACATCTTCTTAACTAACGTTTCAATACCGTCATCTTTCCCCCATGTGGCTAGTGACTTCAAGATATGACTTTGTTGCAAGGATTTCCTGTTTCCTGACCTACGTTCTTGTCTATTCTTGGGCCTACACACCTGTAACGTACATCGTGGAAAAAGTAACAACTTGACCCATGCTGCAACAGAATCGGGTTGGGCAACCACCTTGTAAAGAACTGTTTTTAAAGCCTGAGAAAAAGCGAGACGACAACCATGAGGAATACTTTTGACAGTAGTGATAGGCAATTTAAAAACACGATCAAGAAGCTCAACATCCAAAGCCAACCCCTCAGTTACGTTTATCTCATAATCCTTATTAGAAGGCTTCGAAATGCCAACAATATAACCAACCATGTCATCGGGCTCTTTTGATAGGCGAACAACACCATCCTTGTGATGACAAGCCCGACTAACAGCATGTAAGTTCATACACTCCCCACATAGCCATTGGTCAAATGCCTTCAAAGTATCCTCAAGTGCCATATATAATCCATGGTCCATGGAGATAGCATCGCGTAATGCATCTTTACGTTCATCGCATGAAAGGTGTAGTCTCTTAAGATGAGATATCAAACGAGGAAACCCTTTATTGCCCACTTCACCGTCCGGGCAACAATGAAAACCCCTAAACGGGCACGGCCAAATTCCGTTCGAAGAGATAGATGAGGATGTCATGTAAATAAGAGGAAGTAAATGGAATTGTAACGAAAAGGATAATGTTTTTATGTATGTTTTTTTGTTGAGACATTTTCACAAACACTTTGTGGGTAGTAAAACATTTTTTGGGATTTTATGGTAGTGAATATGGAGATTGCAATGAGGATTTGCGTTTTGTTGTAGTGAAATCGAAGAAAGTTAGAAGGCTACATTATATTGATGTGGTGTTTTGATGAATGGATTTTTAAATTGCAGATGAAGGCTTAAAAAAAAAAGATTAAATATTTTCCCCTTAAAGCTTGCAAGTTAAATTAAATTTAAAGATTAATATACACAATTGGATGTGATTTAAATAGATGATGGAGATTGCTTCCTTTTTTCTTTTTTGGATGCATGATCCTTAAGGAACTTTTGTCTTGTAATTTTTCTTTTATTATTATTAACTTTTTTTTTGTTAAGCTAAGTATAGTAAAATCACGCAAATGCCAGTTTTAATTCAAGTCAATACACATAACGTGATTTACGGAAATTAATGAAGAAAAAAAAAGTTAGCAAGATAAAAAAACATTTGATTTACACCCAATTCCAAAGAAATTCAACGGGAAAAATACAATTACAACTTAAAAAGTTAACAAGAAAAGTCTCATCAACTTAACACTACTTTAATTAAGAGAAAGTCAATTTCTACGAGCATAACTACAAATGAAATTCTCGTCATATGTATAGTTATCATTACCAAAAAAGAATGTGTAATTAGCAGTAAATGTATTAACAAATATAAAAGTTGGATGATCCTTGCTAGATCCGAATCAGGCTTGATTCGGGTTGGCTGGGTTCCGGCTCCTGCACCAAGTGAAATATTTGGTTGGGATCCTGCACACTAAAACAACATGCGTTAGGCTTACAGTGGGAATGTATCCCATGATTAGACTCCGGCGTGAGTGTAAGTAATCGGTTAGGGTTTAAGAATCGGATGAGAGTTGAGAGCGTGTAGAATGTAATACCTTTGTGGAACCCTTGGGGGTTCCTTATATAGGCAGTGAAACCCTAATGGGCTGTCACTGATGCTTCGGCCCCCAAAAAAGGATAAGTACCAGAATTAGCTTGATTGTTATCTTCTAATTATGGTGAGTATATATCCTCTTCTTTGGGGTAAATGCTAATCATAATAAGAGTATGATTCTGTCTAACCCTGTACCGGTCGTGCCGGGTAATGGGCCGCACGCATGCATGTGGTCATTGTTCATTCGAAGCCCATAAGCTCAAATGATATTAATTCAACCCATTAGTAACAGGCCGGATGCGGGTAGTACCCGTGGGCCGGGTTCATGACCCGGTTGGGGACTATACGTCATCATGTCCCCCCAGTCTAATTGTTACAGCCGTAGGCGTAACCTCTAGACTAACCAATGCCCTGTAGACCTTGTTGTTGCAAATACGGCCGCACTCCAAAATAAGCCGACTGGGACAACTTTAATGAATGCATTAATGGTAGTCAATAGTCGGACGCACGCCTGCAAAAGTGCACCAGAAAGGCCCACCCTTGAACCACGTAAAACTATCAAGAAGTGACCCGTGGGTCCCTTCTGACGTTTCGGAAGTGTCAGAAATTTCATCCGTTAGATGGGCGTAGTGGCTTACACGTGGCTAGCATCCACGTTACCTTGGAAATCGAGGCAACCCTATAAAAGAGTTGGTGTGTGCTACTGTTACACACACAGTTTATACCTCTTTCCGCCATTGTCAGTTTCAAGCTCGTTTCTTCATACCTTCTCTTTTTATCCCACGAATTTTCTCCACCGCAGGTTAGATCATCACGCCTTTCTAATCCTTTTTATAAAACATGGTGAAGGACAACCCTCTTATTACGGATGTCCTCAACGTGATGCCTGCGGAGAAATACATAGACTTTTTGTCTAAGTACTATATTCCTGAAAGCGTACATCCGACCTATCCAGGTGACGGTGAAGCTATTACGGATTCTCCGAAGAGAAAGATAGGCGTGTATACGCGTCTATTTGACTCGGCTAACTACCGCATACCCTATCCAGGTTCTTAGTAGATCTGCTTTTATACTACGACTTCCACATAACCCAACTTCACTACATAGGGGCATGTAAGATCAACCAGTTTGAGATTACCTGCCATACATGTGAGGTAACCCCGACCGTGAATCTATTTAGGGTTTTTTACTACCCCAACTGGTGAATGGGTGGCTATCGTTCAAGAAACGATCCGCATCCGCCCCCATGACTTATAAGAAACCCTTAGATTCCCTTAAGAATTGGTACGACCACTATTTTTTCGTAGATGAGAAAGTATTCCCCACCCCTTTTGTTCTCAAAACCAGAGCACCCAAAGACTATCCTCCCAAATCCAAGGACTATAGTAGTAAGGATTTGAAAATATTAGACACCCACCGTACAGAATTCCATAGGGGCCTGCCGGAGCACTTCCTGTGCCTAGTAGGGATCAACCGCTATTACTATGGAAGGGAGGATAGATATCCGTGCTTTCTGACCGAACGTAGGCAGGGTAGGTCTTCTGTACTTTAGATGCAAAACATGTCCTATAGTACTTGTGAAATTACTAATCCGTGTGTATGCATATGTCCGCAGAGATGAAGTTGTTTGGCCTATTACGCCAAGGCGATCCAAGCAAAGTTCCTCAAGGGTCACGACCACTAAAAGAAGGTGAACCCCCCTTACTAGAGGCCACCGTCAACATGACCATCCCTCTGGAAGAAAAAACCGAGCAGCGGTCGGACGAGCAGGAGCCCGTGATCCAGAAGTCCCCCCTAGACTTCCGTAATGAGGACGTTGAGGAGCTGCTGTTGGAGGACGTCGTACCGCACCAAGATGAAGAAGAAGAACTCACCAATCCAGCTAACAATCGCACCGATGATGAAGAAGAAACAATACAGGATTTTGGATCCCCTCAGCCATCAAAGCCCAAGTCTAGAAAGCGGAAGACTACCAGGAAGGTAGCAAAAAAACCTTGAGGCTGGGGCAGGGGCGCACAATGCTCCCCCAAAGAAGCTAAGGAAGGACCATCCGCAGTTCCAAGAGGGGAGCAGTGTCTCTACAGCCCAAGTAAACCATGCGCTGCATGTTGATGAGCAAGTCTGGAAGGCTACCCATGTGAATGTCGTGGCTCCTACTATCACGGAACCCGTGACTAGCATTACGTGAGTACCAATCAATACTCCAAAAGATATAATCCACAAACAAAAACTAACAAGTGTGTTTTAATAATAGGGCGGACCCGTCGATAGTAGCCCAGGAGAAGGAGGTGGAAAGGGAACCCTCACCCGTGATATCAACGAGACCTCCATCCCCTCCCGTAACTCATGAAGGGGAGCCCCGTCCTGAGGGACCTGACACCAACCTTCGCCCAGCCTAGAACTTGTCCAGCTTAACAAGATTAGAGGCGGAGTCCGGGTGCAGATAATTTATGGAACACATCACTCCTCCAGCGCTGGCACAAGACTTGGATGAACTCGAGCACGAGACGCTGCTGGAGTAGTTTGATGTATCCTCCGCGCACCAGGTGACAGTTGGTGCAGCCCTACGGCACCGCTTGGAAAAAGCTTTGGTTAACGTGAACCGTGCTGATAGGAAGATTGCTCGCCGAGAGGAACTGTTGGAAAAGCATGAGAAGACTATCACATCCCTGCAGGCAGCTTTAGTCGTAGCGGAATCAACAGTCAAGGAACAAGTCCACCACGCCAATGCACGCGAGGAACGCATTACTGAGCTAGAGGCCCTCCTAGCTGCATCTAATGAGAAGGTACATGCTTCTATTGATACTTATCTATTCATATAAGACCCACATTGTCTTGTAGTAATTCTAAGTTTTATTTATACGTATCCGCAGCCGAAGCCGCCACTAAAGCCGTAACAGTACAAGCCTTCACCATTGCTCAGGAACGCGACACGCTCAAGGATGAACTTACCTATGCACAGACTACTTTGGAAGAGCGAGCTGCGATAGCTGAGGGAGAACTGAGAAGGATGGCAACGGACTGCGCCGAAGTGCTGTGCCCTCTCTTACTTACAGCCATAGTTGGGCGTAGATGGATGGTTGGCCAGGGAATGCGGCTTGCCGCGAGCAAGGTAACGGAGGATCCTTACTTGTTGCATGCTTTTGCTGATGTTGTATCGGACGGCATTGACCGTGGTAGGCACGAGGGGTTGACCAAAGTTGCGGAGCTAATAAGCAAGAAGGAAGACATTACCCAACATGCCTACCACAACCCTCTAGCTGAACAGAAGATGACCGCATCAATGGCCGCCCTTGGGGAAATCCAGCACCCATTCCTAAACGAGCTAGAGTCGCTGAAGGATGCTCCCAATGAGGTGATAATGTCCAAGCTCACAGCCGATCCCATCCCCCTGACCCTGCCCACCTACGACTCTGCTTCGAAGGTAATGAAAGATGAGAAGCTGTTAGCCGAGGCGTTGGATGCTAACATGACCAGGGCACAGGGTGGAAAAGATGCCCGTGGTGAGGTCCTCCGTACCTTGATTGCAGAAGGAAAGAGAGAGATAGGAGAGTTCTTACCTCCTTTATAATTTACATTGTAAACATTTGTGCCTTTATTCGTCCGTGTATGTATACGGCTAGAACTGACATTATTGTGATAACTCGTTTTATGTAAGTCCGTGAGGACCACGGCTACTTTGTGTTTTGAATTTGAAACTTGTTTATTTTCTTTAGATATCATGTAACTATTTTGCATGACATGTCACGTCTTACCCAGAATAAAACAAAGTCTATATATTACTAGACGTGCGGCGTGCGTCTTTACCATGCAAAGCACTACGTGGGTGCGGCATATGGAAACTTATTACAACGTCTTGTAAACAAGGTGTGTAGTAAGGATACATGATCCACGTCACTGGGGTTGCATCCCTCTTATGCGACAAGTTGAATTATTAGGTTCACTTAATCCTCTTACCCCGCCTGGAGGCGAATAGTACATGTACGGTTTTGAATGAATGCATATGAATAAGAGATAGCACATTATAGCAATAACAACTAAATCTATACGATAATAATTTGCACATAGAATTTAAAAGACAAGACAATAATTTGCACAAAAACGAGCCGTGGAGCTAGCTAGGCACCACGACATTTTATTAGAACGTTTACGATTTTGTTTTTACAAGAATGGGAAATCCTAAAAACAAAGGGAACCTAGAAAGCATGAAAAACAAAACAAAAGAGAATACATGGATCTTCATTGAAGCCAACTATAGCGAAGTGTACATGCGGAAGCCGTAGCCTTTCAAATATAGCATCTTTTAAGATTGCAGATATTCTATGTGCGTTTCAGGTCGCGGTCATCCATGTCACGCAACTTGTACGCACCCCGTCCTAAGGCTTCCGTAACCTCATACGGTCCTTCCCACTTGGGGCCTAGCTTTCCTGTATTCTCCGCTCGACTTTCCTCGTTGGCACGATAAACAAAATCTCCCGGTCGAAAGGAAACACCTTTTACCTTGGCGTCATAATAAGCCTTCATCTGTGCCTTGGACTTGGCCTCATTGATAGCAGCTATTTCTCTTTTTTCCACCAGTAAGTCCAGATTAATCCGGAGTTGCTCGTCATTCGTGACAACATTAACCTCCGCTGTCGGATGGTTGGCATTCCAAACTCTGCTAGTATAACAGCTTCAGTGTCGTAGGCCAGCGCAAATGGAGTGTCCCCATTGGCTGTTTTAATCATATTCCTATGTGCCCATAGAACATGTGGCAGCTCATCTACCCATTTGGCACTTCGTTCATCCAGGCGTGCCTTGATGCCTTCACCTAAGCTTCTATTTGCCCGTTCCACAAGACCATTTGTCTGCGGGTGCTTAACAGATGCGAAGCGTCGCGTGATATTCAATGATGCGCACCGGTCCTTGAATGGATTATCCGTGAACTGCTTCCCGTTGTCCAAGATGATTTCTCTTGGCAAGCCAAAACGGCACACGATGTTTTCCCAAACAAACTTTTTAACCTGTTTGCCTGTAATGGATTTAACTGCCTTAGCTTCTATCCACCGTGTAAAGTAGTCAATTGCGACGATCAAGAACTTAACTCCCCCTGCAGCTACGGTGAAAGGTCCTGCAATGTCAATCCCCCACTTATAGAATGGCCATGGGGATGTAATGGGTGTCAGTTCCTGCTGCGGATGTCGCGGTACTGGTCTGTGCACTTGGCAATCACTGCATTTAAGAATCATGTCACGTGCATCCCTATACATAGTAGACCAATAGTATCCTGTGCGTAGAGCTCGTGCCACTACAGATCGGGGACCTGCGTGCATACCGCATAGCCCTTCATGTATCTCACTGATCACATAAGTAGCCTGGTGTGGCCCAACACACCGCAACCACGGCTGTAAGAAAGAGCGCTTGTAAAGAATACCTTCTTGAAGCTCAAAGTGCTGCGACTTCCTTCTGATACGTCGTGCCGCCTTTTCCTCATCTGTAAGGGTTTCGTCAGTTAAATAGCTGATGATCAGGGTCATCCATGTAGGTCCATCTTCCTCAACTATAGCTGCGACTTCCCCTTCCATTATATACTTTTCCTTTAGTATTTCTACCAAGACTTGCTTGGATAAGTGGGCGAAACTTGTAGACGCGATCTTGCTAAGAGCGTCCGCCTTCTTGTTTTCACCTCTTGGTACCTGTTTGATAGAAAACTTGCTGAAAGTAGCGATGAGCGACTTGAATTTCTCCAAGTATCGAACCATGTTGTCCTCCTTATCTACGTAACCCCCTATAATGTGGTTCGCGACAAGCCGTGAGTCCATGTAGGCCTCAAGGTTGCGAATTCCCATTCTAGCGGCGATTTTTAAACCCGCAATCAACGCTTCATATTCTGCCTCATTATTGGTGGCTGTGAACTCAAAGCGCAGGGCGTATGTAAACTCCATTCCTTCCGGATTCGTAAGGATGAGACCAGCTCCTGATCCGTCCGTGCACGAGGATCCATCAGTGAATAATACCCATGGTTCTGCTGGAGCTTCCTCTCGTTGTGTTACTGGTCCGTCCTCATCTGGCTTCTCAACCAAGAAGTATGCCAAGATTTGGCCTTTGACCGCGGTCCTTGGTCTATAGGAGATGTTATGCTCTCCTAGCAGAATGCTCCAATTTTGTAGCCTGTCGGCCACGTCTGGTTTTGAGATGATTTGTTTTATTGGTTGATCAGTAATAACCACAATTGGGTGTGCCTGAAAGTACCGGCGTAACCGTTTTGTGGCGAATACTAATGCCAAAACCAGTTTCTCCATAGAGGAATAATTCAACTCCGGCCCTTGTAGGGTTCTACTTATGAAGTAGACCGGAGTTTGGACTGTGTCCCTATCCGTCATAAGTACCGCACTTATTGCTCCATGCGTAGCTGACATATACATGATGAGCTCTTCCTTAGGTCGGGGTGCCACTAGCATGGGAAGAGCTGCGAGGTGCTGTTTAAGCTGACCAAAAGCTTCCTCAGCTTCCTTTGTCCAACGGAAATCTCCCTTCTTGATACACTTCTTGAGTGTTTTGAATAGGGGAGTGACTTCTCCACGGATTTCGACAAGAACCTGTTTAGCCCGACCAGCTTTCCATTTAATGATTGTACCTCTTTTCGCGTCTGAGGAGACGGTAACTGTATCACCGCATCCGTCTTTTCTGGGCAAGGTTTGATCCCATTTGGATCGATCATGTATCCAAGGAACATCCCTTCGTTTGCCCCAAACGTGCATTTTTTTGGATTCAGTTTCATATTAATCCTCCTCAATGTGTCAAACGTCTCTTGGACGTCACGGAGAAGTGCCTCCTCCGTATGACTTTTGATGATTAGGTCATCAACGTAGACCTCGAGGTTGCGGCCTATATGTGAATCGAAGGCTTTATCAACAAGTCGCTGATATGTTGCCCCGACGTTCTTCAGTCCGAATGGCATTTTTGTATTACAGTATACGCCCTGGCTAGTATGAAACGCCGTCTTCTCTGCGTCCTCCTCCGCCATCTGGATCTGGTGGTATCCTTTGTATGCGTCTAAGAAGCATTTAAAGGATTATCCACATAGGGATTCCACCTTCCAATCAATCTCTGGTAACGGATAGCAGTCCTGTGGACAGGCTTTGTTTAGGTCTGTGAAGTCAACACACATGCGCCAGCTCCCGTCATGCTTCTTGACCATGACCGGGTTGGATAACCACTCATGGTAGTATACCTCGCGCATAATTCCTGCATCCACTAATTTCCGCACTTCATCCAGTATTACCTTGCTGCGTTCTGGTGCTTGACCACGCTTCTTTTGCTTAACGGGAGGATATCCCTGGCGGATTTGGAGTTTATGTTTTGCTATCGCACACGGCACACCCGTCATATGCTTGAGCTCCCATGCGAATACATCCAAGTTTGCTTTCAGAAGAGAGCACATGACCCTCTTGCCGCTATCTGATAGCGTTCCTCCTATGGACACCTCTTGTTCCGGATAATCGGGATGGATTGCCACCTTCCAATTGGGGGGTGGTGATCCTTCCTTAGCGGGGACCGGTGGGACTGGTGTTGCCACGGCATGATATTCGGATGCTGGCATGATTGAGTTATAGATGGTGACAATTCCTCCTTCCACATGGAATTTAATTATTCCGTAAGCTGTGGAGGGTACTTCTCGTATGGCTAAGATACATGGTCTTCCTATTATCCCATTGTATGGAGAGTGTGAGCGTATCATCATAAAGTTCATCCACGCCGTGGTGAAATGTTCTTCATTCCCAATGGTTACTAGCAGACGCAGCTGTCCTATTGGTCAGATGGTGTCTCCACTAAAGCCGATGAGCGGCGACGTGGCCGGTACTAATTGGCTTCTTATTTCTGGCCGTAGTTGTACGAAATAGTGTTCGTATAGTACTTCCGCCGATGACCCTTCATCCACATACATACGGCGAACATTGTGTGTTCCAATGCTTACCTCAATTGTGAGAGGTTCATCGGTCACGTCGTTTGCCGTAATGGGAGGGAATGAGATATCTCTGCCTCGTGAAAATTTTTGACTAATTTTCTGCTTTGTGCGGCGCTGCCAGGATTGGATCATATATATAGTCGAAGGTTTGTCCTTTTGGGGATCCTTCTTATCGTGCTTCTTGTTATCATTTTCGTCCTTCCAATCCTTGACCAAATGTTTGAGTTTGCCTGACTTGATCAGTGACTCAATGTGCTTCTTTAGCTGGATACATTCCTCCGTGCCATGGCCCTTGTCGTTGTGGAATTCGCAGAAGCGATTTCCCTGACAACGGTCCACCGGAGTCGTCATTGGGGGAGGTCTCGGGAAGTTGGCCCCTTCTGTCAGCAGGATCTCCCGGTAATACATTTTTAAGGGGGTGAACTTGTCCTTCGACCACCCTCCTTTGTTCTGGCTCTTGTAGTCCGAGCCCCTTCCACTGCTTTGGTTGTTTTGGCCACCCGACTGTCTCCTGGACTGGTCGTTTGACCGATAGTTGTTTCCCTTGGTAGGATAGGTTGCGGCTACCGCGGTTTCTCCTTCTATAAAGTTCTTGACCCTTTCCATGAGGTCGTCATACCTCTCTGGTCGCTTGTCGTTGATCCATCTAATTAATTCCCTGTCTGTTATGGCATGCATATAATCAGAAATTTTTAGAAGTTCCGGCATTGTCTTTGTGCGCGTGCACTCGTCATTGAAGCGTTCAGTGAAGGCCTCCGTAGATTCCCCAGGCCGTTGCTTGACGGTTGCCAATGAGACCGGGTCCCTATTATACTTCTTTCGCTGAGTATAATTGTTTTTGAACGCAGTACGCAGTTCAGTGAAGCTATCAATGCTTCGGGGAGGAAGTCCCTCAAACCAATCACGAGCATTGTCGATCAAGGTTGAATTGAACATCTGACACCATATAGGCATGGGCCATCGTTCGATTTTCGCCTGCGTGTCAAATATCTTTTGGTGATCATCCGGATCACCAGACCCATCATAAGTCTTGACGCACGCCGGCATGCGACGCTTTTTATCCTCGGAGTAATTCCGTATGTGGAGAGTAAAAGGATCCTCCCTGGGATCACACCATGGACGGGTGAGATTAGGATCACACCATGGGCGGGAGAGATCTTCCTCTTCCGCCTCACGATAATAGGGGCCACCGTAGTACCCTTCATCGTCTAGCGGCGGTGGAGGAGTACGCCTAGGTCGGCGACGCTTGGGTGGATGGTCATCCGAATCCTCTCCTGATGGATCGGGGGAAGGGGGCGGTGCCCCACCTTTTGGTAAAGGATCCTCTCTATGAGAAGAGCTAGGATCCTTTTTCCCGGTATTCATCCTATCCCACACACTTGTGCGACGATTGTTCCTGGTTAATTCCAGGTCCGGCCGTTCGGCTGAATCATTAGATCCATCTCCTTCTTCACGAGATTGTAGTAGTTCCTGCATAACACGATCTCTATGCGCTCGAACACATTCCGAGGTTGAGGGGTTCCTTAAAGAGGTTTCGTTCCTGGGGCCGTGCCCTCTTCTTTCTTTGAGTCTGAGGAGAGGTGCCGGATGCGGCCCTGCCAAAGTTGAGCCTAGATTGGAGGTTCCTACCTAGGTTTAACCTGGGCGCGATTCCTGGGACGATCCTCTCGAAGTTCTGCGTGAGAACTCGAGCGAGGTCTTCCTCACTAAGTGGTTCGACTTCCACTTCTTCCTCTGTCGATGGCTTGCGCGGCTCCTTGTTAGGGGGCTTAGGCGCACTCCCTGGATCAGGGTTGTCCAAGGTCGAGGTAGGTGGTGGGGTGATAGCGGACGTGCCTATCACACCCATGGACTGAAAAACACTTCGGTTATTTGGTCCACCAGTTTGGTTGCTAGGGGACTGATTGGGAATGAGTATCCCGTCCCCTGTGGACTTCCGGTTCGCAGGATTCGTGTTCCTGGGATTTCCTTGCGGATGTCCTTTCGTCATTGAAAGAGATCGAGAAGAAACTTGTTCTAGCTTAGTGTATAGGTCCCACGGATGGCGCCAACTTGTTGATACAAAAGTTGGATGATCCTTGCTAGACCCGAATCAGGCTTGATTCGGGTTGGCTAGGTTCCGGCTCCTGCACCAAGTGAAATATTTAATTGGGATCTTGCACACTAAAACAACACGCGTTAGGCTTACCGTGGGAATGTATCCCATGATTAGACTCCGGCGTGAGAGTAAGTAATCGGTTAGGGTTTAAGAATCGGATGAGAGTTGAGAGTGTGTAGAATGTAATACCTTTATGGAACCCTTGAGGGTTCCTTATATAGGCAGTGAAACCCTAATGGGTTGTCACTGATGCTTCGGCCCCAAGAAAAGGATAAGTACCAGAATTAGCTTGATTGTTATCTTCTAATTATGGTGAGTGTATATCCTCTTCTTTGGGGTAAATCATAATCATAATAAGAGTATGATTCTGTCTAACCCTGTACCGGTCGTGCCGGGTAATGGGCCGCACGCATGCATGCGGTCACTGTTCATTAGAAGCCCATAAGCTCAAATGATATTAATCCAACCCATTAGTAACAGGCCGGATGCGGGTAGTACCCGTAGGCCGGGTTCATGACCCGGTTGGGGACTATACGTCATCAGTAACAGTAGCACGCAATTAAGGTGTGTTGTGAAACTAGTAGTAGCAGTTAGTAATAGCAATTAGCAGTAAGTTTTAGCAGTTAGCAGTAGCAATTAATTTAGAAAAAAGTGTTTTATAAATTAACAGTAGTTGTAATTTGAATGTGTAAAAAAACATAAATGGACATAATATATAAATTGTTAACCATTTTAAATTTAATATGTTATATTAATGAGAATATTTAAATAATTTATTAAGTTTATACTTTTTAATCAATTATGCTCATCTGAAAATGATTATTGAAAGAGCATTTGAGAAAATAACATTTTTATGATAAATGCTTATGCCAATGATTTAAATCAAACAAGTTTTTTTCCCAATTATAATCTATACTCTTTATAAAACAAATTGGTATCTCTCTCTTCAATGAATACAAAAATTTTAAGTAGTACAACAAATAAAGCATTATGTACAACTTATTAATGCAAATAACAAACTAAAATTTGAGTAATACAACCTATTAATACATATATACAACCACAACAAACAAAAGAACTTTTATAACACATTACATTTTAAACCATCATTAAAATGTAATTAATATTATAATTAAAACACTACATTATCACAATTTACAAATAAAATAACATATTGTAGAAACCAACAAATGTCACTACATCTTACTTTTTTTAAATCAATTAATAACAATAAATATATAATTAATACACCCCATTACTCAAATATACAAATTTATATTCATCTTACAAAACAATTTAAAACATTTATATTTACAATTTTCAATGTCAAACCAGATTAACTGGTTCACCATCGATTCGGTTAGACAAATAGATAAAGCTACATAAACCTTAAATTTCGCTTTTTGAAATGTTGTTGTTAAAAAAACGTAAAGTTAAAATATTATTCATGGAAATTATGTTACAGATACCCAGAACCGCATCGCGTAAATACTCTGCTAGTAAATAATAATACTAATTGCTAGAAATGCTCTTAGAAAAATTATTACCAAACACAAGCTAAGTATATTTTTTCACTGTTACAACCAATGTTTTGAAACCCGGGTCGACCCGGCCGGTTCAACCGGTTGGACCGGTTCCGGCCGAAAAAACGGGTCAAATTGACCCGGGTCTTACATTTTGGAAACCCGGTGTGACCCGCCGGGTTTGAAGCGACCCGGGTTGACCCGGTTCGTGCGACCCGGCCGGGTTTTGATTTTTTTCGATTTTTTTTTTTTTTTTTTCGTTTTTTCGCGATATAATTATACGTATTTATAACGTAACTTTGTTTTTACGTGTTATATTTGTTAGTAAATGGTTTTTTGGGCCAAATATATGAAATATTCATGATTTATATTTATATATATATAGTAATATTGGAAATATATAAATAATTTTTTTTAATTGAAAACCGGGTCGACCCGGCGGTCCAACCGGTTGAACCGGTGACCCGGTGACCCGGTGGCTCGACCGGGTCGATTCAAAACCCGGGTTTTAAAACATTGGTTACAACACTCAAAAACTTTGTTAATTTCTATTCAAACCTCACAGTAAGTATGTTTTCTTTTTGTTTTAACAAAGCATAGTTTTAAAATATCAATTGTAAGTTCGTAACAAGCGTGTTTTTTACCAAAAGATGGTACTGTATTATTTAGAAAGTTGATGAATTAGTTTATAATTAAAATGAATAATGCAAAAGGAATATAAATCATTATTGAAGAAGTTTGTTCCCACGTAGTATGTGATTTCCGATACACTCTTTGTAGACGATATCATACATACATGGTGGACATATTTAATTTAATTACTCTGATTTATTTATAAATCGAATAATGCTATGCATTTCCTTTTTGATAATTCATAGACCAAAAATACAATTAGCACTTAAACAGATTGCTAAAGTACTAAAATGACCATTAACAGGCTGGTTGGTGAGAATCAAGCCACGTGGGCTGTCTGTCACTAATTAAATCATAACCATGTTACACTACCATTAAACTACACAAGTCTTCTTTCTATATTGTCATAATTGTCATGTTTTAATCCAATTCAATTTCCTCATAATTGTTGTAGGAAATAAAAGAGTTTGACAAAAAGAATTCTTCGTTTTTCTTAAAGATAAAGGTCAATGTTAAATGTAACTTTTAAGTGCTATTTGTAATCGAGTTTTGCTAACCAATATCAATGTCAAGTATTTTAAGTATTAGTTAGCAAAACCCAGTACTTGTATAGTTAGATTTTCATAAATACTTTATTCGATTCATCTTAGTACATAAAAGGATTAAAATGTTTAAACAACATCATGTTAATCTTTTTTTTTGTTTTTTTGGACAAAACATGTTAATCTATTTAATATACTAATTTTGGAACAACATGAAACAAAGTGCTGCCACAAATGAAGCAAAGAAGATCACGCCTATATATTGCATATATAGTGGGCCGGCACTCTGTTTATTTTATTAACTACTACGTATTTTTCTGTCATCTAAACATTTTGAATACTCAGTCATGGTTCTTAAATTAGAATTTTGCTAGATCCACAAACATTATACAAAATATAATCCATAAAATGATGTGTCAATAAAATATGGAGGGTAAAAAAGTAAAAAGAAACATTATTATGCTTTGTAATTGGTTTATTACATGTGCCAACTCATTAGGTGGATTTGATTTTGTAAAGTGTTTGTGGATATAGCATTGCTCCTTAAATTATTACCTAGTATGATTAACTAAGTGTTTGTTTAAGGGTAGCAGGGGGTAAGGAATTAGAAAATAAATGATTAATGCTGCTTGGTTAATAAAAATACAGATAACTATGCGGTGCTCGAACTCGGGGTGCTCGTTGAAATATTACGAGTAGGCGTCCGTTGAATTATTTGCCGTTTCCAAAAAAAAATTGGGGGTAATGGATTCAAAGTGATAGATTAACGTATGTATATGTGTGTCTCCACTTACCACCACCACCATTTTCGTTACCACCACCCTCCTAACGCCACCACCACTCCCCGACACCACCATTCTCCGACACCACTACTCTCTGACGCCACCACCACCATTGACCACCCTCCTAACGCCACCACCACTCTTCGACACCACCACTCTCTGACGCCAACACCACCACCACTGACCACCACCATTGTCGCTACCACCATCCTCCTAACGCCACGACCACTCTCTTACGCCACTACCACCATTGACCACCGCCGTTGTCGCTACCACCACCCTCCTAATGCCACCACCACTCTCCGACACCAACACTCTCTGAGGCCACCGCCACCACTGACCCCCACCATTGTCGCTACCATCATCCTCCTAACACCACGACCACTCTCTGACGCTACCACCACCACTGACCACCACCATTGTCGTTACCACCACCCTTCTAACGCCACCACCACTCTCCGACATCACCACTCTCTGACGCTGCCACCACTACCACTGACCACCACCCTCCTAACGCCACCACCACTATCCGTCACCACCACTCTCCAACGCCACCACCACCATTGACCACCACCATTGTCGCTACCACCACCCTCCTAACGCCACCACCACTATCCGACACCACTACTCTCGGACGTCACCACCACCATTGACCACCACCATTGTCGCTGCCACTAACTTCCTAACGCCACCACCACCCTCCTAACGCCACCACCACTCTCCAACACCACCATTCTCGGACGCCACCACCACAACTGGCCACCACTATTGTCGCTACCACCACCCTCCCAACGCCACCACTCTCTCGACACCATCTACCGATGCCGCCACCACGCTCTATCACCGTCATTAACGACTACTGATGGCATCATCGCTACCACCACCACACCACCTCTACCGATGCCGCCATCACACTCTATCACCATCATGACGACTACCGATGTCCTCAACCCACCACCACCATACCGCTGATCATCACCACTGTCACAACCTCCACATCCCGTCGCCATCTATACCAACTACCATAACCGTTTATTGCAACCACCAACCAACCGTCAATAACCACCCAAAAACCACCAAACCACGCCATTACCACCATCTCTACCTCTGATCGCCACCTCAACCGACCATCACGTCTTATATTAACCAAGCACCAACAATGGTAATGATAATACTAAAGAATATTCATTGCATTCCTTTGTATTCCTTTACCCTTACCCATTTCCATTCCTCTCAGGTTAATCAAGCGCCCTCTTAATATGTAAAAGCATTTTCAATGAATAAACTATTTAAAGCTTTTCACCATCTTAAAAAAATGTTTTTTAAGTAGTTTTTAGCTTTTCACCATCTAAAAAAAATGTTATTCAAGTACTTTTTATATTAGAGTGATGATTTTTATTTAACTTTTTCAAATCACTTTGTTAATTAAAAGTCATTTTTAAACTCTTTATGTATTATTATCAAGGGTGTAAAAATCATGAATCGTTAGACGTTTGGTCGATCATTTTGTAATTCGTAATCGTTTTAGGCGAGATTAATCGCTGATTAATCGGATTAGCATTTTTAGCAAAGTTTTTTGTATTTTTAGCAAGTTTTGAGTATTTGTAATGAGTTTTAGTTTTTTTCGGCAATATTCTTCTCAAAATACAACTTATCATACATATAAACAGTTATTATAAATGATAAACAATAGTTTACAGTAAGTTTTTGGTATTTTTGGCACAATTTACAGGTTTTCGACAAGTTTGACCGTCATTTACCATAGTTGACCGCCATTAATCGCATTTTCATTACTCGACAAGGTTGAGGGTCTTGTAGCAATTAATCGGTCTTGTAAACCTCTTTTTGCAACACTGATTATTATAATAGAGCTAAGTACTAAAATAGACGATATCTTGGACCATGGTCCTTAACTCAGACAAAAACTTTTTCACTTTCAAAGAGAAACATGTACTTTTCATCAACCGCTCAACTCATTTACTTTTTTTTTGCACGTATACAATTAGTCGACCTATTTTATTATTATCAGATCCCAACCTTTGACCAACCTTATTTTGTCTTTTCTCTTTTTCAAGTTATCAACCGCCGGTTGCTCAACCACAAGTGTTTAACCTTCCTCAAAAATTGAAAAAGTAAAAAGTTTTTTTTTCAACTTTCTCTCTTATTTTCTATAAAAACAATTTTATTTTTAATTAATTAATTTATAACTTTTTTATTGCTTTTGATAATATTTTGAAGTGAGTGAGGTATAACAAATTTAATCTATATTTCTTATTTATTTTTTTAAGCCTAGACTATTAATTTATACTATTAAAAAAATAACTTGAACTATAATTGAATGTACATACTCATATAATAATAACATTGAATTTTGGTTTTAAACTGTTGTACTATATTAACTTGTATGATATGCATATAAATTTCTATTACTTAAATATGTTATACAATAATTTATATAATATATATATAAATATGTATTATTTAAATAAATACGGTATATTAACTTTTTTACGTGTAGTATAGATCATTTCAACGTTACGATAACATAGGAATTTATGCTTAGTCTTGTAAGCATTTTTGTTATTAGAGCTTTTCTTTTAACTTTAAACAGAGTGTTAATTGTTAATTATTGGCATGATATTGTGAATTTGTGATTAGGTGATATTAGTTAACTTTTGAGGTAAGTTAGACAAGCAATGAAAAGTGGAGGGGTGTGAGTTGTCAGAGAGTGTGGATGAAGGAGTATGGCAATAACGCATGATTGGTGTCACTTGTATCTCACCGACTTCTTACCTCACTTTTGCTTGCCTTATTTTTTCTCTCTTTTCAACTTTTGCTAACACAACGGCACCAACATTACAATCGGCAAATGATTTAAAGAAGCATGTCAATGGGTCAGGTTTGGGTTGGATTTTAGTGAACAATTTGTTTATAATATTTAAACTCGTATCCGCTTTAATACTTGACGAGTACTCGATTAATATTATTTATTAGGTTTTCGGATTTTACTCACGGGTATTAAGTATTCACAATTAAATTTCGTTATATACAATTATGTGTATAAAGTTAAGAAAAACCAATGAAAAACAATTAAAAGTACCATAATATATTTTTTAAGTTTTTAGAAGATAAATAATAATAATTAAATATCATATCATATGATTTAATTTATCGAATAAATCATTATTTTTATTTTAAAATTACAAAGATCGTAAACATCTTAATACATACAAAATGTAACTAATATGAGCGTTTCATTTGTTTAACAATCTTCGTCTATTATTTCACACAAATTTGCAACTTATATAAAATAGCAATAAAGCGGGTACGGATTTTGGTAAACAGGTACGTATACGGGTAAAAAGGACGGGTATTATTAGAACCCAAACCCGAGCTCGTATCCACGAAAAGTAGAACATCCCAACCCGTACCCGCCTTCCAAACCCGCCAAACCGAATCCGAACTCGACCCAATCGGTTCGGGTTTCGGTTTTCTCCATCGATTTCGGATGCTTTTGCCATCCTATAAAAAATTAGATAAAAGTTATTTTGTATTTTTATTTTTACTACATATTAGAAAATCAATTTCTATTTTTCAATTGTTTTTTACTTGATTGTAAAAAATTAACTTAAGATTTAAAAAAAGTACGAAATGATATTTTTGTAAAAATGTCCAAAAGTTGTAAAATAAAAGGAAGAGACTAAAGTGGTAAATATGAAAAAATATTGATTGTTGGGAATTATGTGTTTAAAGAGTTAGTATCGCTAGTAATATTAGTTAGTATCGCTAGTGTGTTTAGTACCATTAGTAGTAAAATTGTAATAGATAGTATCGTTAGTAGAAATAGTTAGTACCATTGGAGAATATGCATGAGTTATTCTAGTGAGAGATATGCATAATCGTTCTACGTGTTTTATGTAAAGCCCATTAAGGTTTAGGGTATTACTGGTGTATAAAAGTTACTATACGGCTGAATAAGAATATACAAGTTTTATCGGTCTTTTTCATATCAGTAAAAGTATTAGTTAGCAATATGTTATTATTGAGGAGTATGTATCAGATAGTGATGAGGAATATGTGTCTATGTCCTCATCAGAACAGGAAAAACCTAGTTATGCTTCTAAGCATGTAAATCTCTTAGGAAAACAGTTAGAGAAAGAGTCACGCATAGTGAGAGTACTAAGAGACCTGGATTAGGTTTTTGGTTTTGCTAGAAAATTATGCTTTGTTTGTGATAGTTTTAGTCATTTGATCAGAGATTGTGACTTTCATATAAATAGAATGGCTAGACAAATTCATTTACACAGGGATGTTATAGGAGTTGGTCAAAGAGCTATTAGACCAGTTTGGAACAACGCACAAAAGGTTAATAAATAAAACCTTTTTAATCAACAGACCTACACCATGCTTGAAAAGACTTTGTTCCAACAGCAGTACTAACTAGATATGGCAAAGTACCTTTTAAGACAAATCATATTAATATCGCCAAACCAAATGTTAGTACCTTTAAGCCAAAAACTAATATGAATGATAAATTTAAAAGGCAAAATGTTTCTAACAACCTTAGTCACTTGTAAGAAGACCCTTTCAAAACAAAATAGTGACCAACAACAAGACTTGGAAACCCGAGGTTGAAATCTCTAAGGTAAGTCTTGTTAGTACTGCTGGGACACAAGTAGTGGTCAAAACTGTTGGGATACATAAGGGTAATGTTATTAAGCCTTCAGCATATTAGTCTTGGGATTATAAACAAAATGCTTTCACCATTGAATCCAAGAACAATAGTGGACAATGCTCATATAAGACTGATGAGACTCTAATTACACATAATCTCGCCGTCTAAATTGGGCTTAAAATGCATAAACTATCATAAAAACCGTGTAAAAACCCTTGTTTTGTTCAATGTGTGTTTGTAGGTTCAGAAATCGTGAATTTACCAAAAGATCACAAGATTCAAGCAAAAACGAACACAGGAAACGAAGTCGCACAAAGAACCGGACCCGAGTATTGATTTTCTAAAAATAACCTTGAAGTTTGAAGAATGTACAAGATTGGTCCTCCAATTTTGAAGAAATGACATTTTATACACTTGTAAACCTTAAAGTTTCATGATTATACAAGAAAAGCCCTTGAAGTTCATGAAGTTTACATCTATAGTCCTTATTTCAAGTTAACAAGTATAAAAGGACTGAAATTGCCAATACCTCAAAGATGTTAACAAAGGAAAATGCCAAAGTCAGTTGTTAAAATGTTTGGGATGAATTTGCACTTTTGCTAAAAGTTGTGGGGTCAAAAATGTTCAAAAACAAACCCAAATCCAATCAATACCCGTCCAAACCCATAATATCCACCCAAGCCCAGTCCATCAAACACTAAACCCGACCCAACCTTAAACTTTATATTAATATTAAATCTGATTTCAAATTAGATTTTATATTAATAAAAAGTGATGGTTAACACTAAACAAATCCCGGTTTTGGATCAAAACTCCACTGTTCACTAATCCACCCTCATATAAACCTTAATCTCGATTCTTACTTAATCCAAAGGGGTATGATCCCATAAACTCCGGAACCCTAATTGGACACTTTTTGAACATGTTCACATGCTCATATTCGCCAGCTCACCTCTGTGGACCCCTACCCATGTGTCCCCTGCCCCATTTACCTCTATTTTTGGCTATGCAACAAAACATTGCCAGAAAAATTAATGGACAGGATCTCATACGTATTGGCTACTCATAATCAAGGACCAAGATTTAAAGTTCCAGCCTGGTACATCACAAGACTCCAACAATGATCACATGGCACCAATTCTTAACCAAATTCAAACGGGTAAACAATGGCATCTTTATGGCATCTCAACATCTCCAAGGGCGCTGTGGGGAATTTAAGCATTAGGGTTTCTTAGTTTTCCTTGCTTTCTAGAAAAATCTTGTAAGCCATATACAAGGCACATTAGGACTTAGCTTTATTTTTTGTTCTAGTTTATGTAAACTTTTTAAGAATTAATAGTTAAAGTGTTGTTTTTAAGCCTTGCATAAACTGAGTTCCATTTTATTTACTTGCAATTTTTAATTCTTATTATCTAAATTTCAGTCTACCTAAAACCTTTTTCAGATTTGATTTTGTTCAAATATTTGGGATCCTTTAACATAAGGTTTGATCATAATATATTGGTTGACAACCAAGGTATTGTGAAGGCCTTGTGGTAAAGTTGCATACTTGTTGGCTACTAGTTCTAAGTTTGCAAAAAAAATCTGTTATTTCAAGTTTTTCTCAAAATCCTTTTTTTTGTGTTAACCACTTACTGTTCATCAAACAAAGCCACAATCCACTTGACAACTAGATTGTAGCTTGGTTTAGTGAGCTTGTATTTGCTTTGTTCTTGTTGTGATCCAAAACAAGAAACTTAAGTCAGTTGTAGACTTGGTGGGTTGGACTGTGGTACTCCACCACTTTCATTCTCTATTGCATAAGCTTTCTCAAAAGCCTAAGTGCATTTTTAGCTAACTAGGAGATGGCATCAGCTGCCATGGTTTGGTTTGGATGTGAATCAAACAAGGTATTGGCTTGAACCCCTTTGTGAAACTTTTTTTTCCATCTTTGTGATTTTTGTGAAAGTTCATGTTTGACTGCTCAATAGTGTAGTTTTAATGTTAGATTTGCATTGTTTTAATGTTTTTTTGATAATTCTGTCAGTTAAGAAGATTGTGAGTTTGATTTTGCAAAAGTTTCTTTGATAAATTTTGTTAGCAACCTGTTAAGGGGTGTTTGGTTTTGCTTTGTTAAAGTTGTGGGGGACACACAGCTTGATTTACTTGGCCTACACACTTTCTCTTAGGGGTTGTTTAGTTCAAATCTGTCTTTCGTTTGGTGTTTGTAGTTTTAGAACTCAAATTTCATGTTATAAAGTTTTCTGCTTAGACTAGCGTAATTGCCATGTTTTCTGTTTAGATCATGTATGATGCCTGTTATTAGATAAAATTAGTGTGTATCATCTGGTTTAGTTGTTACTAGAATTGAGGTGTTGATTTGTGAACAAAACTGCAAACAAGATTGCACCATTTTTTCTGTCTAAAATAGCCAAACTACACCAGATCCAAGTTCTTTGTGATTTTTGAGTTTCAGGGTTTAAGATTTATGGTGTGGTTAGTGCTAGTGCTTGTCTAAGTCTGTATGTCATTAATTTGTGGGTTAGTTTGCTTATTGTTAGTTTTGGTTAGCTTAAAATTTGAAAAATTGTCAAATAGATCAGTTGTTAAGGTTTCTGTGGAGTTTGTTCTAGTAGTGGTAACATTTGTTACCACTGTTGGCCTTTTTGTTTGCCACTATTAGTATTAATTTTGGGTGTTTCCACTGTTAGTCATATGTGCTTCTTGTATTGGTTATCTGACTTATTTTGCTACTGTTTAGTGCTTATTTTTTCTTGTTTTAGCTTTTTAATCACCTCCCCACACGCCCAACGCTTCTCGGGTTGATTCTGTAAAAAAAACGAAAAATAATAAAAACAAAAACTGCACTAGCCCGGCTTAGACCATCCAACCCCTCGTTGGGGGACTAAGAGAGTTACCAGTGTACTAGCCATTTTTTCATGTCATGGTTTCTTTCCATACGTTGTTTAACAGCCTTTTAAATTCCTTTGTAGAAAATAAACCGTGACCTAATAAGCTATTTATAGCTTATTAGGTTAAGTTTCCTCGTTTAATTTATTTTTCCTAGCTTCTAGTTCACATTTTATATTTTTCTTCAAAACTTTGGATTTTTCCCATTACTTTTACTATTTTTAATCTTTATTTTAATTTTAAATTGTTTTTAGCCATTTAAAAATAGGAAATTAGTTTTTCAAATCTCGGAAAATACTTTTTATCTTTTAATTAAATAGTTTGAGGTTTACAAATCATAAAATTTGAATTTAGACTTTTTCTTCAGTGTTTTTAATTTTAGGTCTTTAATTAGATTTAAAAATTTAATAATAGTTAATTTAAAGGTTTTAAAAAGGTTTTATTGATTTTTCATTTTTAATTAGACTTTTTAGGATATAACTGCAATTCTTAGATTTTTTAGAATTAATTTTATTTTTCGTCTCGATTCGCGTGAAAACGTGATTTCGTTTTAGTTTAATTTTTAGTATAATCCGTCTTTAATTTTCAATCTTTTTCTCACAAAAAAACTTAACTAATCCAAATCCGTTTTTAACTTTGGCACACTTAACACTACGCAACTCCTTTGAGAACGAACTTTTATTGTTGGTATTTACGTTTCGTATCGTAATTACTAATAGTTGTCGTTTTTACGCTTTTTCCTAAAAGTGTATAAAAACACTACATCAATTTTGGCGCCGCTGTCGGGGAGGTGTTTGTTTGGTTGCCATTAAAGTACCTATTTGTTTGTGTACTACGTTTTTTATCGTCCATTATTTAGAAGTGTACAAATTGTAATTACTCGCTTTTATTTTTATTATTAGCCATAAAATAAATAGTGTTAATAGAACTCTATTAACACCGTATCGATTTTTTATTCGTTTTTTTGTGAATATTACTATATTGTACTTACGTAGAACAATAAATCCAAAATTTCCAAAAGCGTGAAAACGCACCCCAATTATTAGCGTTTAGGTAATTTTCGGGTGTATCGATCAAAAAGAAGTTACAGACAAAATAGATAAATACTCTTAATCAATTTAATCTTGATTAATACAAACTATAAGGTGGATATAAGGCGGTTGTATTTCACGACCTAAAGAAAAAGGCTCTTAAGTGCTTCGCGCTGCCTCGTTTCTCCGCTGGCTTGTGCGTATTTTGAGAGTGACGATTAATTAAGGGTTTGCCACATCAAGTATTATTAATCTATTATTTGTTTTGAGCTTATATTATTGAACGCTCGAAACGTTTTGGTGTTCCACCAACGTTTCAAAGTCGAACGAATGTTTTTACTTCACGTAATTACCTTTATTCCTTTGGATTCTCTAATCAAGACCTTTGATTTGATGAGAGATTTTGTAGATTTATTATCTATGTAATACAACAAAAAATGATAAAGAATTTTAAAAATAATCAAAAACCAAAAAAATTGAAAATTCAAAAACGTCAAAAAGAATCTTCTTTGCTACCCCCAAGTTTCTTTGTTAGTGCATGCGCACTCGATCGACCATTTATCCCACTCCTATTTTGAACAACGTTACGGATCGACGTAATCGACATCGAAGGAATCGACAACAAGGACGAGAAGTAGGACCCGAGATTCCTAATATCGTTGTTGATACCCAAGACGAGATGGCGGAAAATCGTACGATGATGGAGTTGCTCCAAGCACCCACCGAGGGTTATGGAGAAGCGATCGTGATTACCGAAATTGAAGCCGAAAATTCCGAAATTAAATCGAGAATGTTATCATTAATTCAAGCGATAAAGTTTTGAGATCACATTAGGAATTTTAATCGTCTTTTAGCCACGAGCAAGTTTATGAACGTTGACACTGATGTCATTAAGCTCATGATTTTTCTTTATTCTCTCGATGGCTCCGTCAAGGATTGGTACGAGAAAGAACCACCAATTCCAGAATTACGTGGGAATATCTCGTTTCTAAATTCGTTAATCATTTTTCCCACCGTCTAAGACCACGTTTTTCAAAAACGAGATCATGAGGTTTGAACAAAAATCAAATGAATCGTTTAGAGATGTGTGGGATCATTCTAAGGATTTTCTTAGGCAATGTCCTCACCACGGGTTTTCTGAGTTGCATCAAATTGATACGTTTTATGACGGTCTTAATCTTAGTGAGCAAGATTCGTTAAATTCCGCCGCGGGCGGCAACTTTTTATGTAAAACTTCGAAAGACGCACTTTTGATTATCGAGAATAGTTCTAAGATCTTTCAAATCCGTAACACACCGAGTGTTACCAATGTCGCCAATGTTAGTTATGCTAATCGCGACGTTGCGAGGGTTGACGCTAAAGTCGATAAATTGACCGATGTGTTTACTTCGCTTTTGAGTGAAATGAGAAAGAAAGACACTCTCGCTACGGTGAAAGCGGTTGAGTTTTCGTGTACGTTTTGTGGTGGACCTCATAATTATTACGAGGGTGTGGCTATAGATGGCCAAATGTAGATTTAATGCGGTTAATGGAAATTTTAATTTTAATCAAAATAACGCCGGTACATTACATGGAATTATAGTAATCAAGGCAATGATTTTAATCGTGGAAACAATTTTCAAAATCATGGACATTATAATCAAGGAGGAAACAATTACCAAGGTCAAAATTTGAGTTTTCAAAATTGAGGTTTTAACAACAATCAAAAGGATTTTAATCAAGGACAAGATTCAAATTTTCAAAACAACAACAATCAAGGTAATTTTTCAAGTGGGAATCAAAACGAAGGTTTTAATCAAAATTCAAATGAGTCCAATGATTTTTCAACTTACATGAAATCAAACGAGGCTAACATGAAGAAACTAGAAACCCAAATTGGTATGTTGAAAAATGAGTTTTCCGATACTTTGAAAGGTCAAAATAATAAAACTGAGCAAAGTCAAAGTAAAATCGAGAGTATGTTTGCGGCTATAATGAACAAACCGTCTACTTTGAGTTCATTACCAAGCAACACCGTAACTAATCTGAAGGAACACGTCAAAGCCACTACGTCTCATGGAAAAGCTCATATGATTCACCCTAACCTTGATGGCTTTAAAGTTGTGCATTCGTCTCTACCCACAACTTCTAAAACGTCTTTATGTTCAAAAGTCGAGGGAAAGAAGGTGGTGACCAAGGAAAAGAGCGCACAATCTCTTGTACCTCTAATTTCATCCACCATTAAAAAATAAAGCTTCATTGACCTTACAAAAGTTCACCTTGATGAAACTTGTGATTCAATTTTTCTTCGTAATCCAAAAAGGCACATGCCTAAGAAACAAGAAGATCTGGGCCGGTTTCCAATTCCTTACGAATTTCTCGAGATTGAGGAATGTATAGCACTTGCCGACTTAGGTGCTAGCATTAATTTCATGCCTCTTTCAATTTAGAAATTGATGAAAATGCCTAATCTTACCCCCACAAACATGGTGATCGAGCTAGCTAATTGTACACTTGATAAACCAATTGGTATAGACAAGGACAACTATGTTAAGATTGGAGATTTTACTTATCCCGCGGATTTCATTATTTTCGACTACGAGAGTGACCCTAAATTCCTTATCATTTTAGGTAGACCATTTTTATCGACCGTGCGTGCTCGTATTGACGTTTTTGGTGGGAAATTGACTATCGCATATGGGGAGGATAAGATGGAATTTTTCGTGGATAATCCCATGATCAAAATGACCAAAGCAAAACCGAAGTTTCTCGAAAGAATATTTTTTTATCTTTAGCGAATAACAAAAGACTTTATGAATGTTTTGAAAAAATTAAGAAAAACGGTTTTCAAGATAATGATTTCAATGATCAAGAATACATTTACTTTATGCAAAAAGGAATATGTATATGTATGGATGAATATTTTTGGGATTTATTCGGTGATTCAAATGACCAACCAATTCTGGAGGAAAAAATTAGTGCCATCACGACAATGACCAAAATGGACTCATTATCACCACCTTCGAATGACCATGACTCTAAGGCCCAAACTTCTAATCCATTTGAAGTGCCTTCGACTCCTAGCCCCAAATCCATTAAGGCTAAGGATATCATCCACGTCGAGGAAAATTCTCCCATTATTGAAAAGTCTCTTAAGCTTAGTCCCTTGACTTGTAAGACTACAGTTGTGACTTGTGAGAAATCTTCTCAAGAGGGTGCTCACATCGACTTTTTCTTTGATTTTGATGGTGATTTTGCCGAGATTGATCACATACTTCGTAATCCACAAGCCATTTTTGAGGATTCTCCCAAAAATACCTCTTCATGTGGGAAGTATGATGATTTTGTGTTCGACCTCAAGATTGAGGCATTAATTGAAAAATAACTCACTCTTATTCCTCCACTTTCCCCAAGAAGTGAGGAGAATTATGCCAATCTCGATGATGAAATCGATGAGTTGGAACGTCTTCTTCATAACGACGAACCAACTTTCTTGTAACCAAAAATCCCGTTCTCGAGGAGTTACCTAATCAACATTCCTCAAATGAGAATGTCATTAGCCACATTCGTGAGAATTTAACTTATTAACAATCCCCATAAAAGAATGATGGTTTGTGCTTAATCGTGATCTCTTCGAGAGAGTTTCGAAAATCATTAAAGAGGGGAACAAAAAACCGTGGTTTGACGAGCCTATCTATGATGAAGAAATCGATGAGGTTAACGATCTTGTAGATGATGACCATTATGTTGACCCCGAGGGGGATGTTTTCTATATTGATACACGTTTTGAAATTTTGTACTATCCGCATCCTGTCACCCACGACTTAAATGTGAGGATTTTTAGTGTGCCTAATATTGTTTTAGAAACGCCAAATCTTTTCAACTTAATTAATGGAAAATCGGATTTTCATAAGTAGTTTTTAAATGAAAGATTTTTATCTTAAATTAAATGATGTCCCTAGTCTAACTCCGTTATCAGCGCGTTTATTGAGTGCTACAATCTCGTCTACTCCTTTTGGCGATGCTTTGTGTGGATCTAGTATGGGGGAACACCCTTTTGAGTCCTCCCATTTCTCCACCGAGGATGAGATATTCAATCCTGGAATTGCTTGTAAAGGGAAATCTCGGTCTTCCACCGATGCAATAAATGGAAAAATTATCTATTTGCTTGGTGTGAGTCTACCTCCAGTAGCTCAATCTTTTGTCCCACTCATTGTCCCACCCTTCTATTTTCTTTTATTTTCTTTAAACCCTTTGGGTTTTTGGTTGGAGTGGCGTTGTTTCATTTATCTTCCGAAAACGAAGAGGCTATCTTCGATCCCGGTATATCAATATCGGGTTTTTAAGTACTCCACGTACTTTTTGGTACTTTTTTATCATGTAAGACCATTCTCATTCATGCACGGGCTTTGTCTTACATGTAAGACCTGGAACTTGACCATGCCATGATAATCCTTAAATGATCACATTTATGGGGATTCGAGTCGAGCACTTGACTCGGTTATAAAAAATGAGGTGCCTCGTGGGGGAATTCCCATGCTTATCATTGTACATATTATTGCTTTCTAATTAGTTTAATGTGAGGAGACTTGTGCTCTTCAGACCCTTTGTTCCATGGTTGTTTGTGAGTGTGATATTCTAGGAATCATCGTCATCATTGAAGCCTCTCGTATTCGTTTTACGTATCACTCGAGCTTCGATCATTTGCTTTGAATATTTTTTTAGCCTCAAAATATTGAGTCAAATAAGAATGTTCGGTCATAGGTTTCTATTGTAATATTTATTAGAACGTTGTAATAGTTAGTTAAATAGTCGTGGTTCACGGGCTTGGATTTAAGCTTCTTAAAGCCCAAAAGACAAGCCTGGTCCAAACAATATAGCCCATTATGGTTACATGTAAGCCCGACTATATAAGGCCCTTCCTAGCATGTTAGGAAGGGTGGATGGTCATTAGTACTCTTATTATTCTAATCTAATATTCACCAAGTTAATCATCTCCTTCTCTCTAGTTTCTCTCACTACTTTCTCTCTCTAGGAATCCATCTCTTTTCATCTATTTTCTATCATTAATCATCATAATAATATGGGACAACATTTGGTATCAATCGCCACGGGGTAGATTGTGTTTGGTTGTTTAGTTTTAGTTTGATTCGGTTGATTTTTCCATCTAAATCATTCCGAATTAAATTTCTTTTTAGTATTTCGGGCTATAAATCTTGATATAACTCATTTATATCTATTTGGTAGGAATTTGGTTTGGTTTTTGTGGTAAAAATCACAAGATTTTGAGGTGTTTGGATTCATTTTGGAGTTACGGTTCGTCACTGATTCAAGAACATTCCGAAATTTTTTATTTTTTTTCTCGGAAAAGGGTTAATTATTCCGAAAAACATATTTTCGGATAAGGGTTTACTATTCCGAAGAAGTGAGTATTCCGAAGCAGTGATTTTTCTGAAAAAAAGTGACTTATTCCGAAAAAGCATCTATTCTGAAGAAACGTTTATTCCGAAAAAGGTAAGTTTCTCTGAAATTCTCATTTTCTCTGAAACAGTATTTTATTCAGAAGAACACCATTTTTCTGAAATCTTCACTTTCTCCGAAAAAGTGGTTTTTTCCGAAGTTTTCTCTGAAATAATCAATATTCCAAAAAAGCCTCTATTCCGAAGAAGTGATTATTCCGAAGAAGTATCTATTCCGAAGAAGATTCTGAAAAAGTGATTATTCCGAAGAAGCTTGTTTTTCTGAAAATATCAATATTCCGAAGAAGTTGTTTCTCTGAAAACATCAAATATTCCGAAGAAAGACATTTCTCTGAAAACATCATTATTCCGAAGAAAGACATTTCTCTGAAAACCTCATTATTCCGAAGAAAGACCTTTTCTCTGAAAATGTCAGTTATTCCGAAATACCCCAATTTCTCTGAAAATGTTAGTTATTCCGAAAAAACCCAAATTCTCTGAAAAAGTCAGTTATTCCGAAATTATTCACTATTCCAAAAATTGAGTGTGATTTTTCGCCTTCGATTTTTTGGTTTCTTGTGAAGACAATTTTTAGGGGATTTTAACATTTTTCATCGACAACAACAATCAAAACACATCTACTTAAGATCCATTTTCACTTCATCGATTTCAAGTCTCTAGATATGGATTCTACTCAAGAGTATCGTGTCACAAACAACAATATCATGGTGGCGGGTACTAAAGAGAGACCACCAATGCTTGTGTTTGGTCGGTATGCTCAATGGCAATCACGTTTCATACGATACCTTGATACAAGACCCAATGGTGATGCCTTGAGGAAATGTATTACTCATGGACCATATGTATTCAAGGAAATCTCAATTCCTCCAAGACCAGCCACAAATACTACTGATCCAATACCTGTAAGTGGACGTGATGAAACAAGAGCCGATCTCACACCTGAAAATTGTGCTTGGCATGATGCGGAGAAGGAAGCCATCTATATGGTTCTAAGTGGGATTGGGGATGATATTTACTCTACGGTTGATGCATGTCCTACAGCACATGAAATGTGGACTGCTATTGAACGCTTGCAACAAGGAGAATCACTCAACAAACAAGATGTCAAAACAAACTTGTTTTGGAATTTTGGAAAGTTTACTTCAAGGGATGGAGAATCAGTTGACCCTTACTACTCCAGGTTTTATAAAATGATGAATGACATGACAAGAAATAATCTGCAAGTCTCCACCATGCAAGTCAATGTTCAATTTCTTCAACAACTTCAACCAGAGTGGACACGGTTCGTCACTTTGGTGAAACAACAATAAATTTTAGACGAGGTCTCATATCATCGACTCTTTGACATCTTGAAGCAATTTCAGAATGAAGCAAATGAGATTCGAGCTGAACATGTTGCCAAGACGGCTAATCCACTTGCTTTAGTGACTACAACTCAACATGTTCAAGGTCATCGCACTCCTAAGTCATATTCCGCTACATCATCTTTACCACGATCTTCCACATCATCTAAGTCTTCATCATCCACGAGATCTTGAGGTAAAGTGCCAAGAGCACCATCACCACCATCTGAATCATCATCTGAAGAAGATAGTGATGAAGACCAAGCTCAAAAGAATCGAGAGATGAAACAACAAATTACTTTCATAATGAAGACTTACAAGAAAATCTACAAACCCACCAACAACAATCTTCGCACATCATATAACACAAAGAACCGAAATGTTGAGAGTCCTCCAAGGTATGACACACGTCGACGTGGTGAAATTCCTTCTAGGTATGATCGACATAATCCAACACATGTTGAGGGTTCTGCAAGGTATGATCGACAAACTGCCAAGTATGATACTCAGAGGATTGCTGCTGCTACTGGGAATAGGGAAACTGTTGGAAGTCAAGTGGTTCAGCAGAGTGGGATTCAATGTTTTAATTGCCAAGGTTATGGGCATATGGCAAAGGAATACAGGAAGCCGAAAAGGGTTAGAGACGCCAGCTATCACAAGGAAAAGATGCTGCTATGCAAGAAGATGGAAGTAGGGGTTAAATTGTCAGCTGAGGAAGGAGCAATGCTTGATGACACTGATGATGAAGATTCTAATCAAGAACTCGATGCACATTACTCGTACATGGCAAAGGTTGAAGAAGTTCTCAAAGTCACTGAAGATGACAATGGCCCTATCTTTGACATTGAGCCAATCGATAAGGTACACACTACTGATGATTATAATGTGTTTGGTGATATTCATGAGCATCGTGATCTACCCAATGCCATTAATGACACGTGTATGATGGAAACGGTTGATAGCAATACCACACCCGATTCATCAGACATGTGCAATATGAGTCTGAGGATGATCAACATGCAAATGAGTATGATGAAGAGGAACGTATTGCGCTTGCTAACTTAATTGCCACTTTACAAAAAGATGTCACTGAAAATAAAAAGAGTCAAAAGCAATTAAATAAGGCAAACGCTACGCTCACTCAAAATTTTGAAGAATGCAAAGCTGCTCTTATCAAATCTACTGAGATGACTGAAAGCTATAGAGATGAGCTCCTTCAGAAAACCAAAGAGCTTGAGGGGTACAAGGGTAGTGCGTTAAAACGTCAAAAGGACGATTTTGAAAACAAATATAATACAACTATTGAGTTATTAGCCAAAGAGAAGCGTCAATATAATGTTTTCTTAATGGATGAACGTCAAAAAACGTACCTTGCCAATACCAAAGTTAATGAACTTGAACAAAAGCTCTCTATGACCACTACCGATTCTGCTAAAATTCTTGAGGATAAGAAACAAGAGGTAGATGCGTTAAAACAAGACTTCAAAAGTAGATATGATAAAGAAACCGAAAAAGTAACGAAACTAGAAGAACAAGTCGAATTTTTGAAGAAAGTTGTTTATAAAACGCATGATTCTATTCAATCCGTAAGAATGCTAGCACCTCCGTCGATGTTTAAGGGTCAAGCTAGCTTTGCAAGTCCTGAGTACCTTGCCAAAGCTCAAGCTGCGAACCCGCATCTTTATCTTGATGAGACTGAAAGGACCGATCTTGATTGCATGCCTGTTAGTGTCGATAGTGAAGAGACTGCCCTTTGGGATGATGACAGTCGACCTCTTGTCAATAACGAGTTTGTAAAACCATATAATTATGCTTATGAGAATAGTCTTTATGGTCTTTTCAACAAACAAACTCAGAAAACTCGGGAGGAAGTGTTTCTAGAATGCAAACAAAAGCGAATTCAATGGAATAAAGCATTTGCCCCTAAGAAATCTAATGTTTACAAATACATAAACTACCTCCCTCTAGATGAATCTAAAAGCCAGAGTAGGAAAACATTAGGTATTCTTAAACACCACATAGATAATGTTAAATCTATTGTTGAAAGAGATTGGGCAAAACGTGAAAATGCTGAGTGGCAACGCCCGATACCTCAAGATATTACCTTGCTTGTGAAAGAACTCTTAATTCCAAACACGGCGTTGATTAAAGAAACTGTTCTTCAACTTGAGGAGTTCATTCGGACTGAAATGTATGATGATTTAAATACGTTGAATCTCTTGAGAAACACATTGATGATCTTCAAATGGAGAAGTCTGATTTCTCAGATGAATATGATTTACTCTTGCAAGAATGCGTTTCTAAAGATGTTATGTGTGCTTATTTTACATCTTGTGCTGATATTGATGAATATTATGATGTTGCATGCAAATATCTTGATAAGATCAAAGAATGTGAGCGTCTTGAAATTGAGCTTTCGAAACGTAAAGAAAATGTTGATAAAAAGGCTTTTGAGTTACTTTAACACAAAACTGATTTCCTTCAAAAAAATTGTCATTCTCTTGAACTTGCTTTACAAAAAGACGTTAGTAGTTTTCCACATGATAATAAATTGCAAGAAAAACTTTCCCAAACGTTTCAAGAAATAAATGAACATAATTTGGAAATTAAAGGGTTGAAAGCTCAGTTACAAGACAGGGACAGAGCGATAGCAGAGTTGTAGAAACTCGTTCCTAAAATGGGTGGGAAAGTTATGGAACCTAGCATTAAGAAACCTGTTGTTAGACAACCCAATGCCTCTAAAGTAAATAGATCCTCTATCTTGGGAAAACCATCTGCTTTATCAAATTCCTTGTTTGCAAAACCTATGTTTGCCCCCAAGATGGATGGAAAGGAAAGGTTACCACATAATCAACTCATAAGGACGAATGTCATAGCACCAAGCGTTAAGCACAATAATGTGATTAAACCAGGGATGTATAGAATGACCACTAAGCCCACAAACAAAGTTACTCAATCGCCTCAGACTTCTAGAAACACTAATATTTGTGTGTCTTCTACTACATGAATAGTCTCCACTACTAGTGTTAGCCAGCCTCAGCTTAAGAGCACTCAAGTGAATGATAAGGTCTGGAAACACAAGAATTAAGGGAAGATGAAGGAAGTAGAAGAACACCCTAGGAATTTGAATATTTTTAAGAATAAAAAGTCTGTAATCGCATGTAATGACGATTTAAATGATGTGAATGATTTGAATGATATGAATGTGAGATTTGTTTGTGTCAAATATGGAAAGTGTGCTAATGCTAATCATTCTATGTGTGCTATGAACAAAGTCAAAGGCGTTGATACTAGAACTAAGAAGCAAGTTGCAATGCCTATTAGAGCTAGTAAACCCAAACGCAAAGTGAACCTTTCTGGTGCTACCCCCACTACAAAAGTAATGCATCAGACTCCACCACTAAGAACCCTAGAAGCAAAATTAAGGATTTATATGAGTCTGCTAGCAAGTCTTGGAAATGGTGGTTTGCTAATCAATGTCCTCCAGGATATAAATGGATGCCGAAAGATAGGACAGAAAATGTGAAAACGAGTGTTAGTTTGCCTTTAAATGTTGATAAGGACACTAATGATTCTACTATCACAACTACTGTGGAATCCAATTTAGCAAATGCTCCATCGTGTTCAAACTCTTCTGCAGGTGATACAAATAAATCTCTTCATACTAGACTCCGGATGCACGAAGCACATGACGGGTAATCTCAAGCTTCTAATTAACTTCGTGGAGAAGTTCCTGGGTACGGACCGATTCAGAAATGATCAATTTGGACCGATCCTAGGATATGGAGATTTGGTTCAGGGGAATATCACGATCAAAAAGGTATACTACGTCGAAGGGCTCAATCACAATCTATTCTCGGTTGGTCAATTCTGTGATGCGGATTTGGAGGTTGCTTTCAGAAAGAAGACATGTTTTGTTCGTGATTATGATGGGAATGACCTACTTACCGGTACACGGGGTACTGATCTTTACACAATTTCACTACAAGACACAACTTCATCAACTCCAATTGCTTCATGGCGAAAGCTTCATCGACTCAGGCATGGTAATGGCATCAACGTTTATCTCATCTTAATTTTGATACCATCAACTTGCTTTCCAAGAAAGATATTGTGAGAGGCCTTCCAAGTTTGAAATTCATCAAAGATCATCTTTGTTCTTCTTGTGAACTTTGTAAAGCTAAAAGAAGTAGCTTCAAAACAAAGACCACACCGAGATCTAAAGGACGGTTAGATCTTCTTTACATGGATGTGTGTGGTCCAATGCGTGTTTAGAGTATCAATGGAAAGAAATATATTTTGGTAATTGTCGATGATTACTCAAGGTACACATGGACTCACTTCTTGAGATCCAAGGATGAAACACCTGAAGTTCTCATCAGCTTTCTTAAAGTGATACAACGTGGTCTTCAAGCTCAAGTTAAAGTGGTTCGTACTGACAGAGGTACATAATTTTTGAATTCAAAACTGAGAAACTATTTTGAAGCCGAAGGGATTGAACATGAAACATCTATTGCTCGAACACCCGAACAAAACGGCGTTATTGAAAGACGAAACCGTACTTTAGTTGAGGCTGCTCGAACATTACTATCCGCTTCAAAAATTCCACTATACTTTTGGGCCGAAGCCGTGTCAACCGCATGCTACACACAAAACCGCACCTTAATTATCCCAAGACACAAAAAGACACCATATCACATAATTCATGATCGAAAAACTTCACTCAAACACCTTCATGTTTTTGGATGTACTTGTTACATTATACGAGATGGTGAAAATTTAGATAAGATGAAAGAAAAAGGTGATGCATGTATTCTTGTGGGATATGCAACTCAGTCTAAGGGATATAGAGTATACAACAAGAGAACAAAATCGATTGTCGAGACTATTCACATCCGATTTGATGAATTACAAGAAATGTCACTTGAACAAAACAGTTTAAGTCCCGATCCACAACGACAAACGACTTCCGTTCACAACCGCACGGAACTCAGAACTCAAGACCACAGCAATGAACCGTCAAGTTTAACGCTGGTTCCAAAAAATGTTCCTAGAGCTGATATGACATTCGACACGACAATTGAAGAATTGGAAATGTTATATGGACCAATGTATGATGAATATTTCATGGGGGAGAAACAAGTTGTATCGAAGTCTTCCGCTGTCACTCATGATAAGAATGATGATACCGATCATCGTCAACAAAAGGATACAACTTCATCTACTTCAACACGGGTTGCTGCAGATTTACCTCCTCGGAATATCACTTCAACAATCGATCCTACAACATCCATAACTACTGTCGTTGCTCCAGAGAACACAAATCAAGCAGACAATGCATTATCTGACGAAGACGAATTTATCAACCCATTCGGTACACCGGTAAACGAAACTGGAGAGTCTTCTACTCGCTATGTTGATCCGTCAAATATGCACACGTTCTACCAACGACATCCTTCAACACATCATTGGACCCGAGATCATCCTTTGGTTCATGTAATTAGAAACCCTTCACAACCCGTTCGTACAAGACGACAGCTTCACACCGATGGCGATGTTTGTATGTTCGCACTCGCCGTGAGTTCAGCTGAACCAAAAACATCAAAGAAGCCTTGGCTGATCATGCTTGGATTGAATCAATGACGGATGAACTTCAACAATTTGAAAGACTTAAAGTCTGGGAACTTGTTCACAGACCATACGATGTAATACCATTAAATCTTCGATGGATCTGGAAAAACAAGCTGGATGAAGAGAACACAATCATCAAGAATAAATCTAGGCTAGTGGCTAAAGGGTATGGACAGAAAGAGGGTATTGATTTTGAAGAATCATTTGCACCAGTAGCTCCAATGGAAGCGGTCAGGATTTTTCTTGCTTATGCTGCACATAAGGGATTCATTGTCTATCAAATGTACGTAAAGACGGCGTTTCTTAACGGTTCTTTGAAGGAAGAAGTCTATGTCACGCAGCCAGAAGGATTCGTCAATCCTCATTATCCTGACAAGGTGTATCGTCTCCACAAAGCACTTTATGGAATCAAGTAAGCCCCAAAGGCGTGGTACGACGAGCTCTCGAAATTTCTGGTTTCCAAAGGTTTCTCAAAAGGTTCCATTGATCTAACTTTGTTCACTTATAAATATGGGGATGACATTTTTCTTGTGCAGATTTATGTTGACGACATTATTTTCGGGTCTACAAACCCAAAACTTTCAAAATGGTTTGAAAAAGTAATGCACAGCAGATTTGAAATGTCTATGATGGGCGAACTAAAATTCTTTCTAGGAATTCAAGTTCACCAATCCCCAAGTGGTATCTTCATTAACCAAGCTAAGTATTGTCAAGAGATAATCACAAAGCATGGTAGGACATCATGTGACCCCGTTGGGACACCATTATCAACCACATCCCTATATGCTGATTTGGAGGGATTACCCATAGATCAAACGAGATATCGTTCCATGATCGGGTCCCTCATGTACTTGACAGCAAGCAGGCCTGATAATCATCATGCTACATGCTATTGTGCACGATATCAAGCACGACCCACTGAAAAGCACCTCAAGGAGGTTAAACGAATCTTTCGGTACCTTAAGAATACCATTCACATGGGACTCTGGTATCCGAGGGAAATCGGTTTCTTTCTAATGGCCTATTTAGATTCTGATCATGCAGGGTGTCTTGATACACGTAAAAGTACTTCTAGTGGTGCACAATTTCTAGGTCAAGATAAGCTTGTGGGATGGTCTTCCAAGAAGCAGGATTGCACATCATTGTCATCAGCCGAAGCGGAGTATGTGTCTCTATCTACGTATTGTGCTCAAGTTCTTTGGATGAGAACACAACTCACGGATTATGGCTTCCACTTTGATAAAGTACCTATGTACTGTGACTCAAAGTCCGCCATAGCCATCTCCTGCAATCCGGTACAGCATTCCCGCACGAAGCAAATTGATGTCAGATATCACTTCATTAAGGAACAAGTTGAAAAGGGTATTGTTTAATTATACTTTGTTGGAACTGATTACCAATTAGCTGACTTGTTTACAAAAGCTCTTTCGAAAGAGAGGTTTGCGTATCTTGTTAGGCAAATTGGTATGAGATGTTTGACTCCAGCAGAACTGGAGATTTTGGCAAAGAAGCCTGCTTGATTCATCTATCAAACATCTACATGTAAATATTAATGAAAAAGCAAAATACAAAATTAAAGAATCTTTCATAATCCAAAAATATTCTTCTCGACATGTCTTTCAGTATCGATAATATGGACGTACCTAGAAATGTCACTCAATAACGACACGGGTGTGTACATAAAGCTCGAATGAAAGTTGTAAATATTTTTCAAAACATGTCATTTCTATCTTTTAAAGGAAATTGTCTCTTTTGGACAATATTTCCAACAATGGGTAGAGCAATTTATCTTGGGTTGAGCTTGTCACAAAACATTCCACGTTTTGAGCTCAACACAATGGCTTGTAATCACTTTCATATTGCAACCCGAAACTATATTCACGGGGGAGTGTACGATTTCTTGCTCTTACCCTTAGCAAAATAAGTTAAATCTTCTTACACTTGAGTGGATTCGTCAAGACATTCAAAGTCTATGAACTCAAGTTTATGCTTTAGAAAAACCTTTTCGCTAAAAAGAATTGATTTTTTAAAAAGCGTTGAACATAATTTTTTCAAGAATTTCTCATGGATATTCAAAATCTTTCAAAAATTGTGTGTTCAACAAACTCCTATCCTCAAAAGTTTAATGTGGATCATATCCTCGTAATGAAAATTCCATTGGATCAATTTTTGAGGGGGAGCTTTACAAAATTCATGCTACGTTTGACACATTTTTCTCCCGAAAGTTTTCAAGACTATTTTTAACAATATATTTTAATCAAATTTGGTATCTCTAATATCAAACGATTTTATATATTAGAGATAGGGGAGAAAATGTGATTAAAATGTGATCTAAAGACTCAGGCACTCATGGTTACGATCAAATACCCACAACATCTTTAATTCACGACGTTATTGGTGTCAAAAGAGTGGTTAGGTTTAAGTCCTATGATCCAACTAGAACCGGAGGGATCTTCCCAGGGACAATCCAATAGATTATTAGAAGTCCTTAGGAAAGATGGAGTAGAATGTGAATGAAGCTGAATGCCGACTAAGTACTGATGGTAGCACTGGAACAATCATAACAAGGTGCTATTAATGATGTCTTGTTAAGCATTGAAGAAGTTGAAGAATGAAAAAGAAATGTAAGGATAAAGGGTCTAAAGAAAGAAGCCCTCCATACAACTTAGGCAGAAACCGGGTCAACTCATCATGAAGACAACTCATCATGGACCCAGTGATGTGAAGCACAACCCTTTCCTAGCTACTCAGGCTTCTCTCAAAAGAAGTTTGTTTTATTGTCACAGAGATCAACACGACTTCTATTGACTTTCTCACTCCAAGATAGTTGATACTGAATAGGTGGCATCTGCTCCAGCCTCTGACCAAAAAAAGTGCACAAATCGAGTCTAGAGCCAAGAGATCAATCAACTCTTGTTAGGACACACGGATGAAGATAAAGAGAGTCCTACGCTATATCCTTGTGATATTGCTAGAACACTCAGAGTGATACTACTTAGTATTCACAATGATGAGTGGAAATCCTTCCAGTGTTAACATCAAACAGCACTGCGGTAGGTCATATGTAAGATTCTTTATGAATTGAATATATGTAAAACTGAAAAGCAACAGTGATGTGATTCTGAATTGATTCAAACTCGTTTCAGGTTTCTACGCAATATCTTTATGGTCTTGCCAGAACATTCAGAGTGATATTCATTAATATTCACAGTGACGAATGGAAATCCTTCTAGCGTCAACCTCAAACAGCGCTACGGTAGGTAACTTGCGAGATTCTTATGAATCAAGCTTGTGTCAACTGGAAAGCAACAATGGTAAGGTTCTTTATGAATCACACTTGTTCCAGGAATTTGAATTGACGACTTTAACCAAGCGGATATTTATCCAATTGATTCACTCGTTATGTTCGTAGTCTTGCTTTGAGACGGCCGAGTAAAGAGAACGGCTAATACAGCCGCGAAACCCTGTCAAGGAGATTCTTAATTGAATCTACCTAATCACAGGTACGGTATTTAATATCGTATAACGGTCTTCACCGACCGGAGGTAAAACGCTACCAATTTAGGACGAATGTCAAAGCCATTCAGTCCGTGTCTATGTTTTGTCTCGAGAAGGTGGCGTCACGGTGTACTCAGCAAAGTCAAAGATTCAAAACCACATAATCATGCCCAAAGACTTATTCAACAATTAATAGTGTGAGCATGTGGATAAAGACACAAGATCGTAAGATGGCAAAGACAAGTCAAGAATGATTTAAAGATCTCAAGATAAAAGACTAAGTCGAAAGACAATGACAAAGGCTCAAAGATCACAGCATGAAGGAACAAGACTGCTATTACACGTTCAAGACTCATTTATGACGAAATTTATAAATCTTCATTGGACTCCAAATATCAAAGAGGAATGACCTCACATTGGGGGAGATTGTTAGCCTCAAAATATTGAGTCAAACAAGAATGTTCGGTCATAGGTTTCTATTGTAATATTTATTAGAACTTTGTAATAGTTAGTTAAATAGTCGTGGTTCATGGGCTTGGATTTAAGCTTCTTAAAGCCCAAAAGACAAGCCCGGTCCAAACAATATTGCCCATTATGGTTACATGTAAGCCCGACTATATAAGGCCCTTCCTAGCATGTTAGGAAGGGTGGATGGTCATTAGTAATCTTATTATTCTAATCTAATATTCACCAAGTTAATCATCTCCTTCTCTCTACTTTCTCTCACTACTTTCTCTCTCTAGGAATCCATCTCTTTTCATCTATTTTCTATCATTAATCATCATAATAATATGGGACAACAGATTTCGAGATCCGATGATACCCTTTTGTGTTCTAACATTTATCATTTAGTATAATTCATAAACGGCTTTTAGATCATTCGTTACACCCTTTCCGTGATCGAGATTAAGCATTCGACTTTTCGTCTCTAGTATGCGATATTGAGGACAGTGTTTAGTTTTATTATGGGGGATAAATAGGTACTTTACTTTGCTTATGCCTTCACGCTATCCAATTTTCATCTTTTTGCTGCAAAATAAGGCAAAAATGACCAAATTTTAAAAAATTTCTCGTTATCATAAGTATTTAAGACACAAATGTAGGTTTTCCGATGGTAAGAATAAGAGTGATTTTTTACTCGACCATGCATGTTGAGAACTTAGCTTCGTTCCTTAACTATATTAGGCCAAGTCTCATTAAATTGAGGACGAGAAATGATAGAGTTAATTATAAGTTACTATACTAAACATAGAATACTCGTATTCTTTCAAAAACTCATGTGTTTTAACTTTTTTTTCTCACAACGCTTGTATATATTTGTTAGCCTTAAAATGTTGAGTTAAACAAGAATGTTCGGTCATAGGTTTATATTGTAACACTTATTAGAACGTTGTAATTGTTAGTTAAAATAGTCGTGACATTACGGGCTTGATGGCTAGCTTAAAAGGCCTCTTTCAAGGTACTAAGCATTTATTCAAGCCCGGCCCAAAACAAATATAGTCCAATAGAAATCCCACATGTGGGTAGACTATATAAACACCCTCCTAGCATGTTACGAGGGTTGGTTGTTCTCATTTTCTCTAATCTAATTTCACATAGTTAATCACCTCTCTCTCTACTTTCTCTCTCTAGAAATTCAAATCTTTTCCATCTCATTTCTTTAATCTATCAACATATAATAAAGGACAACAATTGGTATCAGTCGCCATAGGGTAGATTCGTGTTTAAATTGTGGTTATTGTTTTTGATTCGTGTGATTTTATCATCAAATCATTTCGTCTCAAAATTTTTTGTGTTTTCGAGCTCTAAATCTTCGTACAAATTGCCTACAAAGTTGTGGTAGGAATTTGTGTTAGTCATTTTGGTGATTTTCACGAAAAACTTGGAAGTTTTGGCTTGATTATTGGGTTAAAATTCGTCATATCAAGTTTTTAGAGTAATTCGGAATTACAGGGTTTCTTAAGTCGGAATAAAAGGGTTTAAGTGGTATTCCGACTTGTTTGTCAAATTGGTTATTCCGAACTAGATTATTAAGCAGTATTACGAATTAGCTCTCTATTCCGAATTAGAATCTCCTAGATTTATTCCGGATTAGTTTACTAAGTTTTTATTCCGGATTAGCATTGCGAATTGGATTCCGGATTAGGTCTTTTACTTAGATATTCCGAATTAAGTCTACATTCCGGATTACTTTTCGCAACATACATTCCGAATTAGTCTTATTCTTATTCCGGATTAGGTTAGGCAGTATTATTCCGGATTAGTTCCAACTGTATTCCGAATTACACAACACGTTTTCCAAACTAGTGTTTTGATTCATATTTTGGATTATATCAAGCTCACGGATTCCGACTTATGTAAAGGAAAAAGATTCCGACTTAGCTAAAGGAAAAAGATTCCGAATTATGTAAAGGAACACGGATTCCAACTTAGATAAAGAAAAAAAAAGACTCCGACTTGTGTACTGTCTTGTGATTCCGGATTGATTACACAAGTGGATTCCGGATTGTTTACATACTTGGATTCCGAATTGTTATTTGAAGATATACTCCAAATAGTTGTGTTATAAAATTTTCAAAAACGTGATTTTGAAAATTCGCAAGTTTTTTTGGTCTAAGAATTTTTGGTTTCTTACAAAGACATTGTTTAGGGTTTTCACAAAGTTTCTCGGAATCTGATGTGTCGAGGATAGTATATGTATTAATTAAGATACGTTATAGGGAAAGCTATAAAATTACCTTTAGGAAAAAGTAATAGTCTAAACTTTACCAAAGACGGATTTAATTAAACACGTTGATGATCAAAGTTCGTCGTACACGAGGATCTTGTGAATTTGAGACGTTTTGTTTCGATTTGTACAATTGATTTGAATTCGATTTCGGTTTTAAGACTAAAATTAATCCTACAAATTAAAATCCTAAAGTGCATGAATCGTTCCCGAAATTTAATCTAAAAGAAAATTATTAAACATCAAAACTATTTAAAAATTTAAACAATTTAAATTCCAATAAAAACTTATCTATTTAATTAAAATTACTTTCACACTATTTAAAACTCTATTAAAACTTTATAAACTAATTAAATCTATTAAAAATTAAATTTTACCTTTTAATTAACCAAATCTATTTAAAACTATTTTATTAAAACTATATTAAAATGAATATTATTTAAAAACAAATTTGTAAAAAGAAAACTAATTTTAAATTCCTAAAATAATAAAATATATTTTATTTCTAAAACATTATGAAAGTGTTTTATGAAACTAAAATTTAAAATTAACTTTAAATAAAAAAACTTGTAATTAAATCTATTTAATTAAACTGCCATCAGTCAAACAGACTATTTTAATTGTAAGAGTTGTATTAAAACTCAAAAGAAGAGCTAGCATAGTTGGTTGAGGTGTTGGGTGTGTGACCAGGAGGTCACGGGTTCAAGTCCCGTAAGGGACATTTTTGGTTGAATTATTATTTGGACAATGAAAATTAAATGTCACAGGAGGTGACTTTTTATGGTAAAAACTTGGAGCTGATAGGAATCAGTTTTGAGCAATCAGATCAGTTGAATCTGATTTCATATGCTACACAAAAATTCCACAAATAACTCAGAAAAAGTAGGTAAACAAAATAAGCAACATGACCAGTTTCAGCAAATCAAAACATTCAGTAAATTACACTCTCAAACATTCTAACAATTTCAGCAAAATAAAATCAAAAGCAAGCATCCAATTAGCAAGCATGCGCATAATGCTCAAATTAGTAACAAAAGTAAAATTAGATATACTAATAGACTAATCAGATCCAGCAGACAAATCAATAAGACAGAAAAATGAATCCAAATGCAGTCTCAACTCAACTCAGATATGAACGACAAAGCTAGCAGACCTAAATTATTACTAACCAAAATCCTATCTACAATTATTCAGCAATATCATTCAGGCATACAAACAATCAAACAACTTAAACAACATTCAAATTATCAGCTACTAGAACACGCAACTAAATCAAGCAAGACATTCTAACTTACTAAACCAATCTAAAACGATACAGCAGGTTCATCATCTTTGATACATAACAATACTCTAATTCACGCAACAGCTCACAAAGTATATCAGGTAATCGATCTAAGCAGCAAATTTAATTTAGATAAACAAAACTAACTAAACCACAATATCCAATGAAAATGCTAAAGCAGAATTGCAACTAAACCATGAACACAGTCTAAACGCAAGATTTACGCAGATTAAAACTCAGATTTATATGTCAGATTCAAACTCTCAAAACATCACATCCAAACTCACATAAGCAGATTAAATAATAGCAAACATCAAATCAGTTTTTAACTAATATTTTTACACTTAAAGTTTGCATAAAAAGAAAACGAGCTTGACCTTTTCTTGAAGATACCCGTTGAGTAGAAGTCGAGCGCTGAGCTGACTTATCTAATACGACTCCGTCCCAATCAAACCGCCATCACGAACCACCATAGAACATCGTACGACACCAAATAAAACCTTCGATCCAGCATCAAGCTACCGAATCGAGTAGCTATTTTATTAACTTCCCAGTGGGGGAAGCTTTTCCCCAATATTTATCTTAGATTATTCAATTAAGCTATTAAAAAGCTTAAACAAATAACTCTTATATTATAATTTCAGAAAAACAGTAAGATTAATTTAAAAGAAACTTTAACAGTAAAATAATTGGAATAACAAGATGATGCTCGAATGACTTTTTATTAATCCAAGAAAATATTACAATACTGAAGAAATTAAAATACAATTAATCCTAAAGCTAATACTAAGATACAAAATGGGATACCAAAATACAGAATATGGGGGGGGGGGGGGGTTTATAGGCTAACCCCCAAAACCTCTTGAAGAGAGTTTGTTGAGCATGAATCCATCTTGACCCTCGATTGAGCATCTTCTTATTCTCTCTCTTGTTCAATTCCCTATCTACGGTTGTAGATGAATCTTGGGCACACGGATCGCCAACGTGGCAATTTCTGTGCTAGTTGTGCTTTCTTCCAAGCTGAGGTGGCCTTTTATAATTGGATGTTGATAAAAGATGAGGTGTTTCCACCAATCAGCATTAAAGGAGAGGGCCACGTCATCTGTTTTCTCCATCTTCAAGCTCTGGTTTTGGGGGATAATTAATTAAGGGCGCGAGTGTTATCACGCGCTTTAGTTAATTAAAAGCCCCAAATGTTGATTTAATTAGGGTTTGGAAGGAAGGTGGTGTATAGGACTGGTTTATTTGGTATGGGGTAAATGAGGAAGATGAGGGGTAATATTTCATTGTTAATATCGAAAAGTGATGTGTGGTGTAAACGTGTGTGGTGATTGTGTGTGATAAGTTAATAAACATTTGACTGAATCGTTTATTATTTATTTACTTAGACATGACCTAATGGGCTTGAAAGCCATGTATTACCCCCACGTCTCATTATTTGTTAAATTTGGAATTGGGATTTTGGCTAGAAAATGGACCCAAAACTAGTATATAAACTCCACCGTCTCACTGTTGGGCCTGGTATTGGGCTTTCTTAAGTATTACTCCCACACGTCTCATATATTATTGATATTGGGCCTTCTTTTCCAAGTTACTCTTATTAACTCCACAAATGGGCTTTTGGGCCCATTAACCAAATGTGGGACCCACAAGGCCCAAATAAACTTGATAAACTTAAATCCTCGAAAACGAACTTGATTTTTGGCTTCCTTGATCTTTTCATCAAACTCGTGTCGATTTTGCCGGTTTTCGTGAACTTCGGTACCTACACACATCAAACAACAAAACAAGCATATACAAGGCAATATTTGAACATTTTATGCACTTATTCATTGTTTTAAGATATAATTGATATGAGTAAAATCACTCATATCAAACTCCCCCTTGCTAAGCAATTGCCGTGTCCTCACGCGATGATAAAATAAACACTAACTACACTTTATTCAACTTTTGACACTTTATTTTGCAAAAGACATAATGTATTGTTTTCATTATTGAAAAATAACTTTTAGGATCATAAAACTCAAATAGATTCATCGTCCTTGACTTTTCACTTTTCCATGCCAAGTGTAAAAACAAGAACATTATTAATCATAAGCCCCAAAATCAAAACAACTCATACAAGTAATTTTGTTAAACTCAATCTCCTATTATTCCTAATTGTATCTCTAGATTTTATTTGTCATTCACCCAAAGGCTCATTTGACTTTATTTGATATTTATTAATCCAAAAATGAAGGCAAGAACGGTGTAAACTCAACACTCAAAACCTAACCACGACTTCAAAAACCGTTGTCACTAAAGAAAGCCCACATCAAGGATAACTTAACACGATTTGAGGGATAAATCCCCGGACCCGAAATTTGGCTAATAGGACTACTTAAAAGCAACAATAAAACCTCCAAAGTCAATTATGACCTTATTAATGGAGTTAGCAACAATTACATCATATCGCCTTGTGGCTCTTTAAGATGCAATTGTGCTCCTTATTTAAAATCCACACCCGAAGGCTCCTTGCACAAAAATAAGGGAATTGACATTTACCATCCCACCTTACGGCTCATGATGATGAAGAAATTTTTATTCAACACGTCCCCTTGCCATACACCCTAAGACTCTAATGACAAGGTTAGTGCTACATGACTCCCACCTGAAGGCTCATAGAGAACATGTTTTTATTTATTCTTCTTTATTATTATGATATTTATAGTAAGCCAAATTTCCACAATCCCATGATCAAAAGTCCATGATGCTGACACCCTTAATGTGTTCTCACTTTAATTACAAGGGAAGAAAAAAAAGGAGTTACGAGTTAAGATATCAAACCTAAACCGCTAAAAACTTCATTTATTAAGCAATTATTATTCAAGCGTGAAAAATAAATACGAGGAGATTAAATCAAACACAAAAATACTTACACAAAGAAGAATTAATTTTAGAAACTTATGATTAAACTCTATCATCTCTTGTTCTCCATATTGTAAAATTCCAATAATGTGAAATCAATGGATACTTAGCCTATTAAATCAAAGTTTTGGGTTTTCAAGTCATCTATAGGATCTTGCATCTTCTTATACTTTTTCAAGTTTTAGAATTTGTGTTTTAAAGTTCCCTTGATAAACGACTTTCTAGGATCAATTATAGGAACTTGCGAAAAGTTCTTGTTCTTAACCCGTATGAGTTAAGACTTTCGCGTTTTAAAGTTCCCTATATAAAAGCCTAGCAAAACTTAATTCAAACACGTTAAGGAAAAGCTAAGGTAAAAACCGAGTCGAGTCAAAAACTATTTTTATTTTCACCAACAGAAAGCCTACATTTGTGTCAAAAGCACTTATTTTATTTATTAAAACTTAAAAATAACACTAAAATTTTAAAATTTTATTGAAAAACGAGACAAAGATTATGTTTAAACACGACAAAAGCAACTGCAAGCGATTATATCGATTGACTCCCCCATGCTAAAACCAAACATTGTCCTCAATGTTTCTTAGCTCAAGAGTAACACCCCTTGCTAAAATACGAAGAGTCTAATGCAAAATCCTAACATGGAAAGAGCACGCAAATCTATAAGCCGTTTATTAATCAAAGGATATAAAGTGTGCCCCTTTTTGGCAATCAAAGATTGGAAGATCAAGTGGACCGGAAAAAACCGAACACGAGAGTCTTTAATGAATAGGGTCATACCTAAGATTCACAACACAACAAAACACGAGCACGAGCTTGAAAGATCAAGCCTTATTAGTGTTAGAAAATAGAAAGAAGATAGAATATATGGGACTCCCCCACAAGGCACCTCGTTTTTGTTAACCGAGTCATGAGCTCGACTCGATCCCCGCATTCATTGGTCCTTAGGGAAAATGGTAAAAACCGGCATAACGGAATAAATCCCATAATAAAGCACGATGCCGGGGTCAAAGATTACATCCTCGTTGTCGGATGACAAACGAAAGGATGAAACTCCAACACAAATCTTTAAAAAGAGATAGAAGTCACAAATTATAGAATGAATATAGCATGCTCCCCGAGATAAACTCGCACCAAGATGATCGAAACGTCTTTCAATTATTGCATCGGTGAAAGGCCGAGATTTCCCTAAATCAACGATTCCGGGGTCGAATACCTCGTCCTCGGGAGAGAAAGGAATAGAAAACACGGTGTCGTCCCCCCATGCTAATCCAAAATCATATAAAGCACATGGTAATGGTGGAATAAAGGTTTCATCCATAGTGGAATCAACATTCTTAGCTTTAACGACCATTTCACCCTTAGAAATGTGATCAATCGGGTCATGATACTCAATATGAGACACATTAAAAACCCGCACATTAAGGTCAAAGTGGGTGGGAGGAGGACTTGGGACGAAATCATCATCAAGTAAATTCTCTAAAAAGAGAGCGTCCCCCTTCAGGTCAATTTCATCAACACCCGGTGGTATCGAATCATTAGAATCAAGAAAAGTGTCAATCTCCTCATAAGCGGATCTATCCTCAACGGGAATAGGAGATGGAGAGAAAGACTTGCTAATAGGCTTAGAATTCAAAGTCTCAATCTTAGAAATGAGAAGATAGACGTTTGATAACTTCGCACGAAGAACCACGTCTTCCACATCTAAATGAGTAAGTTCATCGGTGAACTTCTCAAGGATCGGAATAGTCAAATCAACCTCATTTACTGGTGGAAATAGGTCTAAAGGATCAAGTTCAAAAGTGAACCTCTCAAAAACCGGATCACTATCATCCTCATTTCCTGGTGGAAATGGGTGAAGAAGAGTAGGTTCATCGGTAAACCCCTCAAAATCTGAGTCGTGAATATCATCTTTATAAGAAAGTTCATCGGAGAACTCCTCATAATAAAATTCACTAGAAGTCGAATCATTCTCAAAATCTTCATTTCCATCAAAATTTTCATCATTAGAATTGGAGAAAATCTCAAAGTAGATGGAAGAAGTAGAGTCATCACATTGTGACAAATCACACGTTTCATTGGAAATACCATCGAACTCTCTTGGGTTTTGGACAAGGATCTCAACACTAGACTTTATTACTTCGTCTGATTCCGTTTCTGGAATAGTGCTAATAAGCTCGTCCCCCTTGCTTAGAGAATTTTTGGGTTCCACGGCGGAAGATTCATGAATAGGAGCAGTGATGTGATGAGATGGAGTGAGATCGAAAATATCCTCATCATCGTCATCATCATAATCATAGTTCACCAAAATATCATCTTTGAAAAATTCTTTGTAAAAAATCATTTGCTCTAGCATAAGTAATTGTTCGATGGAAAGTTGTGAGGAGTCGTCTTTCGTTTGAAAACAAGGGCACACGCCATCATACAATGGACTCCTATACTTAACGCAAACGATGGATGAAGACATAATGATAAAAACAAGGAATAAGGATAATTACTATGGAAGTAATCTACCCTCGGTCGACTTTGAAACGATAGGTAAAAACCTAAATGTCTCGAGGTTCAATAATTAAACTACAAAAATAAGATTTAATACTACTTGAGTTGGCAAACCAATAATCGGTCGTCCCTCTCAATATACGCACAAGCAAGCCGGGAAACGAGGTGGCACAAAGAACTTAAAAACCTTTTTCCTTAGACGGCCTTTTATAGCTCGTCGCCTTATACCCACCTTATAGTTTGTATAAATCGAGTTCAAACTTTTTATTAGTATTTATCTATTTTGCTTTTTTTCGTTTTGGATTCGAATACAATAGCTAGGTGATGAAATCCAAACTAAGGTCTTATTTGGAAGTAGGTAAATTTATTGTTCTACGTAATATATCTGTAAAGGTTGACCCACTAAGCTTACTGTCTTGGTCTTACAAGAGGCTTTAGTGGTTAGTGGGTCAAGTCGTGTACAAGAGGCTTTGTGTTGCTTTCCCTTCTAACAAGCAGCACATGTGAGGTCATTTTGAAAAACCTTGAAAGGTAGTCCTCTAACAAGATTATTCGTCATAAGTTTGTTTAACTTTTTAAAATTGGCATGAACTAACCTTCTGTACCGTTTGTTGGACTCATCAATAGGGGCCTTAGCTATCAAACAAGCTAATCCTTCTGAAAGAACTACATTTTGAAGGTTGAAGGTGTACATTTTGTGCTACCTTGGAGTTTTGAGTAGAACTTGATTGCTTTAGGCATATGAAAATCAGGTGTCATCACCTTACAATGTTAGTGAAAATGACCTTGTTCTTCCTATCACACATTTGTGACACCGAGAAGAGATTGAAGTGATTCAACTCTTCCACCAAGTATACATCTTCAAAATTCATCTTGTCAGTACTTATCCTTCCTTTGTCAGTGACATGACCTTTACTACCTCCAAATGAAACAAGACCACCTCTAAAGTCTTCACATTCATCAAGATAAGCCTTTTCTTTGGTTATATGCCTAAAAAAACGTTTGTCTACAATTCCTTTATCTTTTAAGGCACTATGTGAATCATACTGCACATTAAGAAAACAAAATTAGTTTTCTTTAAGGACCCAAGCCACATTCGGCTTGAGTCTGCTTTGTGAACCAACATATTTATATGTCTTTCATGTAGTGTTTTTATACACTTTAAGGAAAAAACGTAAAAACGGAAAGTATTAGTAATTACGTTAGGAAACGTAAATACCGACAATGAAAGTTCATTCTCAAAGGAGGTGTGTAGTGTTAAGTGTGCCAAAGTTAAAAACAGATTTGGATTAGTTACGTTTTTTGTAAGAGAAGGATTGAAAATTAAAGACGGATTATGCTAAAAATAAACTAAGACGAAATCGCGTTTTCACGCGAATCGAGACGAAAAATAAAATTAATTATAAAAAAATCTAAAAACAATTATATCCTAAAAAGTCTAATTAAAATGAAAAATCAATAAAACTTTTCGAAAACCTTTAAATTAATTATATTAAATTTTTAAATATAATTAAAGACCTAAAATTAAAAACAATGAAGAAAAAGTCCAAATTCAAATTTTATAATTTGTAAACCTCAACTATTTAATTAAAAGCTAAAAAGTATTTTTCAAAATTTTTAAAAACTAATTTTCTATTTTTAAATGGCTAAAAACAATTTAAAATTAAAATTAAAGATTAAAAATAGTAAAAGTAATGGGAAAAATCCAAACTTTTGCAGAAAAATCTAAAATGTGAACTAGAAGTAAGGAAAAATAAAAGAAACGGGGAAACTTAACCCAATAAGCTATAAATAGCTTATTAGGTCACGTTTTATTTTATATAAAGGAATTTAGAAGGCTGTTAAATAACGTATGGAAAGAAACCATGACATGAAAAAACGGCTAGTACACTAGTAATTCTCTTAGTCCCCCACGAGGGGTCGAAGGGTCAAATCCGAGCTAGAGCAGTTTTTTGTTTTTATTTATTTTTTTGTTTTTTAGGGAATCAACCCCATAAGCGTTAGGCTTGTGGGGAGGTGATTAAAAAGCTAAAACAAGCAAAAATAAGCACTAAACAATAGCAAAATAAGTCAGATAAGCAACACAAGAAGCACAGATGATTAACAATGGAAACACCCAAAATTAATACTAACAGTGGCAAACAATAAGGCCAACAAGGAACAAATGTTACCACTGCTAGAACAAACTCCATAGAAACCTCATCAGCTGATCTATTTGACACCTTTTCCAATTTTAAGCTAACCAAAACTAACTATAAGCAAACTAACCCACAGATTAATGATATGCATACCTAGACAAGCACTATTACTAACCACACCCTAAATCTTAACCCCTAAAACTCAAAAATCACAAAGAACTTGGATCTGGTGTAGTTTAGCTAATTTAGACAGAAAATGGTGCAATCTTGTTCACAGTTTTGTTCACAAATCTACACCTCAATTCTAACATCAAATAAACCAGATGATACACACTAATTTTATCTAATAACAGGCATCATACATGATCTAAACAGAATACATGGCAATTACACTAGTCTAAGCAGAAAACTTTATAACATGAAATTTGAGTTCTAAACCTACAAACACCAAAACAAAGACAGATTTGAACTAAACAACCCTAATAGAAAGTGTGCAGGCCAAGTAAATCAAGTTGTGTGTCACCCAGAACTTTAACAAAGCAAAACCAAACACCCTTTAGCAGGTTGTTAGCAAAATTTATCAAAGAAACTTTTGCAAAATCAAACTCACAATCTTCTTAACCATCACAATTATCAAACAAACATTAAAACAATGAAAAAATAAACATTAAAACTACACTATGAGCAGTCAAATATAAACTTTCACAAAAAGCACAAAGATGGCAGAAAAAGTTTTACAATGGGGTTCAAGCCAATACCTTGTTTGATTCACATCCAAATAAACCATGGCAACTGATTCCATCTCCTAGTTAGCTAAAAATTCACTTGGGCTTTTGAGAAAGCTTATGCAAGAGAGAATGAAAGTGATGGAGTACCACTGTCCAACCCACAAAGTCGGCAACATACTTTAAGTTTCTTGTTTTAGATCAGAACAAGAACAAAGCAAATGCAAGCTCACTAATCCGGGCTACAATCCAGTTGTCAGGTGGATTGTGGCTTGTTTTGATGAACATTAAGTGGTTAATACAAAAAAAATATTTTGAGAAAAACTTGAAATAACAGATTTTTTGCAAACTTAGAACTAGTAGCCAACAAGTATGTAACTTTACTACAAGGCCTTCGCAATATCTTGGTTGTCAACCAAAATATTATGATCAAACCTTATGTTAAAGGATACCCAAACACTTGAACAAAATCAAATCTGAAAAAGGTTTTAGGTAGACTGAAATTTTGATAACAAGAATTTAAAATTACAAGTAAATAAAGTGGAACTCAGTTTATGCAAGGCTTAAAAATAACATTTTAACGATTAATTCTTAATAGTTTACATAAACTAGAACAAAAAATAAAGCTAAGTCCTAATGTGCCTTATATAGGGCTTACAAGAATTTCCTAAAAATCAAGGAAAACTAAGAAACCCTAATGCTTAAATTCCTCACAATGCCTTTGGAGATGTTGAGATGCCATAAAGATGCCATTGTTGACCCGTTTGAATTTGGTCAATAATTGGTGCCATGTGATCATTTTGGGAATCTTGTGATGTACCAGGCTGGAACTTTAACTCTTGGTCCTTGATTATGAGTAGCCAATACGTATGAGATCTTGTCCATTGATTTTTCTGGCAATGTTTTGTTACATAGCCAAAAATGGAGGTAAAAGGGGCAGGGGACACATGGGTAGGGGTCTACAGAGGTGAGCTGGCGAATATGAGCATGTGAACATGTTCAAATAGTGTCCAATTAGGGTTCTGGAGTTTATGGGATCATGCCCTTTTGGATTAAGTAAGAATCAAGATTAGGGTTTATGAAAGGGTCGATTAGTGAACAGTGGAGTTTTGATCAAAAAGGGGATTTGTTTAGTGTTAACCACCACTTTTTATTAATATAAAATCTAATTTGAAATCAAATTTAATATTAATATAAACTTTAAGGTTGGATCGGGTTTAGTGTTTGATGGACTGGGCTTAGGTGGATATTATGGGTTTGGACGGGTATTGATTGGATTTGGGTTTGTTTTTGAATAGTTTTGACCCTATAGCTTTTAGCAAAAGTGCAAATTTATCCCAAACATTTTAACAACTGACTTTGGCATTTTTCTTTGTTAACATCTTTGAGGTATTGGCAATTTCAGTCCTTTCATACTTGTTAACTTGAAATAAGGACTATAGATGTAAACTTCATGAACTTCAGGGCTTTTCTTGTATAATCATGATACTTTAAGGACCTTTTTGTAATTTTGAGATTTACAAGGGTATAAAGTGTTATTTCTTTAAACTTAGAGGACCAATCTTGTACATTATTCAAACTTCAAGGGTATTTTTAGAAAATCAATACTCGGGTCTAGTTCTTTGTGCGGCTTCGTTTCCAGTGTTCGTTTTTGCTTGAATCTTGTAATCTTTTGGTAAATTCACGATATCCGAACCTACAAAACACACATTGAACAAAACAAGGGTTTTTGCACGGTTTTTATGATATTTTATGCATTTTAAGCGCAATTTAGGCAAGGAGAGTATGTATAATTAGAGTCTCATCACTCCCCCATACTAAACCCTTGTCGTGCCATCACGCAATCCTAGAATAAAGTATCGCAGCATTTCGAAAATTCATTTTATTCGACATTTATTGAAATGTAAATTTAACTTTACTACTAACTGCGTTTTAGACATAATGTATTGCTTTCATCGCGAAATGGGAATTTTAGGATCATAGAATAAGAACACATGAATGCTTCAAAGAAATAATTTCGTCGTCCCCGATTTTCACTTAATTTCATGCTAAGCGTGAAACAAGATCATTGTCATTATAAGTTAGTATTTGTAACACTACTCATATGCTTTAATCTCGAACTTAGACTCCTTTATTCCTAAGATATATCTCTTATATTTTATTTTTGTCTTAATGGTCACGAGGATACATTTCCTACTTATGCGTAAATAGAGATTAGGTCCAAAAATAGAGTTGTAACGGTGTAAGCAAAATCATCGAATTAGTAACCTTTCCTAATAGATAACGATGTCAAAAAATTAAGTCAACAAGTAATATTCGATAAACACGGTTTTACAATGGATTTGAACATTTGACTTATTACCAAGACTTTTATATGCCCCCTAACATGGGCTTTATTATCTTTGGTTTACCTCCATCTTTTATTACACTCCGCCATGGAGCTTTTATTATGACTTCGGTCTTGCCTTGCCTTTTATTTAACCTCCCCATGAGGTATTTATTATGGCCAAATAGGTATATCCTCACGTCGAAACGAGTTTTAGATCTTTAAATCTTTGAGGTTTTAAGACATCCACTTTCATTTTGATAGATTTTTCGGCCTTGTGAGCTTCAAATTTTTGCTTAATTTGGTGAGATGAACTTAAAAAATTCATATTGAGGAAGCTTTCGATTATTCGGTTTGCCAATAATTCAATTCTATGACGTTGGCGAATCCTAAGTGTTTTCCCAATTTAATTACATGGAAACTACTAGAATTACTTAAAAACCAACAATAAAGATTAAACCGTAAAAACAATATTTATTAACAATGTTATATTGTTGTCCCTTATTATATGTTGAAAGATTAAAGAAATGAGATGGAAAAGATATGAGATGGAAAAGATATGATTTTCTAGAGAGAGAAAGTAGAGAGAGAAAGTAGAGAGAGAGAGGTGATTAATTATGTGAAATTAGATTAGATAAATGAGAACAACCAACCCTCCTAACATGCTAGGAGGGTGCTTATATAGTCCACCCACATGCGGGCTTTCTATTAGACTATATTTGTTTGGGTCGGGCTTGAATAAATGCTTAGTACCTTGAAAGAGGCCTTTTAAGCTAGCCATCAACCCGTAATGTCACAACTATTTTAACTAACTATCTCAACGTTCTAATAAATGTTACAATATAAACCTATAACCGAAAATTCTTGTTTGACTCAACATTTTGAGGCTAACAATCTCCTCCAATGTGAGGTCATTCCTCTTCGATATTTGGAGATCAATGGAGATTACGAATTTCATCATAAATGAGTCTTGAACGTGTAATAGTAGTCTTATTCCTTCATGCTGTGATCTTTGAGCCTTTGTCATTGTCTTTCGACTTTGTCTTTTATCTTGAGATCTTCAAATTATCCTTGACTTGTCTTTGCCATCTTACGATCTTGTGACTTTATCCACATGCTCATACTTTGCACTATCTTGAAATCTTGCTAACAATTTCCTTTGAAGAGAGGTCATTCCTCTACATTAATTGATAAGGAAGATTTTGAACATCAGAGTTGCGGAAGTCTTTAGCTTTCTTGATTGTTGAATGTCATTGGGCATGAGTATGTGGTTTTGAATCTTTGACTTTGCTGAGTACACCGTAACGCCACCTTCTTGAGACAAAACATAGACACGGACTGAATGGCTTTGACATTCGTCCTAAATCGGTAGCGTTTTACCTCCGGTCGGTGAAGACCGTTACACTATATTAAATATCGTACCTGTGATTAGGTAGATTCAATTAAGAATCTCCTTGATAGGGTTTTGGGACAGTACTATCCGTTCTCTTTATTCGACCGTCTCAAAGCAAGACTGCGAACATAAAGAGTGAATCAATTGGATAAATATCCGATTGATTAAAGTCGTCAATTCAAATTCCTGGAACAAGTTTGATTCATTAAGAATCTTACTATTGTTGCTTTCCAGCTGACACAAGCTTGATTTATAAGAATCTCGCAAGTTACCTACCGTAGCGCTGTTTAATGTTAACGCTAGAAGGATTTCCATTCGTCACTGTGAATATTAATAAATATCACTCTGAATGTTCTGGCAAGACCATAAAGATATTGCGTAGAAACCTAAAACGAGTTTGAATCGATAAAGAAACAAACCACTGTTGCTTTTCAGTTTTACATATGTTCAATTCATAAAGAATCTTACTCATGACCTACCGTAGTGTTGTTTGATGTTAACAATGGAGAATTTCCACTCATCATTGTGAATACTAGGTAGTATCACTCTGAGTGTTCTAGCAATATCGCAAGGATAGAGCGTAGGACTCTCTTGATCGTCATCCGTGTGTCCTAACGGGTTTTGATTGATCTATTGGCTCTAGACTCGATTTGTGCACTTTTAGTGGTCAGAGGCTAGAGCAGATGCCACATATTCAATATCAACTATCTCGGAGTGAGAAAGTCAATAGAAGTCGTTTTGATCTCCGTGACAATAAACAAACTTCTTTTGAGAGAAGCCTGGGTTAGTTGGGAAAGGGTTGTGCATTAGATCACTGGGTCCATGATGTGTTGTCTTCATGATGTGTTGACCTGGTTTCTGCCTAAGTTGTATGGAGGGCTTCTTTCTCTACACCCTTTATACTTATATTTCTTTTTCATTCTTCAACCCCTTCAATGCTTACCAGACATCATTACTAGCACCTTGTTGTGATTGTTCTAGTGCTAGCATCAGTACTTAGTTGGCATTCAACTTCATTCACTTTCTAATCCATCTTTCCTAAGGACTTATAATAATCTATTGGATTGTCCCTGGGAAGATCCCTCCGGTTCTGGTTGGATCATAGGACTTAAACCTAACCACCCTTTTGACACCAATAACGACGTGAATTAAAGATGGTGTGGGTATTTGATCGTAACCATGAGTGCTTGAGTCTTTAGATCATATTTTAATCAAATTTTCTCCCCCTATCTCTAATATATAAAATCGTTTGATATTAGAGATACCAAATTTGATTAAAATATATTTTGAATAATAGTCTTGAAAAACGTTTGGGAGAAAAATGTGTCAAACTTAGCATGAATTTGGAACGCTCCCCCTCAAAAGTTGATCCAATTGAATTTTCATTGTGAGGATGTGATCCACATTTCACTTTTTGAGGGTAGCAGTTGCTGAACACACAATTTTTGAAAGATTTTGAATAATCATTGAGAAATTCTTGAAAAAATTGTGTTCAACGCTTTTTGAAAAACTCTTTCTTTTTGGCGAAAAAGTTTTTCTAAAGAATAAACTTGAGTTCATAGACTTTGAATGTCTTGACAAATCCACTCAAGTGTAAGAAGATTTAACTTCTTTTGCTGAGGGTAAGCGCACTAACTCGTACACTCCCCCGTGAATATAGATCCGGGTTGCAATCTGAAAGTGATTACAAGCCATCGTGTTGAGCTCAAAACGTTGAATGTTTTGTGACAAGCTCAACCCAAGATAGATTGCTCTACCCGTTGTTTGAAAAATTGTCCAAAATAGACATTTTTCTTTATGAAAAGTAGAAATGACATGTTTTGAAAAAATATTTACAACTTTCATTCGAGATTTATGTACACACCCGTGTCGTTATTGAGCGACATTTCTAGGTACGTCCATATTATCGATACTGAAAGACATGTCGAGAAGAATATTTTTGGATTTTCAAAAAATTTTAATTTTGTATTTTGCTTTTTCATTAATATTTACATGTAGATGTTTGATAGATGAATCAAGCAGCCTTCTTTGACAGAATCTCCAGTTCTGCTGGAGTCAAACATCTCATACCAATTTGCCTAACTAGATACACAAATCTCTCTTTTGAAATAGATTTTGTAAACAAGTCAGCTAATTGGTAATCAGTTCCAACAAAGTATAGTTTAACGATACCCCTTTCAACTTGCTCATTAATAAAGTGATATATCTGACATCAATGTGCTTCATGTGGGAATGATGTACCGGATTGCAGGAGATGGCTATGGCGGACTTTGAGTCACAATAGATAGGTACTTTATCAAAGTGGAAGCCATAATCCGTGAGTTGTGTTCTCATCCAAAGAACTTGAGCACAACACGCAGATAGAGACACATACTCCGCTACGACTGATGACAGTGACGTACAATCCTGCTTCTTGGAAGACCATCCCACTAGCTTATCTTGGCCTAGAAATTGTGCACCACCAGAAGTACTTCTTCGTGTATCAAGACACCCTACATGATCAGAATCTGAATAGGCCGTTAGAAAGAAACCGGTTTCCCTCGGATACCAGAGTCCCATGTAAATGGTATTCTTAAGGTACCGAAACATCCGTTTAACCTCCTTGAGGTGCTTTTCAGTGGGTCGTGCTTGATATCGTGCACAATAACACATAGCATGTGATATATCTGGTCGGCTTGCTGTTAAGTACATGAGGGAGCCGATCATGGAACTATATCTCGTTTGATCTATGACATCTCCCTCCAAATCAGCATCTAGGGATGTGGTTGATAATGGTGTCCCAACGGGGTCACATGAGGTCATACCATGCTTTTTGATTATCTCTTGATAATACTTAGCTTGGTTAATAAAGATACCACTTGGGGATTGGTGAACTTGAATTCCTAGAAAGAATTTTAGTTCGCCCATAATTGATATTTCAAATTTGTTGTGCATTACTTTTTCAAACCATTTTTAAAGTTTTAGGTTTGTAGACCCGAAAATAGTGTCATCAACATAAATCTAGGAAAATGTCATCCCCATATTTATAAGTGAACAAATTTAGATCAATGGAACCTTTTCAGAAACCTTTGGATACCAGAAATTTCGAGAGCTCGTCATACCACGCTCTTGGAGCTTGCTTGAGTCCATAAAGTGATTTGTGGAGACGATACACCTTGTCAGGATAATGAGGATTGACGAATCCTTCCGGCTGTGTGACATAGACTTCTTCCTTCAAAGGACCGTTAAGAAATGTCGTCTTTACGTCCATTTGATAAACGATGAATCCCTTATGTGCAACATAAGTAATAAGTGTGGAAACACTTATCCTTTTACCACTTAATTATAATAAAACAAGACCAAAACGTGTATTTGATGTTGTAAAAGTCAGAATTATGCGTGGTTTGTGTTTTTATTGTGTTTTAGGACAAAAATCTGAAAAAAAAGAAGAAAACACGGGCTTTCACGGGATTTTATCAAAGAAAAAAACAAAAGACGAAGTCAAAAGATCAAAAGTGCAAGAAGAACGGAAGTCAAAGGCCTATTCTGATGATTTATCGAAGAAAAAGTCTAAAGATGGAAGTTTAACAAAGTCGAAGAACCAAGTCTACTAAAAGAAGAAAATTAGAAGACGAGTTCAAGTTATCATTCGACTAATCCCGAGACAAAGGCGAGAAAGACAAGTTATTTAAAAAGACGAGAAGACAAAAGAAAGAATGAGGAAACAACACCCTCCCCTTCTCCTATATATACCCTCCTAATATGTCATTAGGATGGGGAGTTCATTTTAGTCTTTAATAGGTAATTAGGAGTAGGTATTACTTTCTCTCTCTAGAATTTTCTCTCATGTTTGTTTAATCTTTCATCTTTTAATCTTGTAATTTGAATCTTAATCTTCAATTTAATCAAGCTTTTTAGTTAATTCTCATTCTTCCTTTCTTAATCATAATCTATTGTTTTGTTTCATTAATCATGTAGTTTGCTTAATCATGTTGATTGTTTGGTTGATTTGCTTATTAGATTGTGCTTATTGATTTGGTGTGTTTGATGTTTTTAGATTATTGTGCTTATTGCTTATTTTTTTTTTATGTTTTTCTAGTTTTTAAATAAATTGATTTGGTAGATTAATATTTTTATAACAAAGTTGATTATAAATATTTTGATTATTTAGTATTTTAAAAGTTTTTGATTTGTGGCTTATTTGCTTTTTCTTAAAATTAGTTTGGTAAAGTTTTTTGTTAAGTGCTTATTAGATTTTTGCTTATTTTTGCTCTTATCCGGGTTCCTAAACCCTTTTATTCCGACTTACTGTTTTCTTTAGTTATTCAGACTTAGGTTGAGTACTAGTTTTTTCCGAATAGTTTACAAACCCCTTTATCCCGAATTAAGTGCAACATTTGCTTATTCCGAATTAGCCATTTAACCCTTATTCCGGATTATTTCCATTTCCCTCATTCCGGATTGTTAAATGACATAGCATTCAGGATTACATCCGGAATATAGATTCCGAATTGTTTAAAGCTGGTATTCCGGATTGTTTAAAGCTGGTATTTTGAATTAGAAGTTAACTACATTCCAGATTACGTTTGATACATCTATTTCGGATTGCACAAGGTTTAGTGATTCCGAATTGAGTACTGAACTTGGATTCCGGATTAGTCCCAATTCTAATATTCCGGATTATGAACTTGTTATAGATTCCGGATTAATTGAAGGTTTAGTGATTCCGAATTGATTTGTATTTGTGTATTCCGGATTATTAGATTTATAGGATTCCGGATTGTGTAAGATATACACATTCCGGATTAGGTTAAGATTTTGTAATTCCGATTTAGTTTAAATTTTGATTTCCCGAATTGTTTTATTTTTCAAACATTATTTTTCCAGCCATTTTGCTTTAGTGTTATTTTTAAATTGTCTTGTCTTAGATTTATTTTAAAGTTTACATTTTTATAAAGTTTTAAGTTTTCAAAATTTACTTTTAATTAAGTTTTTCACTTGTTTAATTTCTTTTAATCTTTTATCAATTATCTTTAAAAGTCTTAAATTTTAGTTTTACATTTTAAAGCTTTCATTTTTATTATTTTATAATAGATAACCAATCATTTCACTTTCTTTTCACCATGAACAACTGAGTCACATTTAAAACCAGATCAATTCGATTAGACCAATTCAAAGAACCAAAATCTTTATGTATAAGCAAGGAAAATCCTTACCGCTTCCATACGAGCTACTGGTGCAAATGATTCTTCAAAATCAATACCCTCTTTCTGGCCATACCCTTTAGCCACTAGCCTAGATTTATTCTTGATAATCGTGTTTTCTTCACCCATCTTGTTTTTCTAGATCCATTGAATATTTAATGGTATTGCATCGTATGGTCTGTCAACAAGTTCCCATACTTTAAGTCTTTCAAATTGTTGAAGTTCATCTGTCATCGATTATATCCAAGCGTGATCTGCCAAGGCTTCTTTGATATTTGTTGGTTCAGCTGTACTAACGGCGCATGCAAACATACAAACATCACTATCGGTATCAAGTTGTCTTCTTGTACGAACGGGCTGTGAAGGGTTTCCAATTACTTGAACCAAAGGATGATCTCGGGTCCAATTATGTGTTGAAGTATGTCGTTGATAAAATGTATACATATTTGACGGATCAACATGGCGAGTAGAAGACTCTCCAGTTTCGTGTACTGGTGTACCGAATGGGTTGATAAATTCTTCTTCCTTATTTAATGCATTGTCTGCTTGATTTGTGAATTCTAGAGCAATGACAGTAGTTGTTGATGTTGTAGGAGCGGTTGTTGATGTGATATTCTGAGGAGATAAATCTGCAGCAACCCGTGTTGAAGTAGATAAAGTTGTATCCTTTTGTTGACGATGATCGGTATCATCATTCTTATCATGAGTGACAGCAGAAGACTTTGATACAACATGTTTCTCCCCCGTGAAATATTCATCATACATTGGTCCATATAACATTTCCAACTCTTCAAGTGTCGTGTTGACTGTCATATCTACTCTTGAACTTTTCCTTGAACCAGCTTTGAACTTGATGGTTCATTGATGTGGTCTTGAGTTCCGAGTTCCGTGCGGTTGTGAACGGAAGTCGTTTGTCGTTGTGGATCAGGAGTTAAACTGTTTTGTTCAAGTGTCATTTCTTGTAATTCATCAAATCTGATATGAATAGTCTCGACTATCAATTTTGTTCTCTTGTTGTAAACTCTATATCACTTAGACTGAGTTGCATATCCCACTAGAATACATGCATCACCTTTCTCTTTCATCTTATCCAAATTTTCACCATATCGTATAATGTAACAAGTACATCCAAAAACGTGAAGGTGTTTGAGTGAAGGTTTTCGATCATGAATTATGTGATATGGTGTCTTTTTGTGTCTTGGGATAATTAAGGATCGGTTTTGCTTGTAGCATGCGGTTGACACGGCTTCGGCCCAAAAGAATAGTGAAGATTTGAAGCGGATAATAATGTTCGAGCAGCCTCAACTAAAGTACGGTTTCATCTTTCAACAACGCCGTTTTGTTCGGGTGTTCGAGCAATAGATGTTTCATGTTCAATTCCTTCGGCTTCAAAATAGTTCCTCAGAGTTGAATTCAAAAATTTTGTGCCTCGGTCAGTACGAACCACTTTTACTTGAGCTTGAAGACCATGTTGTATTAGTTAAAGTAAGTTGATGAGAACTTCAGGTGTTTCATCCTTGGACCTCAAGAAGTGAGTCCATGTGTACCTTGAGTAATCATCGACAATTACCAGAATGTATTTCTTCCCATTGATACTTTGGACACGCATGGGACCACACAGATCGATATGAAGAAGATCTAACCATCCTTTAGAGCTTGGTGTAGTCTTTGTTTTGAAACTACTTCGTTTAGATTTACAAAGCTCACAAGAAGAACAAAGATGGTCTTTGATGAATTTCAAGCTTGGAAGGCCTCTCACAATATCTTTCTTGGAAAGCAAGTTGATGGTGAGGTGGGAAAAGCGTTGATGCCATAACCATGCCTGAGTCGTTGAAGCTTTAGCCATGAAGCAAATTGGATTTGAGGAAGTTTTGTCTTGAAGTGAAATTGTGTAAAGATCGGTACCCCGTGAACCGGTGAGTAAATCATTCCCATCATAATCACGAACAAAACATGTCATCTTTCTGAAAGCAACTTCCAAATCTGCATCACAGAATTGACCAACCGAGAAAAGATTGTGATTGATCCCTTTGACGTAGTATACCCTTTTGATCGTGATATTCCCCTGAACCAAATCTCCATATCCTAGGATCGGTGCAAATTGATCATTTTCGAATCGGACTGTACCCAGGAACTTCTCCACGAAGTTAATTAGAAGCTTGAGATTCCCCGTCATGTGCTTCGTGCATCCGGAGTCCAGTATGAAGAGAATTATTTGTATCACCTGCATAAGAATTAGAACACGATGGAGCATTTGCTAAATTGGATACCATGTTAGTTGTGATTTCAGAATCATTAGTGTCTGTAGCAACATTTAAAGGCATACTAATAATTGTTGTCACATTTTCTGTCCTAACTTTAGGCATCCATTTATATCCTTGAGGACATTGATTAGCCAACCACCATTTCCAAGACTTGCTAGCAGACTCATATAATTTCCTAATTCTGCTTCTAGGGTTCTTAGTGGTGGAGTCTGATGTAATAATTTTCTTAGTGGGGGTTGCACCAGAATGGTTCACTTTGTGTTTGGGTTTACTAGCACTAATAGGCATCACAACTTGCTTCTTAGTTCTAGTATCTACACCTTTGACGTTATTCATAGCACACATAGAATGATTAGCATTAGCACATTTTCCACATTTAACACAAACAAATTTAACATTCAAAGCATTTACAGACGTTTTATTCTTAGAAACATTCAAATTCCTAGGGTGTTCTTCTACTTACTTCATCTTCCCTTGACTCTTGTGTTTCCAAACCTTATCATTCACTTGAGTGCGCTTAAGCTGAGGCCGGCTAACACTAGCAGTGGAGGCTACTCCTGTAGTAGAAGACACACGAGTATTAGTGTTTCTAGAAGTCTGAGGCGATTGACTAGCTTTGTTTGTGGGTTTAGTGGTCATTCTATACATCCCTGGTTTAATCATATTATTGTGCTTAACACTTGGTGCTATAGTATTCCTTATGGGTTGATTTTGTGGTAACCTTTTCTTTCCATCCATTTTGGGGGCAAACACAGGTTTTGCAAACGAGGAATTTGAGAAAGCGGATGGTTTTCCCAAGATAGAGGATCTATTCTCTTTATAGGCATTGGGTTGTCTAACAACAGGTTTCTTAACGCTAGGTTCCATAACTTTCCCACCCATCTTATCAACGAGTTTCTTCAACTCTGCTATTGCTATGTATTTTTCTTGTAACTGAGCTTTCAAATCCGAAATATCCAGACTCTTTTCGTTTAGTAATCGACATGACTTAGATAATTTTACTTCTAAAGGTGTATCATTTGAAAAGCTGCCAACTTTGTTTTGCAAAGCAAGTTCAAGTGAATGACAATGTTTTTGAAGATAATCATATCTATGTTGAAGTAACGAAAACTCTTTTTGGTCAACTTTATTCAAAAGCTCAGTTTCAAGACGTTCACACTCTTTGACTTGATCAAGATATTTGCATGTAACATCAGAATATTCATCAATATCAACACAAGATGTAACATAAACACACATAATATCTTTTGAGAGGCATTCTTGCAAGAGTAGATCATATGCTATATAAAATTCGTCTCTTTTAGGTTGATGGTCGTTCACTTCTTGTTCAAGAGATTCCACATATTTCAAATCATCAAACATTTCTTGCTTAATTAATGTTTCAAATTTCAAAAAATGTTTTTGCATTCTTTCCGCAAGTGGAATCAAAATACTTTTCACAAGCACAGTTATATCGTGAGGAATTTCTTTGTTGCCTTTCAAACGTTCACGTTCTTTCCAATCGTCGTCAACAACCTTTTTGAAATTTTCAATGTTTTGTTTAAGAAAACTAAGTGTTTGCTTACTCTTGCTTACAGAAGCTTTATATGGCAAGTACTCAATAAATTTTGAAACATTAGTTTTCTTAGTGGCAAAAATTTGATTCTATTTAATTCTAAATTGTTCACATTCGTAAAATATTTGCTCACGAGACTTCTGTTTTTGTGGTTTGAAAATTTCATAAAGACTATTTTCATAAGCATAATTATATGGTTTCACAAAGTCTTTATTCACTAGTGATCTACTCTCTTCTTCAAAAGTTAATGACTCATCACTATCGGGCCTAGCAATTAAACAATCAACGTCGGTCAATTGGGACTCCTCAAGATATAGGCGTGGGTTCTCAGATTGAGCTTGCTCGAGGTACTTAGGACTAGCAAAACTAGCATTACCCTTGAAAAATGACCGAGGTGCCAACATCCACATGGTTTGAATAGATTGATTTGTTTTATAAACAATTTTCTTATAAAAATCAATTTACACTTCAAGTTCCACGACTTTGTCAATGTCTTTAGCTTGTTTAATTTTGAAATCTTTTTTCAAGTTTGCAAACTCTTCCGTTATCGCAGTGACTAGTTTAGTTTTATCCTCTTGAAGAAAATCAATCTTTTGACTTAACTCATTCACTTTGGTGGTAGCATCCTTTACGTTTCTCTTGTTCTAAAAGCTTAAGAGTTTCGTTGTATTTAGTTTCATAAACATCCTTTACAGTAGTAACAACACCCCCTTTGTATCTTGCAAGCTCTTTGTCTTTTTGAATAAGCTCAGCTCTGCAGCTTGCAAGAAGCTCACTAGATTTTATAACTACAGCTTTGCTTTCTTCAAAATTTTGAGTGAGCGTAGCGTTTGCCTTCTTTAATTGCTTTTGACTTTTTCTAGTTTCTTTGACATCTTTTTGTAAAGAATCAATTAAGTTAGCAAGCGCAATACGCTCCTCATCATCATCATACTCATTTACATGTTGATCATCCTCAAACTCATTATTGCACATGTTTGATGAATCGGGTGTGGTATTGCTATCAACCGTTTCGATCATACATATGTCATTAATGACTTTGGGTAGCTCACAATGCTCATGAATATTACCAAACACATTATATTCCTCTTCAGTGTGTACCTTATCGATTGGCTCAGTATCAAAGATATGACCATTGTCATCTTCAGTGACGTTGAGAAATTCTTCAACCTTTGCCATGTATGATTAATGTGCTTCAAGTTCTTGGTTGGAGGCTTCATCATCAGTATCATCAAGCATTGCTCCTTCCTAAGCCGACAATTTAACCCCAGCTTCCATCTTCTTGCAAAGCAACATCTTTTCTTTATGATAACCAGAATCCCTAACTCGTTTCGGCTTTCTGCATTCCTTTGCCATATGCCCATAACCTTGACAATTAAAGCATTGAATCCCACTTTGCTAAACCACTTGAGTGCCAATAGTTTCCCTATTCCCAGCAACAGTAGCAATCCTTTGAGTATAATACTTAGCAGTTTGTCGACCATACCTTGCAGAACCCTCAACATGTGTTGGATTATGTTGATCATACCTAGGAGGACTTTCATCACGTTGACGTGTGTCATACCTTCGAGGACTCTTGTTGGGTCAATTCAGTGCCTGATTTGTCCCTTGCACAGGATTTGGATGTAAAGTATCCTAAGTAGTGTTAGTCACTGAACTTACGTATGTTATAAGTTCAGTGTGTCATTCTTTAGAGTTCTTTAGAGTCTATGAGATAGACTCGTCATTAGCTGAGGCGGGTCTCAGTAAGTGTGCAAAGAATCAAGGATGATGGAGTTAGTAAGTGATGACATAATAGCTTACTAACTCCTCAAGACTATTACTGATTACAAGACCTGAAGATGTTAAGAAGACCTGAAGAAGTGTCTTATGTATTAGTGGGCACATGTCTTATTAGCAATGAAGACAAAGGTTCAAGAGGAAGGCTTACTTTGTCAAAGGTGCAAAAGATGAAGACAACAAAGTACAAGGTGGTTACTTGTACTTTAGTAAAGCTTCTCAAGGAAGCTTCACACTCCCACTATATATATATGTGGTCTTTGTAATAGAATAGTCAATGATTCCCACCCACAGAAACAAACATGTAATACTTTAGTGGTTTAGGGTTTCATCCTCCCATTGTTGCATAAGCTTAGCTAGCTGTGAACATGGGAGTTTAGTTTGTCATTCATCGCCCGGTTGTTGTTCCGCAAACAACCAGGCAAGTCATGTATATTTTTTGATTCATTATTAATAATATATACATACGATGAAAAGTACAAGCTTGTGTTATTAGTTAGTCAATTGGTTTAATTGTGCAAATGTTCTTCATAGTTTCTTATTGATTCGATGTTTGCACAAGATTCGTGGATCAACAATTGGTATCAGAGCGGGTTGGATTAATTCTTATCCAGATCCGTTCATAAATGACTGCTAATAACATTTATTTTAAGCATCGTCAAATTATCAGTGTGTTAAAAAAAATTGTCGACAGTAGCAGTTTTTGAGAGGAACTGGTATTTGACTACTGGTAATTTCATACCCAACACACCTTATCCACCATTCACCTTTGATCTCAATATTCTAATAAACAAAAAATCCCATCTTATCCTTTTCTTTCTCAACCACCGTCACTAACATCTCCACTTTATCCCTATTCTAATCCCACCAAATCTCACAGTCTCCCTCATCACAACAAATCACAATAAAAAAACCCCTACAGATCCAATCACCGGCGGTTACTAAACCCAGATCCTACCAATATCCAATAACAAAAAATCAATCATCATCGAAAAAACATCACTTCAACAACAAATGAAACCACAATCACCTTACACAAACCCATCTTCACCAAGACTTAACCCTCCTGCCAATGACGATGATCTACCCCAACTTCTTGACTCAAGAGGTGGATCACACGTTACAAGTGTACCAGTATTTGATGAAGAAGATTTTGCCAGTTGGAAGAGTCAATTTCTCGTATACCTTGATGGGCTTGAACCTTTTCTTTTAGAAATTTTAGAAAATGGTCCATATATTCCCATGGCGCTTACATCCACTGAAGAAAACCCTCTTCCCAAACCTCTCAAACAATGGACTCCAGCTGATAGGAAATTAGCAAACCAAGATAAACGTCTCAAAAGCATCATAATTTCCTGCCTTCCCAAGCACATCATGAAGTCTGTCATTCAGTGTCCCACAGCTAAACAAATATGGACAGACCTCATTCTTGGCCATGAAGGACCCTCTGAAACAAGAGAGACAAAGATTCAGGCACTCAGACTTCAGTTTAATGCCTTTAAGTCACTTGAAGGTGAAAAGGTTCAACAAACCTATACCAGGCTGAACATTCTTCTAAATGACCTGGCTATGAATGATGTCACTATTGGTCAAGCTGAGATCAATGCTACTTTTGTCAACAGCCTTCCAAGAAAGTGGCTGAGCATGAATCAGACTCAGAGAGCTAACAACTCAATCAAAAATGATACCCTTGCTCAGCTCTATGGTAAGTACAATTATGAAGAAGGGCTTATTGATACTATCTACAAATCAGAGACTGAAAGATTTGTAGTCCAAGGAGCATCGTCCAAAGCATTGATCTCTGCAACACATCCTCATGACAGCGATTCCGATATTGAAGAAGATACCCGTAGAAGCCAAGAATTCTTGTCAGACCTCAATGCAGAGTTCCATGAAAGAGCGTTGCTAGCCAACCAAAGAAGATACTACAAAAGATCTGGAAGAGTAGGATCAGCTAGTAAACCAACTGACAGGTCAAAAGAAACATGTTTTGCCTGTGGAAAGCTTGGACATTATCAAAAAGACTGTCCTTCTACCAAGACATCCTCACCCTCTTATCCATCATCTTCATCCAAACCCTACAAGTTCAAACAACATAACAACTCATCTCAATCCAATTCTTCAGACACTGAGAAGAAAGATTACAAAAATAAGTACAAGGCACTTAAGGCTGAGTTAGAACAAATGAACTTGAAGATTGAAGCTCTGTCCAAAAAGAAAGGTGGTGAGAAAAAGACAGAGAAAGGGTTGGTTGCTGAAACTTATGATTGGAATGATTAGCCACTGACTTCAGATGAAGAAGACACCACAAGAGTCAGGGCTTTTATGGCGATAGCTGAGGATGAACCAGCTGTTGGAAAAGGTGATGCTAGATCAGGACAATGGGTTGACATCACAATGAAAAAGGTACACAGGCTTTTATCTATGTCTGATAGTGATGAACGTAAGCATGTCCTTGATTACACCATTGTTGATTTACACTTTGTTGAGGAACAAAGAAAGAACCTACTTGATAAGTTTCACTCTGTTAAATCTGAAATGATAAATGCTAAGGCTGAATGTGAAACTCTCAGGCGGGTTAACTTAGAGAAAATATCCCTGCAAAATGAAGTAGCTAGATTAACCTTGAAAAACATTGCTTTAAATGATCAAGTCTCTAAATTGAACAAGATTATTGAAAAATGGCTGTGTGCTAGGTTTACTATTGATGAATTGCTTAGGGATGAAGTGCCTGCTGACTTAAAAAGGGATATATCTGCTAAGATTAAGCTGAGGATTCTCACCAAACCCAAAGACATTGTCTTTAAATATATAGAGACTATTCATATGTCAGATACCTCTTTGACAAATGACCCTGTCTCTGAAGATGTGGCTGAGCTACCACCCTTGCCCAAACTCTCTGGAGTTGAACCCAGCAGTTCTTCTAGATCTGCTAAGGATGAACTTAGGACAGATATTGAGAATCCTCCAACTAAAGTGTTTATTGTGCCTGCTAAACAAATTGGTAAACAAGTAGCTTTTAAGCCTGTTACTACTAAAGCTGTGAATAAGGTTGAACCTACCACTGAGGATCGCCTGTCTCTTATGAAAGAAGTAGAACTCTTGAAACAACACATTAAGCCTTCCGCTGAATGCTCTACTTCTCATGAACCTAAGTCAGTCCTAGGTGAACCCAAAGGGGAAAGGTTAATCAAACCTTATTGCAATGTATGTAAAAATTCTCACCATTCGACCTTAGATCATGACAGACACATGGCAGCTAAAAGAGCTCAGACACCCTCTAGGGACAGACCACAGAGTTCCAAAAGGCAACAGGGAAATTACAAACCTTATCCTCCCTGTAAATTTTGTGGGTTCACAGACCATCACTCAGACGAGTGTGGTGACTTTCCTGGGTGTGATATCTGTGGGAGTTATAACCATGAAACAATGAACTGTCCATCCCAACGCCAAAAGTTTTTCAGGAACACAAGAGTTGCTAATAAGCAATTCAGGGAACCCACTGGAAAGTGGGTTCACCATAGGAACTAATCTGTTTCTATGTATCTGTGCAGAAATATCTCAAGGAATCGGTATGGTATTTAGATAGTGGCAGTTCTAGACACATGACAGGGATTCAACAATACCTGCACAGATACTCAAAGGAGCCGGGTCCTAAAGTGGTGTTTGGAGATAACTCTTCAGGTGACACAGAAGGATATGGATCAGTAAACTGCAATGGGATTACATTTACCAGGGTTGCATATGTGAATGGTCTTAAACACAATCTTATTAGCATCAGCCAATTGTGTGATGCTGACTATAAGGTTTTGTTTACTAAGACTCAGGGAACCATATTCAACAAAAACAATGATGTTGTGCTGGTTGCACCTAGAAGGAGAGATGTTTATGTCATCAACATGGCTGTGTGCTCTGAAGACAGCTCATATTGTTTTCTTGCCAAAGCCTCTGAAAGTGTTAATTGGCTGTGGCACAAAAGACTATCTCATCTCAACTTCAAGAACATCAATAAGATAGCCACTCAAAACTTGGTTGTTGGTCTACCTTCAGTAATGTTTTCCAAAGACAAAACTTGTTCTGCCTGTGTCAAAGGAAAGCATCACAGGTCTTCATTCAAGACTAGGCAATCATTCTCTATTGACAAGTGCTTACATCTCCTTCACATGGATTTGTTTGGGCCTGTCAAACCTCAAACCATTAATCACAACAAATACACCTTGGTCATAGTTGATGAATTTTCAAGATATACATGGGTGTTCTTCCTCAGAAGGAAAAGTGATGCAGCTGAAACCATCATGTCCTTCATCAGACAGGTTGAAAATATGAATGATGTTAGAGTCAAAGATCTAAGAAGTGATAATGGTACAGAATTCAAGAATCATCAACTTGAATCTTTTTGTGATGAAAAAGGGATTTCTCAGAACTTCTCTTCAGCTGGCACCCCTGAACAAAATGGTGTGGCTGAAAGAAGAAACAGGACTTTGATTGAAGCAGCAAGAACTATGTTAAATGGTGCAACCTTACCAAAGCAATTTTGGGGAGAAGCTGTTCACACTGCCTGCTACACTCAAAACAGATCAATCATTGTCAAAAGACATGGTAAAACCTCCTATGAAGTTTTCAGAAAAAGATCTCCAGACGTCAGCTATTTTCATGTGTTTGGATGCCCTGTGTTTATTTATAACTACAGGGATAAACTTGGAAAGTTTGATGAAAAAGCTGATGATGGTTTCTTTTTGGGATACTCTCCAACAGCCAAAGCCTTCAGAGTATTCAACATCAGAAGACAAGAAGTAGAAGAAACATTCCATGTTAGATTCAATGAAGATGATGAAGTCATACAGAGAACAGGAACAGAGTGTGATGAAATAGATTTTAATGAAAATATTTCTTTCCCAAGTGATGAATTCACAGAACCCAGACCTACCAGTCATCATCACTCCAACACTCTCACTCCTTATGTCCCTGCCTTCGACCCTCTGTCTACTCACAACATAGAAGTTCCTACCTCTCAGGAACTTGATGAAGAAGAACCTCAAATTTCTAATGGTCCTTCTCATGATATTGATGACTCACAAATTCTTCAAATCCCTGAAGATTCTCCTGCTGATAATGAAATAGCTTCCCTTGATATGGCTGAAGAAGACTCTGACACTGAAGTAGTCTTTGAAGAAAGCCCTCCTAGTCAGCAAGATGAGACTCAAATCATACCAGCTGTGCCCTCAAGTACCCCTGTCCTTGAATCCCCAGCTCCTCAAAATAAGTGGTCAAGAGATCAACACATTCTTCTTGAAAATATTATTGGGGAACCAAATGCAGGGGTCACAACCAGACAGCGAATCCAAGACTCAGAGCCAGCCTCAGCCAATGAATGTCTATTTGCTGAATTTCTTTCACAAATTGAACCTAAAAGAGTAGCTGAGGCTCTGGTAGAAGAAGGATGGGTAGCTGCTATGCAAGAAGAAATCAATCAGTTCAAAAGGAACAAAGTATGGACACTAGTGCCAGCTCCACCTGGAAAGAATATCACAGGCACTAGATGGATCTATAGAAATAAGATGGATGAAATTAGGAACATCATCAGGATCAAGGCTAGACTGGTAGCACAGGGGTTCTCTCAGACTGAAGGAATTGATTATGATGAAACTTTTGCACCTGTTGCTAGACTTGAAGCCATCAGAATCTTTCTTGCTTATGCTGCCTATATGAACATCATTGTGTATCAGATGGATGTTAAGAGTGCCTTCCTCAATGGTGATTTGGCTGAGGAAGTGTATGTTGCACAACCTGAAGGATTTGAGAACAGCGAGTTTCCCAACCATGTGTACAGACTTCACAAGGCAATGTATGGTCTGAAACAAGCTCCAAGAGCATGGTATGAAACTCTTTCTAATTTCTTAACTGAAAATAAATTTGTCACGGGTTCTATTGATAAAACACTCTTTACCTTCAAGGACAAGAGTGATTTCATCATTGTGCAGATTTATGTGGATGATATCATCTTTGGGTCAACAAATGTCAATCTTAGTAAACGTTTTGCTAAATTAATGACCAAGAAATATGAGATGAGTATGATGGGTGAATTAACTTACTTTCTGGGTTTTCAAATTAAACAATGTCCTAAGGGAATTTCAATTTGTCAAGAAAAGTATGTTAAGGATTTAGTTAAAAAATATGACTTAGCTGATTGTGCATCAGTGAAATGCCCCATGCTTCCACCCAACAACTTGGGCCCTGATGAGTCAGGGGTCTCTGTCAATGAGACTTTATATAGAGGCATGATTGGGTCACTGATGTATCTAACAGCCAGTCGTCCAGATATCCAATTCTCCACATGTCTCTGTGCAAGGTACCAGGCTAACCCAAAAGAATCCCATCTAGTGGCTGTTAAGAGAATTTTTAGGTATCTCAAAGGAACACCATCCCTAGGCCTATGGTATCCAAAAGAATCAGGCTTTGATCTCAAGGCCTATTCAGATTCAGACTATGCTGGATGCTGTATTGACAGAAAGAGCACTTCAGGCAGTTGTCAAATCCTAGGAGGAAAATTGGTTGGATGGAGTGCTAAGAAGCAAAACTCTGTGGCTATGTCTTCAGCTGAAGCAGAATATGTCGCTGCAGCCAGCTGTTGTGCTCAGGTGCTCTGGATGAAAAGTCAATTGGCTGACTATGAAATCTTGTATGACAAAGTGCCAATCTTTTGTGACAACACCAGCGCCATTGCCATATCCAACAACCCTGTTCTTCACTCTCGTACCAAACACATTGATATCAGGTATCATTTTATCAGGGATCATATAATGAAGGGAGATATTGAGCTGCATTTTGTTCCCACAGAGCTGCAACTAGCTGATATCTTTACAAAGCCTTTGGCTGAACCTTCGTTCAACAGGCTAGTTGCTGAGCTAGGGATGCTCAATATCTCAAAGCCTGTGGCTTGATATTAAATGTGTTCATTAAATGATTGATTCTATATTAAATGTTTTTCACATGAAACTAGGTAGTTACTTTCCAAGTAAATGCAAAAAACATTCTCAAATATTTAATCATTTATTTTTCGGATAACGAGGAGACAAACTTTTTGAAAGGTCAAGGGGACCCACTTGAGCAGTTATTTTCGCACCTTGCATTTAATACGGTTGAATAACTGTTCACTTAAGTTTGAATATATATTTTCTCCTTTCTCTTCTCACCCACCACCATTCTAAAATCTACTTCTCTCTCTAAGTTCTTATCTCTCTTAACCATCCGCCATTTTCGCTCACCTTCAACCTCAAATCCATGGCGTTTTCAGTTCCCAAAGCCTCAAATGTTAACTTCGAGATCAACGAGAGCATCCTCACATCCAACAACGCCATTGGATGGATTAAGGCACCAAACAACACCTATTCAGATCTGGTAAATTTCATGCAGAATTGTGACCTAAATGAAGCCTTCACCAAAACACCATCCACCTTTTACCAAGAATACCTTAGGGAATTCTGGTATTCTGCTGAAGTGGTAGAAGACACCATAACCTTTAGCCTTTCTTGCAATGAACACCCTTTTGCCTTCTCCCTTAAAGACTTTTCAAGTGTGGCCGGATTAAAACATGGAGATGAATGCCTGAAGGTAGTTGACAAAAAGGCTGTCAAGGAAGCCCTGGCCACACTCAACCCTTGCCATGATGTTAACCCTGCACTTACACCTACTGAAGTCCTCGCCAAATCCCCTCTGAAGATTAAGTACTTCACTCCTATGTGGCGTGTCCTCTTCACCCACATTGTTAAGTCCCTGGGAGGAATGCAGGGATCACAGGATCAGATGTCTTTCAACCATCAGGCGATTGCTTATGGATTAATCTGGGGAGTTGATGTTGACGTTGGAAGCATTCTCTTCTCAAACCTGGTAGAACAGCTAAAGGGAAGGAATCAGGTCAGGGAAAAGAATATCTGTTAGGTGCGCTTCCTGTCCCTGATCTTTGAGATTCTGCTGGGAGATAACTACCACAACAAGGCCTTGACTGCTCTTAAGCCCTATCGCATCACAGGCGCCATCTACAAGCAAATAGGAGCTGACGATGTCCCTGTCACCGCCCATATGCTGAATGTGGCCAACCTGGTACCAAACGCTGAGAAGCCCTTGCTCCCTTCCTCTGAGAAGGTGAATACTTCTAGTGTTGCTGGCAAGTCTATGTCTTTGACCTCTGGGCAGCACACTACTAAGTCCAAGGCTTCATCTGGCCAATAGCCTAAGAAGAAGAAAATCCGCTCTTCTTCCCACTCCAAAGCTGTTACTAAGGCCAAGGGAAAGAAGATTGACACCTCATCTGGTCCAGACACTCTTGTGGATTCGGATTCTTTGGCTGACAAACAACAGGCGTCTAGTGTCTCAAAGTCAGCTGAGACGACAGGAAACCAGCCTGATCAAGGTGATATCACATAGGTAATCAGTGTACTTTTTTAGAGGTTCACAAGCAGCCACTCTCATTTGTCTGTAGGAGAGAGTGGTGAAGTTAGGGTAATCCTCGACCCATAGAAGTCTGTCAATTCACTTAGAATCCTTTAAGACTTCTGTACACCCTGTCTTTGCACCAGGGAATGATTCATTTGTGTTTATAAAGCACCCTGATGACCCTGCACCCTCTAGACAGTATTCAGGCTAACAACAACCTGAATACACTAATGTCTCAACCTTGATCAGCTGTACTTCACACAGCCTCTTGGTTCCCTCCTTCAAAAGAGTCCCAAAGGATTTATCCTTTCAGGGGGAGCTGAATCATCACCCTCAGCTTTCCTAGGGGCAGCGTAACAGGCGACCTACAACCACATTTGTTCACTCTTAAAAGAGTCCCAAAGGTTTTAACCTTTTGGGGGGGCTGAATAATCACACTCAGCTTTCCTAGGGGCAGCGACTGGCGATCCATAAACAACATATGTTTCACAATCAAAAGAGTCCCAAAGGTTTTTACCTTTTGGGGGGGCTGAATAATCACACTCAGCTTTCCTAGGGGCAGCGAATGGCGATCATTAACCACATTTTATTCACACTTAAAAGAATCCCAAGAATTTATCCTTTGGAGTGGCTGAGCAATCACCCTCAGCCTCTCTAGGACAGCGAAATGGCGACCATTCCCCTTATACTTTTCCCTGTTACTAATTCAACAAATTTGCAGGCTGAAATTGTACAGCCAGTCATCGAGTCTCAGGTACAAAAAGAAAAGGAGGCTGATACAATGACTCAGGACAAACCAAATGATGAAGAGCCTGTGATAAATGCTGATGAAGAAATGCTCTCATTAGAGGATTATGTCTCTGATATTGAGCAAATGCTTGAAGATGAATTCCCTGAAGGAATGTTTGATGAAGAGGATGAAGAAGATGAGGAAGACCAGCTGTTTGTCTCTCCTCCTAAAGAAATAGCTGTGTCTACACCAGCTGGTGACAAGACTTCTCTTGTCAAGGAAGCTGTTGATACTCTAAACTCTGCTACCTCAGCAACAACAGTCTTCCAAAGACCAACTTATGATCCAACAGCAGAATTTCTCATGTTTGATCATCCTGCCCAGACAAACTTTGACTTAATACCAAGGGGGGATGACTATGCTCAGCAAAGCCTCAATATCAAGAATCTTCAGCATGTCCATCATCAATTTGATATTGAGCGCTTATCAAGAAAGCTGGATGTGATCAAGTCTGAGATACACAACTTTACTGTGACATTTCCAGGCATCATCAAAAAGGCTGTGACTGAGGTTGTCACTGAGCCAATTCAGGATGGTGCAAGAAAAGGTGTAGCCCAGGGACTTGGTCATCTTTCAACAAGAATAAAGGATGCCATTGACTCAGCCGTCCCTGCTATGTTCCATGAACATGAACACACCATGCACAGGCACTTTAATGTTGTTCGCACCAGGCAATACAACCATGCTAACTTAATCTTCAGGCGTGTTCAGGCTAATACTAATGCAAATGCCAACCTCCTGCTAAAGATTGCCAGGGCTTCAAGAAAAAGACAACGTGCCATGGTTGCCTCTGTGGAGCAGATTGCTAGACGTTTTCAAGCACGTTCATCCAAACATCTGCGAAGTCAGGATAAACGTGAGGGGGAGAAAAATACAACACTCAGCCTAGCATCTGCTGAACAAGGCTCATCATCAGCTAACCCCTCCACTACACTTGTTCCTCTCCAAGTCATCACACCTGTTAGAAATTAAAATTCACTGTTAGCTCTCTCCCCAAAGCTATTCAAACTCAGGCTCAGACAGCGTTTATCAAAAGAGCTGATGTTTTGAAAAACATAAGTGTGGAGTCCTCTGTCTCGAAGAAAGGAAAGGAGATAGTTTTGTTTGATACTGATACCAAACTTAAGAAGATAGCTGCGATGCTAGAAACAGGAGGATCCACCACAGACCTTTCCCAATTCTCAACCTTTACACCTTCCGATGAGATTCCTTTGACCCCTGAAGAAATAGAGCAACAGGCTGAAGAATTCAAAAGATTAAATGAACTCAAGACAGCCAAAGAATTGAATGAAGCAACTTTGAGGAAGATGACACCACCTGAAAGGGAAAAACAAAAACAAAGGTTGAGGGAAATGGAGACAAAACGCGCTGAGGCTTTAAGGAAAGTCAAAGCTGACTATGATGCCTGCGTGAACAACAGATATGCTTCTGGCAAGATAACCAAGTTTAAATACACCATTCATAAATCCATAAACACACCACAGATGATCTTATGGAGGGAAAACCAACAGAGAAATATGGATGTGTTTGACAACTTCAGGTTAAAGACACTTGGGTTATCAGAATGGTTCGAACTTGAAGCTTTAGCTGCCAAGAAGTCTGGACAGGCTAATTTTCTTCTGCTTAAAACTCTGAAGGCCAAGTTTAACTGGATCAAGGAAACAGCAGCCAAACTTAAGATTGATCCCCCACCACAGCTTTTTGAACAAGAACCCCCAAAGACAGGCAACAAAAGGAGAAGGATTTCACAAATTGTTAATGAAACTTTTGTTACTGAAGATGTTCAAGTGGATGGTATGCACAGGGATTTGATCCTCCCAAATGGTATTGTTGGCCCTGTTGATGGTCAGACATACACAGAGCCTGAAAGAGGAATGGCATTCATGAACAAGGCTTGCCAGTATGCTTTTCAAAGGGAAGATGAGCTGTGCTTAGCTTCAACTATTCAGCTACTCTGTCACAAGAAGTGTCTCAAGATCAACACAGAGTATTCCAAGAAGTTTGCTAAGACTTTGCAGGATGAAATTGATAACAGATTAGACTTGGCTGAAGCTGAAGAAAGAATCAAAAATGGTGACTATTGAAGATACTCACAGCCCTTTTACCTTCATCTTTTATTTTACTTATGTAATGCACTTGTAATTTTTCTTTAAGTTTTAATAAAATCATGAGGTATGTTTGTTTAGATCTGTTATGTGTAAGAAGAAACTGTTAAACTCACTTACCTTAACTTAGTTAGATCTAGCATTATTTATGTTTAAATAGGGGGAGATTGTTGGGAATCTAAACTTGTTAGATTCCCTGATCATTGATTTAAACATAATTAGGCTGTTAGATAGTCCCTTGCCTGTGCCTAGGAGGCAGGCAAGTTTCACAAGACTCACAGAGATCCAAGTCTCTGTGAGCAACCTCAGAGGAGTCCATGTCAGAGACATTGTCAGGGAAGTCGAAGATTACCTGAAGACATACTCATTGGCTGTGATGGATAACAGCCAAGATGTATCAGGGACTCTGAGGGGTTGAGAGTTAACAGGGGTGGCAATACCCTGATAACTCTCAGCACACTTTGGACATGCCATTTGTGTGTTCGAGACTATGAAGAATAAGGAAACTGTTTTTGACAACTGTTCCTTAAAGCATAATGGAAGACTACCAAGAATAGAAGGACGTCATGTGACTGATGTGGGAACTTGTAAAAGCTTGTGTAGTCACCATCAAGTACTGTTTAAGTCAAACTCGTAACACTATAAATAGGATGTGTATCCATGCATTAATGCCAAAAACACTTTGAGATATTAAGAACATTATTGCATATAACTTAGTGAATCAAACAGCTACGACTGTATTCATAAGTTAGGGTTTATTTTTGTTCAAAGTGTGCACAACACATTGTCATCAAACTGTGTTATCCATAACACTTGTAATTCTTTATTATACAATAATAAGATTACGTTTGAAAAGTAATACCTTGTGTTGATTAAGATAAGATTGGGGTTTCTTGCATTGATTAGGGACTTTCAACTCTCAACATATTAGTTCCTTGTGTTAGATGATGTTCGAAGATTGTTGTTGGTGGGTTTGAAGATTTTCTTGTAGGTCTTCATAATGAAAGCAATTTGTTGTTTCATCTCCCTATCCTTCTGAGCTAGTTCTTCATCACTGTCCTCTTCAGATGATGGCTCAGATGATGGTGATGGTTCTCTTGGTTCTTTGTCTCGTGATCTTGTGGGGGCTGAAGACTTAGATGAAGTGGAGTATCTTGGTGAGGAGGATGTAGTGGAGTATCTTGGTAAGGAGGATGTAGTGGAGTATGACTTTGGAGCACGAGAGCGATGAACTTGGACATGGTGAGTGGTAGACACAAAGCAAGTGGATTAGCAGTCTTTGCTACCCATTTAGCTCGAAGTTCATTTGCCTCATTTTGAAATTGTTTCAAAATGTCAAAGAGCGTGTGATAGTTGACCTCATCCAACTTATTTTGTTGTTTCACCAAAGTTACAAATTATGTCCACTCTGGTTGAAGTTGTTGTAGAAATTGCACATTGACTTGCATGGTGGAGACTTCCAAGTTGTTTCTTGTCATATCATTCATCATTTTGTAGAAGCTGGAGTAATATGAATCAATTAATTCCCCATCCAAAGAAGTAAACTTCCCAAAGTTCCAAAACAAGTTTGTCTTGACATCTTGTTTGTTTAGTGATTCGCCTTGTTGCAGACGTTCAATGAAAAATCACATCTCTTTAGTAGTAGAACACGCATCAACTGTTGAGCAAATATCATCCCCAATTCCACTTAAAATCAGATAGATTGCTTCCTTCTCTGCACCAATCCAAGCACGGTTCTCTTTTGAAGTATTCTCATATGTTTCCTTAATAGTCTGCTCAGCGACACCTGGCGTCGAGTCGGTTGCTAGAGTTGCAGGAATGGTGATTGTAGTGGGAGTATAGGGTCCGTCAGTGATACAATGGCAAAGAACCTCACCATTAGGTTTTGTGTCAAGATATCAAAGATATCGTGATTGCCATTGAGCATATCGACCGGACACAAGCATTGGTGTTCTCTTTGTTACCCGCCACCATGATGTTGTTATTAGTAACACGATACTCAGTAGTAGAATCCATCTCGAAAATGAAGTGAATAGGATCTTAAGTACATGTTGTTGTGAGTAGCTTGTGGTTGAGATTCTGATATGAGTGATTTTACTCATATCAATTATATCTTAAAACAATGAATAAATGCATAAAATGTTCAAATATTGCCTTATATATGCTTGTTTTGTTGTTTGATGTGTGTAGGTACCGAAGTTCATGAAAACTGGCAAAATCGATACGAGTTTGATGAAAAGATCAAGGAAGCCAAAAATCAAGTTCGTTTTCGAGGATTTAAGTTTATCAAGGTTATTTGGGCCTTGTGGGTCCCACATTTGGTTAATGGGCCCAAAAGCCCATTTGTGGAGTTAATAAGAGTAACTTGGAAAAGAAGGCCCAATATCAATAATATGAGACGTGTGGGAGTAATACTTAAGAAAGCCCAATACTAGGCCCAACAGTGAGACGATGGAGTTTATATACTAGTTTTGGGTCCATTTTCTAGCCAAAAGCCCAATTCCAAATTTAACAAATAATGAGACGTGGGGGTAATACATGGCTTTCAAGCCCATTAGGTCATGTCTAAGTAAATAAATAATAAACGATTAAGTCAAACGTTTATTAACTTATCACACACAATCACCACACACGTTTACACCACACATCACTTTTCGATATTAACAATGAAATATTACCCCTCATCTTCCTCATTCACCCCATACCAAATAAACCAGTCCTATACACCACCTTCCTTCCAAACCCTAATTAAATCAACATTTGGGTCTTTTAATTAAATAAAGCGCGTGATAACACACGCGCCCTTAATTAATTATCCCCCAAAACCGGAGCTTGAAGATTGAGAAAACAGATGACGTGGCCCTCTCCCTTGATGTTGATTGGTGGAAACACCTCATCTTTTATCAACATCCAATTATAAAAGGCCACCTCAGCTTGGAAGAAAGCACAACTAGCACAGAAATTGCCACGTTGGCGATCCGTGTGCCCAAGATTCATCTACAACCGTAGATAGGGAATTGAACAAGAGAGAGAATAAGAAGATGCTCAATCGAGGGTCAAGATGGATTCCTGCTCAACAAACTCTCTTCAAGAGGGTTTGGGGGTTAGCCTATAACCCCCCCCCCATATTCTGTATTTTGGTATCCCATTTTTTATCTTAGTGTTATAATGTTAGATTAGCTTTAGGATTAATTGTATTTTAATTTCTTCGGTATTGTAATATTTTCCTGGATTAATAAAAAATCATTCGAGCATCATCTTGTTATTCCAATTATTTTACTGTTAAAGTTTCTTATAAATTAATCTTACTGTTTTTCTGAAATTATAATATAAGAATTATTTGTTTAAGCTTCATAATAGCTTAATTGAATAATCTAAGATAAATATTGTGGAAAAGCTTCCCCCACTGGGAAGTTAATAAAATAGCTACTGGATTCGATAGCTTGATGCTGGATCGAAGGTTTTATTTGGTGTCGTATGATGTTCTATGGTGGTTCGTGATGGTGGTTTGATTGTGATGGAGTCGTATTAGATAAGTCAGCTCAGCACTCGACTTCTACTCAACGGGTATCTTCAAGAAAAGGTCAAGCTCGTTTTCTTTTTATGCAAACTTTTAGTGTAAAAATATTAGTTAAAAGCTGATTTGATGTTTGCTATTATTTAATCTGCTTATGTGAGTTTGGATGTGATGTTTTGAGAGTTTGAATCTGACATATAAATCTGAGTTTTGATCTGCTTAAATCTTGCGTTTAGACTGTGTTCATGGTTTAGTTGCAATTCTGCTTTAGCATTTTCGTTGGATATTGTGGTTTAGTTAGTTTTGTTTATCTAAATTAAATTTGCTGCTTAGATTGATTACCTGATATACTTTGTGAGCTGCTACGTGAATTAGAGTATTTTAATGTATCAAAGATGATGAACCTGCTGTATCGTTTTAGATTGGTTTAGTAAGTTAGAATGGCTTGCTTGATTTAGTTGCGTGTTCTAGTAGCTGATAATTTGAATGTTGTTTAAGTTGTTTGATTGTTTGTATGCCTGAATGATATTGCTGAATAATTGCAGATAGGATTTTGGTTAGTAATAATTTAGGTCTGCTAGCTTTGTCGTTCATATCTGAGTTGAGTTGAGACTGCATTTGGATTCATTTTTCTGTCTTATTGATTTGTCTGCTGGATCTGATTAGTCTATTAGTATATCTAATTTTACTTTTGTTACTGATTTGAGCATTATGCGCATGCTTGCTAATTGGATGCTTGCTTTTGATTTTATTTTGCTGAAATTGTTAGAATGTTTGAGAGTGTAGTTTACTGAATGTTTTGATTTGCTGAAATTGGTCATGTTGCTTATTTTGTTTACCTGCTTTTTCTGAGCTATTTGTGGAATTGTTGTGTAGCATATGAAATCAGATTCAACTGATCTGATTGCTCAAAACTGATTCCTATCAGCTCCAAGTTTTTACCATAAAAAGTCACCTCTGTGACATTTAATTTTCATTGTCCAAAAAATAATTCAACCAAAAATGTCCTTTACGGGACTTGAACCCGTAACCTCCTGGTCACACACCCAACACCTCAACCAACTATGCTAGCTCTTCTTTTGAGTTTTAATACAGCTCTTACAATTAAAATAGTCTGTTTGACTGATGGCAGTTTAGTTAAATAGATTTAATTACAAGTTTTTTTATTTAAAGTTAATTTTAAATTTTAGTTTCATAAAACACTTTCATAAAGTTTTAGAAATAAAATATATTTTATTATTTTAGGAATTTAAAATTAGTTTTCTTTTTACAAATTTTTTTTAAATAATATTCATTTTAATATAGTTTTAATAAAATAGTTTTAAATAGATTTGGTTAATTAAAAGGTAAAATTTAATTTTTAATAGATTTAATTAGTTTATAAAGTTTTAACAAAGTTTTAAATAGTGTAAAAGTAATTTTAATTAAACATATAAGTTTTTATTGGAATTTTAAATAGTTTAAATTTTTAAATAGTTTTAACGTTTAATAATTTTCTTTTAGATTATATTTCGGGAACGATTCATGCACTTTAGGATTTTAATTTGTAGGATTAATTTTAGTCTTAAAACCGAAATCGAATTCAAATCAATTGTCCAAATCGAAACAAAACGTCTCAAATTCACAAGATCCTCGTATACAACGAACTTGGATCATCAACGTGTTTAATTAAATCCGTCTTTGGTAAAGTTTAGACTATTACTTTTTCCTAAAGGTAATTTTCTAGCTTTCCCTATAACGTATCTTAATTAATACATATACTATCCTCACTACATCAAAATTTTGGCGCCGCTGCCGGGGATCTTGTGTACGATTCATTTCGTGGAGATTTGTTGATCGTTGATTTGAAGACCCTTTCCGTCCTCGGAAAGTTTTGTTATTTTTCTATTATTATAGTATGTATCGTTTTTCGTGTTTTTTGTGATTACTATATTACCACATATAGACTTGTTTGGACCCACATCTGTAAGGAGTATTAATCATAAGACCTGTTGCCTTTTTATCACTAATGACTTTAGTAGGTTTAGTTAGGTATTCTTTTGGGTTCAAAGGATGATACTTGTGTTATCCTTAAAGAATTTATAATATAAATTGAAAACCAGTTAACCAAAAATATTAAAACTATAAGGAGTGATAATGAGACAGAATTCAAGAATATGGTTTTGGATGAATTTTGTAGGTTAAAAGGGATCAAGAAGAAATACAGTAATCCTAGAACTCCACAACAAAATAGAGTTGCTGAGAGAAATAACAGGACCCTTATTAAGACTGCTAGCACTATGATATCTAATTCTCTTCTACCTAATACCTTTTAGGCAGAGGCAGTTAATACTGCTTGTTATGTCCTTAATAGGTGTTAGTGACCAAGCCTTACAACAAGACACATTATGGTTTTTAATTTGTAAACAACCTATTATTAGTTATATAAGACCTTTTGGGTGCCATGCGACCATCTTGAATACTCTTGACTACTTGGACAAAATTGATGGGAAATATGAGTTAGGCTTTTTGGTTGGGTATTCTCTTAGCAGCAAAGCTTACAAGGTATATAATCTAGAAACTAAGAAAGTTGAAGAGTATTTTCATGTAAATTTTATAGAGAATAAACCCAATGTTGTAGGAAAAGGTTATGTTTGAATGTTTGACCTTGATTATCTAACTAATTCTATGAATTATAAGCTTGTAAAGCAGACAATCAAGCTAACAAAAAAGCAGGTTCAAGAAAAGCTAAGCATAGTGCAGGTATGCAAGATAATGTTGATGCAGGTGGCTCTACTAAAGAGAAAGTACCTGATGGCGAGTGTTTTGTCCAGCCTATATGGTCTCCTCTCTCGAAAATTTTCAAAAGCTCAAGTAAGAAGTCTGTAAAGGAGCCTAAGAAGCTAGTTGATGATCAAGCTTATCTAGATGAGATTTAGAGGCTTAAGAACCAAGCCAAGGAAGCTGAGGTAGCTGATGAGGTTCTTAGAAAAGATTTTGCTCAAGAAACAAAGAATTTGCTTCATCAAACAGTACTTTCTAGATCCAATAGTACTTTTACACTTAATACCAAGTCTCAATGATGCATTTCCATTACCTGATGATGATGACATTCATGCAAGTCTAAAGGCGGTAATTTTTTCAAATGCATCCTATGAAGAGAGGATAGACGAGGAGAATGCATAAGTGTCATTTTGCTTTTCTCTGTATATGGAATTGATTTTTGCATGTAAGACTATCTTGTCTTTGAAAAAATTTTGCATGTAAGTTTTTCTTGTTTTTTTAGCTCTTTGGCCTTTGTTCTTTACTCAAGTTTTTTTTTTGTCTTTTTCTTCCTCTTAATCATCCATAATGAATATAAGAGCGAAATGTATAGTGAAGAGCTCATACCTCTTTGTTTGGGTCTCACTATTGTCACTTCAGTGTCACCTCATTTCAACACAACACACAAAAATACATCTTTACTCATAACATTTCTCTTTCCTCTTTATTTGAGCCCAACCCACTCATAATTTTAATTTATTTTTGTTTTTTAAAATTAAATAAATCCATTTTATTAAAATAAAAATATAACATAAAACTAAAAATTCAAAATTCAAAATTATAAAAATTATTTTTATACAGTTTATAAACAAATTTGTAAATGTAAACTTAAAAGTCACAAACAAAAAACCATAATTTTGTAAAGTTTTTGCAAAGGCTTTTTTGCATTGTAGTATAAGATTTTACAACAGCTTTTCAAAATGTTTTAAGAAAGGTTTTGTAATCTAAAACCTATTGTGAAAACTTGTATTTATTAAATAGTTTATCTATTACTGCAATCACTTTAAAAAGTTACTCTTTCGCTTTAAAATTATAGTCCATCGATAAAAATACATGCAGTTTAATAAAAACATGATTTTTTTAGCTTTCTTTCTACTTTTTCCAGGATGACAATTTTACTCTTAACCATTTAATTTACAAGTTTTTAATTGTTTGTAATAATACTTACCAGTGAGAGTGCATGGTAAAATTAATTTACATTCTTTTTTTATTTTTGGAAGTAATTTTTAATAATTTGAGACGTTAAAAAATAATAACCCTAGCTATAATTTTGAGAAAAAAACGTAATACCTTTAATGCATAAAACCTTTTAAAAATTATTGCATTGGAGATACTCTAATTAAAGCAGCTAAATATTTTACTCCCTTCGTCTCCAAAAAAATGTCTACTATTAACTTTCGAAGTCAATCGTTTTAAACTTTTACCTTAAATTATCTTGCTTGTGTTATATAATAATTGATGTAAATTGTATGAATGGATTGAGATTTAAATGTATTTTTATTAGTATAATTGTGAACAAGTTTTATACTCTCTTCGTTCCTAAATAAATGTCCACTGTTCACTTTCGGAGTTAATTTTTTCTAACTTTGACCTTAAATTATTTTGTTTGTGTTATGTAATACTTAATGAAAATTATACCAGTGAAAATACATTTAAAATCCAATCATTTATATATGTTACATCAAGTCTTACATACACAAACAAAATATATTTAGGTCAAAGTTGTACAAAAATGACTTTAAAAGTAAGTAAACATTTATTTAAGGACGGAGAGAATATAACACAAACAAAATAATTTGAGTTTAAAATTAAAAAAATGACTTCGAAAATCAAAAAATATATATTTATTTAATGACGGAGAAAGTACATTCTTTTCAGAGTTACACAAACTCACTTAAATATATACTACGTATTTTTAATAAATAAAGATCGTTTCTTTTTAAAATAAAAAAATGAACAAGTTCAAAACAACAAAATAAAATGATAATCTAGATTTTGCTTTCGAGTGTTTTAAGGGTTGTTTCAGCTCAAGTCAATGATATGACGGCTTTGAATTTGATTTGGTATTTTACAATTTCTCATTTTTGCTTTAAGTCAACCATCGACGCTTTTACACAATTAGGTGGATGTCACAATCGCACCTTATATATTTCCTAATTTTACAACCAACCTCGACATTTAAGGTATCCGTAGTTCCCAGTTTCATCTTTTATCTTTCGTTCGTTTCGCTTAGGCCCCGGGGACTGCTTCGTGGTGTTTCGTTGCCTAAATTCGTGTAAATTAGGCATATGGTTAGAGCTTTTATACATATAGAAAGAGTTTGATTGACTAGAAATAGACATGGTGGTCCTTTGACATGTACTAGATGTTTTCTAAGTTAAGATATCCTAGTTAAAATCACCGATTGGTCGTCAAGTAATGTTGTCTACTTTGTATTATTTCACGGTTGAAGAGTTACAGTTGAATGCAAGTTATTATTGCCACCAAAGACTTTGTTTAAGTTTAATGACAAAAGTACAAATGAAATTTTGTTTTTCTTATAAGGCTGGTGGGAGTGGAAGCAAACTCACCCGTCTTCACGTCAGTGCCACATTAGCTTTTAACAAACTCACAAAAACTCACCTACGAAAATAATGACACTCACTCAAACTCACTCACACTTACCTTTCATATTTATTTTTTTATTATTAAAACACACTCCACTCACAAAAAACACCCACAAATAAACCTAACCAAAAAAATAAAAACACTTGGGCCCACAAAAATTAAACTCATCCACGATGAGTGTGCCCTTGTTTTTTTTCCCTGGGCACAAACTCGCGCGCGACAATTTATAGGGGGAATGGGAACTCACGAGCTACTTCACAAACTCACGAGTGGGTTTAACCCCACTCCGACCAGCCTAAGTAAGGGAACAAATTTATATCATTCATTTTGGTTTGATTTAAAAGTCGAGATTAAACTAAAATTTTTAAAAATATATGAAGGGATTATTTTTGTCAAAAAGTTCAAAAGTTCTAAAAATCGGGCGGAGGAAATAAAGTTGTAAAATTTTGAACTTATTTTTATTACTGGAGATATTTTATTATTTTTTCGCTAGTGAAATATTACTGTTGATAAAAATCAGTTCGAAAAATTTACAATTTTAGTCCCTCCGTTAATTTTTTTACAATTTTTTGATATTTGGCAAAAATAATCTTTTCATATTTTTAATAAGATTTAATTTTAAGTAATTAATAGCTAAAATTAGTCATATTAAAAAAATCTAAATGTATAATATCACAATGTTTCTGCCACTATACACATTTTGCGGATAAGTTAATATTGCCTATTAGTTCGTGGTGCACAACAAAGATTTTTATTAGTAAAATTTAAACTAAATCGTGTTGTGCATCTAATATCTAAATAAAGCGAGGCTATAACACTAAAATATCTGGTACATAAAATAAGCAAATGCATGCTCATGATCTCAGAAGATTATTTTGCAATTTTAAGCAACACACAACAATAACTATGTACTCATCTCATTTTCTTTTCTGACGATTTAGATGCAATTTGTTTACATAAAAAGTGATCAATTTCAATTCTTTTTAAAAAAATTATTTAAATAAAATAAAACATTACAATAATAATTATACTAAAATCCTGCTAAAATGTTTTTAAAAATATTAAAAAATGCTTAACTAAAGACTAGAACGGTACCCGCGCAATGCGGCGGCGAGTATCAGACTAACAAATATTAATCTTTTACTTATTGTAAAGTTATAAAAAATCAAATTAAAAAACCCACTAAAAATTGAAAAAAACTAAAAGTTAATAATAATATATCAAAATGGATATTGAATTAAAAAGCACAAAATTTTAAAAAATAAAGTGAAATTAGATTATAAAAATAGTAAATAAATAAAAAGATTTTTCAATTTAAAAGAAAAAATGTTTTTTAAAAGTTTGTTAAAAAAGTTTGTTACAAAAGGTTGTTAGAAAAGTTTATAGCATATAATGTGGATGAAGATATCAACAACTTGCTTTATTTAGTAGGTAAAAAAGCCTGAATTTTCAGCCTTGCTATTTTAAGAAGGTCCCAAATGATTTATAAATAGTATATAGATTAAGAGGGTAAAATGTATAAAATAAAACTAACTCTGAAAATGATAAAATTAATATATTTTGTGAGGAGTTAAATAAAGCTTAATATACTAAGATTTAAAATTTAATACAAATTTTATCTAATTAAAACATAATTAAAACTAATATAATCTAATTAAAAAAAACTTATTCCATTCTTATGTTCGATCGAATCGAATCGATCGTGGCAACGAGATTGACCAAGTTTAAAACTGGTCGACCGAAACCAAAATCTCACCGTTGCTTTTTTTTAGAACGGCAAATGTTAGTGGTTAGTGGGTCGAGTCGTGCAATAACATCCAAACGGAAGAATGTCTTCTTTGACCCCTCGCCTAATTATATTAGACTTCTTATCCGCTTCGCCTGAAAGACCATTGACACCTCTAGAAATCCTTCCCCAATGAAAATCTCACCGTTGCTGATAGCCTTACTTTCGGAATTATATTTTAACTAATTTAACCATGAATGGCCGGTTTGGTTGAACGCCAAAAACAAAAACTAACTATTAAATTTGCATATGCAATTTGTCTTTTACTTTAGAGGTTAAATTTCCGCTCTAAGTTCTAGTATTGAAACTAGAAAATATATAACCAACAAAATATATAAAAGTTAGTAGTATTTTTTATAAAAAAAAGTATCGAAAACATTATCATTTAAACAAGCAGTTTGCAATTACAAATCAAGGAGCTTTTGGCATACTCGTATGTCGTATCCAAAGTATACAATGGCTCTTCACACTTGTGAATCCATTTGCCACATTACTAGCCACAACATTTGTCTTGAGAGAACAAGCGATAATTTTTTTTAGTTTATAGTTTGTGTATTGATAAATTAGAAATAACGTGTGTTTTGAAAATAAAAATGTAACGGTATACATATCATGTACTAAAAGAGAAAGTTTAATAATAATAAAAAGGGTTTTGCTAACGGCAGCCCTTAGGGTTGTTGTTAACATCTACATTTCAAAAAATTTGATAAGACACAATACAATGTTTAAACAAAATCATCTAAAATTACTAACAATCTCCTGAAATATCTCATAAATAAATTCAATTTAATCTTCTTATTGGTTAATTTAGCGAAAAATGCGGAAGATGTTTCTCACAATGTCTTAATATAAACGAATTTTATGGAAAGTTAGTTGTTATCGACAACCCTTAGGGCTGTTGTTAGCATTTCCCTAATAAAAAATTCAAAAATATTGTGCAACTGCACTTTTAGCGGCTTCTTCTCAACATGACATACGTCACCATACTCATGACGGCGCATTTTGGCGACCGCTTACAGTATAGTAACGACGCCATTTGATCGTCTACGTAGATTAGTGTTGGTGTTGTGTTGGCATATCCCACCGTATGAGAACATTGTTATTCTCGTCTAGTTGGGTAGTACTGAAAAAAGGTTCTCTCAAGTTGAAATCAACTTTATTAGTTAAGTTCTCCAATTATAACAAAAATAAATATATGTAGGCTCTATGTATTTTGATTGCCAACATGATCAATTAAATTACTTTCAAGTTGAGAGAATTTTGATCCGGTACTACTTGCATATCTCAACCATGACAACAATTGTGGACTTGTCATTTTAACTTTACGCAATTATATCCCTTTTAGATGGTATAGTTAAGTTTTTTTTTAACTTGTCAAAAAATAACACAATAAAACATGATCAACAAAACAAAATAACTTAAGTTGAAATAAAGTAGGTAGTTTGTACTTTTGTATTATAAAGAGGGTATATTTTGTGATGTGGTGTAAATGGGGAAGGACATCCAAATGTAGTACTAGCACTGTGATGGTTTACACCTATGTCCTCCTATTAACCTATGTACACTAGCATGGTCCATCATCTATTTATTTTCATCCTTTCCTTTTATTAAAATTAAATACAAAATGATAGAAACTATGTAGAAATCTATATTAAGTTATTAACACTAGTAAACTGTAAAAATGTCAACAAATTTTGCAATTAGTTAACAATGCAGTAACATAAATTTCACAAGGCCTACTCTTATTTTATCCGTCAAGCTCTAGTTACAATGCAAATTCTGTAATTGGTTAACAATAATACAACATAGTAGTACTCGTAAGTCGTAATATAGTATATTTCACCAGGTTCTTAATTTAATTATCCATCAGGCTCTCGTTACAATGCAGTTAGTTAGTTGGGACATCATTAATATATTCATGACATAATTAGGCTTAAACCAATGGAGAAATTCTGATTCAATGCGTATTTTTCCGTGTTACCTAACTTTTATAAGGCCAGATTGGCTGACGGTGGAAATTTACTTTTACATCAATGATATCTCAGATTTCTTTCTGCATTTAGAGTTTTAGACTATTCATTTTTCAATTTTACTAGAGGTAAAAAATTTACTGTCACGTCATACTTGTTTTTTTTCTTCTTAATTAATTGAATTCGTAAACTAAAAACGTAAGTAAAAACGTAAACGTAAACAAATTTTATTCGAAAAATTAAAATATTTATTTAATACGTAATACATTAAAATACTAGAATTCAAATACAATACGAAAGGAAATACACTAGTACATAGATAAAAAAAAACAAATATATATTACGATTAGTCTGTTCCCGGATCTGATTCGATATGTCCCTATAATAACTTTTCGACTGGAATAACTCATAATCAGCTTGTTCGGCTCTAACTTTCTCCTCCCACTCCTTTTTAGCCTTAGCTTCTTCTTTCAATATTTCTCTCAATAACTGCTCATCTAAGTATAATTGGTGTAACTCTATGTCAGTAAGATATCCATTTGAGTCGTTTACCGTTGGATAGGACGGGACGGGAAAAACATATTGGTGTGTATGTTGTTGTGATGACGAACAACCTATATGAGTTTGTGACAGAATTTCTGCCTTCTTATCGGGAGTAATGTTATCCATCCATTCAATTTTCTTTGAATTTGACTGTTCATTTTTACAGTCTTTTTAAACAAGGCCCTCTGCATCTCGAACTCATTTTCAGATTCTTGTTTTAAAAAAGTGTCAATCAAAACACGTTTCTCTTGCGAAATATAACAACGATTCTCATATGCTCTACGCATTTTATTTTTAGCATCACTTGCATAATCGAATTTAACGACGTTTATATTCATCGATTATTTTTAACCATAGCTTTGATTTCATCAAGGGTGTGTGAACATAACACGCCATTAATTTAAAGTTGTTTAAGAAAAGGAGTAGATATTGATTTTTTAAGTTGTGTGTGAATATATAGAAAGTTAAGAGGTATTTCATAAAGAGTAAATGGGGTAATAGAAAACAAGTTTTTTGAAAATATAACGTTAAGCTATGAAAATGAAGCCCATTATATGTGACTCACGTAAGGTGAACCTGTACATTTGACACTCGCGCATGACTTTGAAAGTCAGGTACAACTAACGCGTGAGTTTTTCCTACTCACCCGTGACTTTTATACCACTCCAAACATCTTAAAAGAATTAATAACATATGTTTGAATAACTATTATCAAAAAAGTATTACTGATTCGTTTATTTATTTCTTTTAATTTTTAAAGCATTTATAATAGAAAAGTTGTAAAACCCACATAAAATACATGAAAATACGAATTAATTAAAACTTTATATTAATTAATGCACGACAAGTGTTACGTATATTATTTAATTAATGTCAAGTATTTACGTATAATAAATATTGCACGACAAGACTTAACACGATAAAACACGAACTTAAGTCGCAGACATTTAACACACGAGAATTAAATAAAACACGAAAATAAATGTATATTAAAGGGGCTTGTTTGACCGGTTATCAAAGAAAGAACAAAGGGCACATGGTTAAAATATCAAACGCAGGAAATAAACTTTTCATTTTCATTTTACAAGATATCAAAAAGAAATAAGAACTAGGGTTTTATTGGTGTTGGTGCCGCTGGTTTTGCAAAAGAAAAGGGAAGGAGAAAAACAAGTTTAATCTTTGATCATTCGGGTATAGATCGTGTTTGTTTCATCCTTAAATCAATCATATTCGGTAATACTTTATCTTTTTCTTTTCATTATTATGAATCATGATTATTTATCAATTAATGGGTATGGACATGTTTTAAAAACAATTAAATAAGGATTAATAATCGGGTTGGTTGATTTAAGCACAAAAATCGAGACCATGGAGGTCTCGGTGGGATTGTTTCACCCACAGCCGCCGACCAAGTGGCTCGGTGGCTGGGTTATATGGTCAGCCGCAAGCAACAGGTCCCCCACGGTGGGGGGTTTGTTCACATCAGTGGCAACCGAGAGCCTTGTGCTCTCGGTGGGTATGTTGTACAGCTAGTGGGAACCACTGGCTTGCGGTGGGAACACCACATAGCCGGTGGCAAGTCGGCTGGGCAGTGGCAAGGCCACAACGCCGAAGGGAGTGTTTGTTGTTGTTTATTTGTTCGTGCAACCGAGACATAAGTCTTGGTGGGCTATGGTTGGGGGGGGGCTCGGCCAAACCGAACACCATAGGGTGTTTGATTATGAATTTTGCTAATTTAATTTTATACTTATAATAATTATTTAATTAATTATTCATGAAATTAAAAAGGACACCATTTAATTAAATTTAATTAAAGACTTAGTCTAATTAAATAATTACATTTTAACTATGGTATAATTAAATTAATTATACCCTTTAATTTAATTATTCAAGTATCAAGTTATGGTAAAGTCTTATTGATAAAAAACCATGTTTTATTATTAATTTATAATCACTTTAAAATCATGTTAGATTATTAATTAATAATTATTCGTAAGATTAAACTATGCTAAAGCAATTATTTAATGAACTTTACTCTTATACCATGAATGAATCAAAACTTATAAAATATGTTTATTAAGCCTCAACTTATGTGATATGCTTATTAAACAAGCTTATTACTATTTATGAAAACTTTCTATTTTTAGAAACTTACTATTTATGGAAACTTACTATTTTTAGAAACTCACTATTTATAAAAACTTACTATTTTTGGAAAGTTACTATATATAGAAACTTGCTATTTTTAGAAAGTTATTAATTATGGAAACATCAAGTATAATAACACATGAAACATGAAATACATTAATCAAGAACATATGAAACGTATAATACTAAGAAATACATGATAAACATGAATTAGTAAAACAAGTCAAGAACAAGTAAAACAAGTCAAGAACAAGTAGAACAAGTAAAAACAAGTAAATTAAACTAAGAATCAATATGTTATACATGAACAAACAACTCATACACGTCCTTTATTATGTAGCACTCGTGAAGTTGGAGTAGTACTTCCGTCTTTCATCTTCTTTCTTTACTTGACATAAGGTACAAATATTCCGTCTTTCAGTAAGGACATTCTCTTTCTATGCATGATTAGGATTCCCCGTTTGCTGCCATGTGTTTTCCCCAGTTTTCAATTCATAAAATGTTTTCATTGTTTGCCATGCTATTATTTTAAATTGCCTGAGCTATATGCATGCATGACCATGTTCACCTAGTTATGGAGGTACCATAACCATGACACTTGAAGCACCCGTGTCATGACTCTTCCGCGACGAAAGTGATTTCTCGCGGCGTCCCTTCAGTTGCTTTGGCCATTATTATTATTATTATTATCATGTGGGCGTATGGGTGCATCCTAGTACATGTTTGCAGGTTTACAAGGTGACTGTGGTGTGTGCTCTACATCCGTCACATTGGAGCTGATCCCTCCATCCAGACTTATATAATTAGAGTTCACCCCTCTAATTGCATGATGAGGTCACCCCTCTAAATATTCATACACGCTGATATATATCATGACCTATATGAGATCTTTGACATTTAAATTACATTTGCATGTATAAACATAAGACTTTTCAGTTATAAACCAATTTATAAAACATGTTCTAGGTTTTTCAGAACTTACACATATTCCGCCGCATTTCATATCTTACTTATGTTTCAGTTATTCTTATCATGACATTATATCCGTTCTCTGAGCGTATTGCTCAGCCATATTTTCTTTCCATGTCCCATACGATAGGTACACTAGGACGAACTTGAGAATTTGAGAGTACATGCATAGGATGGAAGCTACCTTAAACTTCTTTTCTTTTCTGCATTTTATATACTTATGCTTGGTTGGACAATGTTTAGTCCTTTTTTCTAATTTATTTACTTTATGCATGTGAGCTTATGTTTGGGGAGCCGATGTTTGTTTTCGGCTTTTCTTTATGGTCATTTATGTTTTTAAGACATATTACCTTACATGCTTTGATGACACGCCATAATTCATGTAACGATCTTCTTATCAAAGTGGGTCGTTACAATTATGGTATCAGAGCCCAAGGTTTCGACCTGTAGGCTCTAAAACTTGACCAATGACGAGTGGGTAGTCACCAGGATCTTCCTAGAACGATGTTTGTTACGTTTCGTACTGATATATTATGAGTATTGCTAATTCTTACTCACGATGTTTTCTTTTGTATTTTAACTAATATGGATTGAACCATAGTCGTCCATACTTAGTCATATATTGTCAGTCTTTTTGTTTTCTTTTGAATTTTAGACTGGTATGGGTTGAACCATAGTCGTCCATACTTAGTCACATGTCTTTTCTTTTGAATTTTGTGGGCTGAACCATAGTCGTCCACACTAGTCAATGTTAAACCTCTGTTGATTATGTTTTCATGTTTCTTATGTCGATATTGCTTTCATACTTTCATGTTGATTTCGTTTTCATGCTGATTATGTTTTCATGCTTACTTATGTTGATGTTGCTTTCATGTTCCTTCATGTTGATTATGCTTTCATGCTAGACATTGATGGATTTCGTTTAATCATGCTTTCATGATAGTCATGGTTAGTTTTCATTAATTATACTTTCATGATGGTCATTGTGGAATTTTGTTTAATCATGCTTTGTGCTTTTTCATGCAACTGGAATTTACGTCTACGTTGGAATAGCTAGGCTACCATGTTGCTCTCTTCAGTTTGGTCTTCAAACCATTTAATCGTTGCCTCCTTTAAAATCATATCAGATGGTTAACACTAGTACTGATCATATCATGTACATTCCATGTGTACGCCATGCACCGTATTCTATGTGTACTACATGTACCGTATTCCATGTGTACTCCATGTACCATATTCCAGGTGTATTCCATTTACCGTACTCCATGTGTATTCGCTAGTCGATTCTTAATTATCTCAGGCGTTTTCCACTTACCGATGTTGCTCAAGTGATGATGTTGCTTGCAGCTTGGAGATTCTACATAACAAAGACGAAGGTGATAGATCGGGACGACCAGACAAGAAATATACTTCATCCACCAGACGTTACCATTCCATTTTAGGTCTTTACCTTCTCAGTTATATGTCCCACATCACTCAGTTGTCTTTTCAGGCATAAGTGTGGGAACCGGTACCAGCCGGCCACTCATCAGAATAGTTACATGAATCACAGTCATGATAATGACCGTCATGGAACTGACAGACAAGACGATAATGACAACTATCGTGACAACAAATACTCTAGCAATAACGATAGAAACTCCGGTAACGGACGTGACCAGAAATACAAAGGGCCAACAGTCCAACCGATCCGCCAATTCTGGCATTTTAACCTAAAGTTTTTAGTTTTATTCGTATTCACTTCTCAAGACACATGTCAAGACATCGGGTCAAGACCCATGTCACACGCATATATTCTGAAGACATAAGTCAAGACACATGACTCACGTATATCTTCTGAACCAGACCCTCAGTAATTTAGGGTACCCTCCAAGGGGTATACCCATCCTATGGTGCCACATATGAATCAGACCACTAAAATTTCAGTACCATCACTGGCGTATTGTTCATGTTTGGACACGCAATGTTCGTTCTGTGTGAGACGGGCGAAACACATTCAGTGAGATCTGCCACGTTTACTTCATGTATCTACATGGCACCTTCACCTCTTGATCATATTACATATATCTACGCCTATAAAGACGCCGTTCGTATCACCCATGTGTACAAAGGCTTTCCTTTCAGTTTGACGACAAGATCCATTCTAGGTTATTAGTCCTTTCGGAGACATCCGATAAAATTCTAGGTTTTTCTTGAACGGCAGTTTGGTGCAGCGGAGTATCTTGCGTGCCACGGAGGCACCAAGTCTCTCGACCCGAGTTCGAATCATCTCACGAAGAGAATATCAACCCCATGCTAGCCATCCAGTTTCCCATTAAGGGGCTTCAAGGCATTGCGATGGGATTCAAACCCGCCTGCCAATTCTGAGAAAATCCCCCACATAGGGAATGACATGATTCAAACCCCTGACCTCCCCACATGGAGATTATAACCAAATGCATCCATCCAACTGAGTTAGACTTCATTTGCCGATAAGATTCTAGGTTATTAGTGCATTTCAAAGTGAATCATTAAAGATTAACTTTGCAATGTAACGATAACTCATTAACCAATTTCGTAAAAGTTCCATTAACGATTTACGAAAATATTCTTATACTTATTTATTTTATTTTATAGTTACTCTATCACGCCATGCGACGAAACACAAGTTGCAAACCTACTTGGTAACAAGCAATTGAAAATTGCAACTCATCTATCAAATGTTGCTCAAAATGTTGTTAGGTAATTAGTACTACTTCCCCGTCTCATAATAAGTGTCAAGTTTGACTTTTTCAAAGTCTTTTTTTATTTTATTTTGACCGTAATTTTTTTTATTTATGTTATATAATATTAGATGGAATTTATACTAATGAAAATATATTTTAAAACCGAATTTATCCATATAACTTTCATCAAGTTATAACACATATAATTATTTATAGTTAAAGTTAAAAAACAAAGACTTGTAATATTACATAGTGGACATTTAATATGAAACGGAGATAATAATATATATATATATATATATATGTGAATTTAGTACAAATGAATTTACACTTTGCCTAGAGTCCTTCCTATACTTTCTTGTAATTTAAAAATGATTTAAGGTATTTATTAAAGATGTAGACAACACAAATGCATATGCAAATTATTATTGACAACCATTTCTTTTCTTTTTATACATTTATAATTTACAACTATACACACAGTTTCTTCTATTCATTGTTCATCCCCCACACACACACTATCACACACACATAAACACATAATAAACCCCAAAACGACACCGTTTTGTAATTCGCAACTAACTCACCGGATCCGTTATTTTTCCGGCGACATTTTCGACCAAACTCCGGGCATTTTCATTTTCCGATGGGAATGCCCGAACGATGAGCAAATCTGATAACCATAACCAAGAAGAAGACGAGCAAGAAGACGAAGAAGACTGTTTTCACGAGTCGTTAGATCGTATTCTTTCATCATCTTCGACTACATGTTCATCTTCTGATAACGATGATGATGACGTGGCATTTGATGACGTCAGCCCTAACTACGACGTGTGGATCTCTCAGCCGTCGTTATCCGTCGAGGAGCGACGGCTGCGGTTGCTCCGGCGTATCGGGTTAAGTGATTTGAAGCTAGGTAAGTCTGTTTCAGCTGATCAGTTAGATTTAAACGATAACGATGACGTGGCGGAGGGTGATGATGACGTCATCAGGCGTGTGGTTGTTAGATCTAAAAGTGTAGATAATAATAATAATAGTAATGAGAATTTTAATAATGTTGATAGTAATAATGATATAAGAAAGGTTTTGGATAAATCGCCTAGTGTTAACGGTAAGCCGCCTACTGGTAAAGTTGCGAGGCGTAGCGAGGAGATTGCGAATGTGAATGTGAATTTGGATGAGAATGTGGATTGTATGATTAAGAATTTGGATAACGGGGAGGAGTTTTTGGTGAATGAGGTGCGTGAGGACGGGATGTGTGGGAATTTGAAAGAGGTAGGGACGGGGAGGCATTTGACCATGGAGGAGTTTGAGATTTGTGTAGGCCATTCGCCGATTGTTCAAGAGTTGATGAGACGGCAGAATGTGGAATCCGGGAGTGAGATGGAAAGGGTGGATGGGGGGAGTGGGAGTGGTAGTAAGGCGAAGAAGAAAGGCGGGAGTTGGTTAAAGAGTATTAAGAATGTGGCGAGTTCGGTTACTGGGAGTGGGAGTAAGGAGAGACGGAGTAGTGACGAGAAAGATACGTCGTCTGAGAAAGGCGGGAGAAGGTCTAGCTCTGCGACGGATGATAGTCAGGACGCGTCGTTTCATGGTCCGGAGAGGGTGAGAGTGAGGCAGTATGGGAAGTCGTGTAAGGATCTTACGGCGATGTATAAGAGTCAAGAGATTCAGGCTCATAATGGTTCTATTTGGACTATTAAGTTTAGTTTGGATGGTAAATATCTTGCTAGTGCGGGTGAGGATTGTGTTATTCATATATGGCAAGTTGTTAGCTCGGATAGGAAAGGCGATCTATTGTTTGATAAACAAGAAGATGGAAATTTGAATGTTTTATTCATGTCAAATGGGTCGCCAGAACCAATTTCGTTGTCAACAAATGTGGAAAGTATGCCTGAAAGGAAGAGAAGAGGAAGACTATCGATAAGCCGCAAGTCTATTAGCCTGGAGCCTATCGTAGTACCGGATACCGTCTTTGCATTGTCAGAGAAACCAGTATGTTCCTTTATCGGACATTTGAATGACGTGCTTGACTTATCTTGGTCCAAATCTCAGGTTAGCAAACATTTCTAATTTATCTACCTGTAATGCACTGTCTGTCGTGAATGCTATCTGTTAGATAATCATAGCAACCCACATTTCAGTTATATTACTGTTAACCTTGATCCTAACTAGACTTAATTACAACTACGTAGGATTTATCAAATGATTATGAAGCACTAGGTACATGCATATGTTTATGGTTTTGGTCGACGGAGACTTTATTTAGTGAGGGTTTCAATTTGCTTTCAGAAAGTATGTGATGTATATGCGGAGTGATAATTATGAGCTTTTATTAAAAAAACAGGTTGTGAGGTAAAGAGAAACCATTATTCGTATGCAGCTGTGAATAGTAAATAAAAAAATATGCTTCTGTCTCAGGATAATGGAAAATAGCTTAGGAGTTATCGAGGGACAGAGTGAGAGACTACTTAATAGAGTGGGCGAGATCGCTAGTAGTCATTCCTTATTATGTATGCAGTCTTAGATAGTTAGATTACTTAACTGTGTTAATTCGGCTCACATAAGTTACCCTGTAGACTTGTCCTTGTACCGCCTAGACACATAATGTCTTCTCACATACAGTATTAGCTTATAATCTTGCTGCTTTCAACTTACAGTCCAAAGATTCCCCTGTCGTCGTAGATGCTATTTGTCATTTGCAAAGCTTAAATTCAACCATTGCGTAACCATTTCACGAACGGATGTTTCCTCGAAAAGCAGATTTTATATAACATCCGGTAGAAGCGTCGTGTAATCCTTTTAGAATGTCTGGGATTTCCGATTGCCTACTCATAGGGCTGAGCATTATAGACCAAGGACCGAACCAAACTGTGAAACCGGATTGAAAGTCCACCCTTTCCCTCATTTTCAGTCCTCGGTCTGGTCTGGTCCAGTTTGGTCTTACGCACGACCTGACCAGAGAACGGGGCCTGGACCGAACATTTCGTATGGTACCTTCAAGCAAATACTTAGAATAGTATATAGAAGGCCTAGGAAACTGCATTTGATCGGTAATTTCTTGTGGCCGTCAAAATCGTCTGGTCTACAAGATTTATGACCACAAGAGGGTACTGGGACGGGAGTATGGGACAGATGAGTAAAGTCTTACATTAATTAGAATTTGTGTATTGCGTTATCTGGGGCATGATTTTAGTGTATTTAACCTGTATGAAAAAGTGGATATATATCATTTAAAAAAATTGACTATAAGTAGAATATCATTTATTAAAGTGATATGAAGTACATTTATTTAAATAGTTGTAAAGAAGTTGAAATGTTTACATTCTATCCAAAATGTGCTGGTTTATCATCATTAATTGCTTGCTAAAGGATCTTCTAGTACATATAGTTTATGGTATGATTCTTGTTTAGCAGTGCTATTTGGATGCTTACAAATCCAAAGTGCGAGCTGCTGAAACAAATCGGGTAGCTTCTTGTTGGATATGGTTGATATAAAATGTGTTTTCATTTATAAGAAGTTAAGAACTATGACTTTGTTCCTTCGTAGTACGAAGTTATATTTTTGAGTAGTGAAGAGTCTCACCCTTCTATTATATCACTCCTGGTCACAGAATATGAAGAATTTTGTACTATTCTTGTGTTATTTGAAGGGTTGTGTTAACTCAAGTTCACGACTATATATGTCTTATTTGTAGAAAGAGCTGTGAGACATGTTATCAATTATAATGATGCTATTTCTGTTACTTATATACTTATATACATTAAGGTGTATAATGACATATATTCTGTATATTATGACGAAACATAAATGAAAATTTGTGTTGATGGTAAGTTTTTTAATCTCAGCATTTGCTCTCATCCTCCATGGACAAAACAGTTCGGTTGTGGCAGTTGTCTAGCAAGTCATGTTTGAAGATCTTTTCTCATAGTGATTTTGGTAAGAACAAATTACACGTGATTTATGTTCCTGCCACTTAGAAAAAATCTTAAATCCGCTATTATCATACAGGTGATGCTTTATGACTGATTTAAAACTCACCATCTTCCTCTTTTCTTCATTATTGTTTCTTGATGCAGTGACTTGTATCCAGTTTAATCCTGTTGATGATAGATACTTCATCAGTGGATCCCTAGATTCCAAGGTTCGCATATGGAGCATTCCTGATCATCAAGTTGTTGACTGGAATGATCTGAAGGAGATGGTCACTGCTGCTTGCTATACACCAGATGGACAGGTAGAGCCATAAATCATTATTCAGTGACAACTTCAACTTTATGCTCCAAATTTTACTTAATGGCTGAAGAAATTGTTTGTTGTTCCTTGAAGGCGGCACTAGTTGGTTCATACAAGGGGAGCTGCCGATTATACAACACAACCGGTATGCTTATTGTCTACTTGCTATTTTAGTCTTCTTAATTTGCTTTAATTCTACTACTAATACTTTTTTATATATATCATTCAGAAAACAAGTTGCAGCAGAAGGGTCAGATCAATCTACAAAATAAGAAAAAGAAGCCACACCATAAAAAAATCACTGGTTTTCAGGTGATCAAGCTATTACATGCTAGAGCTGGCACTTCTGACACATTCACATTACCTTGTGAATGGGTCAATTTCGGTTATGTTTTATTTCAAATGGGTCGAATAAAAAGTTAGTTAAAAGGGGAACGGGTCTAACTTGGTTGAACTGGTCAAATGGTTGCAAGTTGCCAAAAGTCTATTTTTAATGTACATAATCTCCTAATTGTTTAATTTTCAGATTTTTTTCGGTAACAATGGTTTCCGATCCTTTGGCCGACAAATATGTAACCATAATTGACCCTTTGTTGGTATTTATAAAATAGCAAACGCGTCAATAAAGTAAACCAACCGCGATGCCTTTAGGGTCATGATTCTTTTTGGTTTATTGCCGCTAACTGATGACTAGAATTCGGTTACAGTTTGCTCCAGGAAGTACATCAGAAGTGCTCATAACATCTGCTGATTCACGAATTCGTGTTGTTGATGGTTTTGATCTGGTTCACAAGTTCAAAGGTAAAGAAAGACTTAGCATGTGATCTTCCATGACATATGTTTTTTATTTATTATTCTATATTTTGTTACAGGGTTTCGCAACACAAACAGCCAAATATCAGCCTACCTGGCAGCAAATGGAAGATATGTGGTCTCCGCCAGTGAGGATTCTAATGTCTATGTCTGGAAACACGAAGGTGATTCACGAGCCAGTAGAAGCAAAACTGTTGCTGTTACTCAATCTTATGAGCACTTCCACTGCCAAGATGTATCAATGGCTATCCCATGGCCTGGTATGACCGACACCTGTTGGGGTCTTCAAGAAAGTGAACCTAACATGGTAAATGGGGAACTTGACCAGTTAGATGAGATGTCTACGGCTAACCATCCCCCTTCCCCAGAAAGTGGAACCAATGGAAAAGATGGTTCACCATTAACTTCTGGTTCTAGCAGCAGCCCACTTCATGGAACCATGTCTAGTGCAACCAATGGTTACTTTTTTGATAGGATGTCTGCTACATTTCCAGAGGAAAAGCTTGTTTCGGCTGCTACTAAGAACCGGAGTCCCCGTACCAGCGTTGACTTTTCAAACGGGATAAGCCCAGGAAAGTCTGCGTGGGGTATGGTGATCGTGACAGCTGGACTACGTGGGGAACTTAGAACATTCCAGAATTTTGGAATGCCGGTTCGGATATAAGTGGATTGTTGTACAGATAGCTTCAAGGATTCGTAAAACTAGCAGAAGGGTCTTGTTTTCTTTTTGTGCTACTTCTGCGTGTTCAATTTCGGAACTGATGAAGGAGCCAGTTCTTGTAGGAAAAAAATAGAGGTGTCAGAAAAAATAACCGAAAAATGGAGTAAAAAAAAAGGGAGAAAAGAATACGGTTCTAGAAAGCTACAATGAATTGTAGGGACTTGGAGATATTAATTTGTATTTTTTTTCCGATTCAATTCTTGTGTATTCAATCTTGTGTATCTTCTTAACTTATTTTGTGTTGGTGGAAATGAATGAATTCTTAATTGTGTATACATTATACAGTAACCTTGTTTTACAATCCTTGGTGTTCCTAGCCATTAAGTCGTAATAAATATCGGACCCTTGAGGAGACATTTTGGACAGAAGTCAGAAACTGGTCCTGTGATCGGTCGAAACACTAATTGGTTATAACGATTGATCGATACGTTACCTTGACGTGACATTAGACAATTCATTTCATTTGATACAACAACAATTGCAATTTACAAATAGAAACACGCAACGCAGCTGCTAAAATTATCTTACAAATAAAGTATCAATTAAAATAACAATATTATCCAAAGTCTTTGGACTCCCATCCCAAGCCCATAACATTGGAGGTAAAAAACATAAACTTTGGGCAGTGCACCTTATAATCCTCAACAGGCATGTGCTGCAATCTAATTCTCATTTTCTGATTGGTTGCTTAAAACATAATATTATCCACTTACTAAAAATGGTTAAAAAAAACACAACACCCAACACTATAAATAGTAACATGACCCAACATTCACAATCATCACAGGCATTCAACCAAAATCAATTCCCTCCAAATACCCTATTCAAACTTCAATTAGCAATGGCTCTCCAAGCTACCTCTTTCTCTGTTCAAAATTTTGCTGGAAAGACCAATGCAACTAATTTGAAGGACTCGACCCTCTTCGGCGTTCCACTCTTGGATAACCGAAAACTTGATATCACTTCATCTGTGTCGAAAAGCAAGGTATGTAAATAGGTGGAACATACTATGAGTTTGTGTAACATGTAACATACTAGAATGAACATGCTTGTATGTTCATCGGATGGTTTTTAAAATTTGTTAAAAACATTTATACACACATGTGTATCTTTACTCTGCTACTAAAAGGCCTGAATTTTTTACTCTTTGCAGATGGAATTCACCCGAACAAAAGTTTTCAAAGCCCAAGCTGTAGCCACCACAAGTGCTCCAGCAGTGACCCGTGCCACACCAGATGGTAAGAAAACATTACGAAAAGGCAGTGTCATTATAACGGGAGCTTCCTCCGGGTTAGGTCTAGCCACAACAAAAGCTTTAGTAGAAACCGGAAAATGGCACGTGATTATGGCATGTAGAGACTTTCTAAAAGCAGAAAGAGCAGCAAAATCAGCAGGGATATCAAAAGAAAACTACACAGTGATGCATTTAGACCTTGCCTCGTTAGATAGTGTTCGTCAATTTGTTGCTAATTTCAAGCAATCGGGTCGTCCACTAGACGTATTAGTATGCAATGCAGCAGTCTATCAACCAACAGCTAAAGAACCGACCTTCACAGCAGACGGAATCGAGCTAAGTGTTGGTATTAATCATCTTGGTCACTTCTTACTTTCAAGATTGTTGCTTGATGACATGAAACAGTCCGATTACCCTTCAAAAAGACTCATAATCGTTGGCTCGATTACTGGAAACACTAACACTTTAGCAGGAAATGTGCCTCCAAAGGCTAATTTGGGTGATATGAGGGGTTTAGCCGGTGGTTTGAACGGGTTAAATAGCTCAACTATGATTGACGGGGGTGCTTTTGATGGTGCGAAAGCGTATAAAGATAGTAAGATTTGTAATATGCTTACAATGCAAGAATTTCACAGAAGGTACCATGAAGAGACTGGCATCACATTTGCTTCGTTATACCCCGGCTGTATTGCTACCACGGGGTTGTTTAGAGAACATATTCCACTTTTCCGAATGTTGTTTCCTCCATTTCAGAAATTTATTACAAAAGGGTTTGTTTCCGAAGATGAATCTGGCAAAAGACTTGCTCAGGTATGTCACTAAAAGATAAGCTGTATAAGCATTCTCAAACACTGTTAAAAACTTAAAATTGCTTGTGTATATGTTGTGTCAAATCACAATAAACAAATAAGTAGGTTGAAGAACATACCTAAACTAAAAGGGTACGTGTCTGTTTTTCTAGTGATTTTACAATGTAAATTGATGAAAGTTTATATTGTGTAGGTTGTCAGTGATCCAAGCTTGACGAAGTCGGGTGTGTACTGGAGCTGGAACAAGGATTCTGCTTCGTTTGAGAACCAGTTGTCGGAAGAAGCAAGTGATTTGAGCAAGGCTCGTAAGGTCTGGGAGATAAGCGAGAAGCTTGTCGGATTAGCTTAAATTTACAATATATTGATGAAGGATGGAAGGTATGCAGTTGCAATTGATCGAGTGGAGGAACTTGGTGCAGTTTTTACTTTTTTTAACAGTTATATGTGATGTAACTTTAGTTTAGTTACAATAAGGAAATCGTTAATCAAGTTCCTCATGTGTGAAAAAGTTATGGAAAACCATGTCATAGATGGATGAGAGAATGTTCAAAAATAACTAAGTAGCGGCTTTTTTTTAACGGCGATTTTATTAAAACTAGCAAGGAGCTAGAAACAAACAAAAAGCTACAAAGGATTACAAGTATGAACAAACACTAGCCGGATCACTAGTCCAGTTTAGCCAACATGGTTTACAATTCCTACTCCTATGAGAAATCCATAAGTGGGTTATGTCATCACCGATTAAGTCTTTCCTCGGAGGTTTAACATCGAAACATATCCTGTTGCGTAGATTTCAGATTGCCCACAAGTTTTGTAGCGACTTAACAAACAAACTATTTTATTCAACGACTTCACCAACGTGCTTGTTTATTTTGTGACTATCAATGTTATAAGATGAGAGGGAAAAACACAGTATATATATATATATATATATATATATATATATGTTGTTGACACAATGCTGGCTTTTGCCTTGACCCATCTTGTCTTGACTCATTGTGCTCTATGCTTTATTATCACCCCCACAAGTTGGCATTGAGTAAGGATTATAAATGCCTAACTTGGAGAGACAATTGTAATGTAGAACTCTGCTAAAATCTTTGGTAAAGATGTCTGCCACTTGATGTTTAGAAGGAACAAAGGATGGTAGAATGTCTCCACCCTAGATCTTGTTTCTGACAAAGTGGCAGTCAATGTCAAAATGTTTGGTTCTTGCATGATGAATAAGATTAGAGGCAAGGGCAATGGTAGAGGCATTGTCACATAGGATTAGAACCGGGGTAGAGACTTGAATTTGTAGGTCTTTGAGCAAACAAGTGAGCCAACTTATCTCACAAGAATTATCAGCTAAGGCTCTATATTCGGCCTTAGTGGAGGACCTGAAACACTCATTGTTTCTTTAACTGTCAAGAAATCAAACTTGAGCCTAGAAAAATACCATAGCCAGAAACAGATTTCCTTGAGAATGAGCAACTGGCCGAGTCACTGTCACAATAGGTGAGAAGATCGAGGGAGTTGTGTGTAGGAAAGAAAAGGCCTTCACCTAGGCAAAGTTTGAGGTATCTAATAACTCTTGTTAAAGCAGTCATATGTGAAGTTCTAGGATCCTTGAGAAATTAGCTTAAGTTCTGAGCAGCAAAAGAGATATTTAGTCTGGTGATGGTGAGGTAAATAAGTTTTCCAACTAGTGTCCTATAAAGAATGAGATCACTAAGTGGAGTGCCATCTATGAGATTAAGCTTGGTGTTTGGTTCAATTGGTGTAACATAAGGTTTTAAGTCTACAACTCCAGCAAGCTTGAGAAGGTCTAAGGTGTATTTCCACTGTGTCATAGCCAAACCAGAGGAGTTTCTTAAAAATTTAATGCCCAAGTAGTTGTGTAGCTTGCCTAGATCCTTGATGCTAAAGGTTTTATGAAGTTGTTGCTTGAGGAACTCAATGTAGGACTTGTCTGCACCAGTGATTGAAATATCATCAACACAGATTAAGATAGAAGTTTGAAGACCATTCCTGTTGATAGTGAGAAGAGAGGTATTTGCAAAGCTTTGCTTGGATCAGTGTCCCAAAAGAAAAGTGGTAAGTTTCTCAAACCATTGTCTATTGGCTTGTTTGAGGACATATAGAGATCTGGTTAGCTTGGAGACTGTGTTAGGTGGTAGTGAGTGAGAGTAGCATTGGGACATTGTTATATACACCTCTTCATGAAGGTAACCATGCAGAAATGCTTATTGATGTCTAACTGCTCAATGTGCCAATTCTAGGTGATAACCACATCAATAAGAGTCCTCACAGTTACCGTCTTAGCCACTTGTGTATAGGTTTCTTTGTAGTTAATGCCTTATTTTTTATTGAAACCTTTGGCAACCACTCTGGCCTTGTACCTTTCAACTATACCATCAACATGATATTTGATCCTATATACCCATTTATGGCGAATAACAGTCTTTCCAGGAGGTAACTGAGTAAGAACCTATTTTTTGTTACTTTCTAAGGCCTGAATTTCCTTACCCATTTCCTCAATCCATTTTGAATCTTTAGAGGCTTGGATGTAAGAATGTGGTTCAACTGATCTATTTTTGCTATTAAGTAGATGAAAGGATTTGTGTGTAAGGTTTGAATAATTTAGAAAATTAGAGTGATGATGTTTAGGAAGTGTACAATGATAATCAGGCCACTTTGCTGGTGGATGTTTGATTCTGGTTGAGGTTCTGTGAGAGGTAAGTTGGGTAGTTGGTGCTAGTGATGGTGATGGTGATGGTGATGGTGATGGTGATGGTGATGGTGATGGTGATGGTGATGGTGGTGTGGTGTGACGTAAGAGCTTAGATGGTGGTGATAATGGAGGTATAGTTGAGGTAATTAGTGTATGGTTGGTGGATGATGATGATGTGGTTGGGTTAATTGGTTCAGTGATAGGTGTAAGAGAAGTAGTGAGAGGTGTATAGCTTTGTGGAGGTGTAAAGTAAGGAGATGAATGGGAGTGTGTAAGATAATTTTAGGGAGTTAGAGGTGGTGAGTGAAAGGGTAAAATGCGCAATTCAAAGGTGACATGCCTGCTTGTGTGTACTTTTGTGGTAATAGGATCATATAAAAGATATCATTTTTGTGTTTGTGGATGACCAAGTAAAACAGTGGGGATGGCTCTTGGATTAACTTTATCTGGTGTATGACGATGGAGGTAAGTTTTGCAGCTACTGTTTTTGAGGTGATCAAGTGTAGGTGGTTTGTTATATAACATTTTGATAGGTGTGAAAACACCCATCCTTTTTACCACTTAATTACGATAATAACCGAGCCAAAACGCGTATTTTATGTCATTTATGTCGGAATTATGCGTGGTTTATGTTTTTGTTGTGATTTAGGACGAAAAAGTGAAAAGTGGAGAAATCACGACATTCACGGGCTTTTATCGAAGAAAAAGACGAAAGATGAAGTCGAAAGATCAAGAGTGGAAAAAGAACGGAAGTCCAAGACCAATTCTGAAGATTTATCGAAGAAAAAGTCAAAAGACGGAAGTTTACTAAAAGCCGAAGAACTCGAGTCTTATTTATGAAGAAAATACAAGACGAGTTTGAAGAAATCCCAAGACAAAGTCCAAGTATTAAGAAGATTAACAAAAGATTAAGAAGATCAAGGACCTAAGTGTGCAATTAAGAGAAAGAAGAAATAGGGAGGAAGCTTCCTAAGCTCCTCCCTAATCTCCCTATATATAGTGACCAACCTCATTTGTTTAGAGTTGTTGGGTGGCTTGACAAACCACCCCTTCCATAATTTTTCATTCCTTGTTATTTTTATTGTATTTGCACCTTTAATTTCTTTCCTTTAATTCAAGTAAGTGTTTTTAATTTTGTTATCTTAAATCTTCTTTACCTTTGATCAAGCTTTTAATCTTTCATCTCTTTCTACCTTTCTTTGATTCTAGTTTACTTTTGGTGCGAATTACTTATGATCTGTGTTGTTCATTAATGTTTCGTGCTTAAAAAGTTCATCTTTTTATGGTTTGATTTAAAAGTTTGTTATTTTGAGGTTGGATAAGTTGATACAAGTGCTTATTTGATCCGGTTTAGTCATTGATTCGTTTTAGTTTGGTGTTAAGCTTATCAATATAGCTTATTCATTAGCTTTTCCGAATCCCATATAAATCGGAAAGGGTTATAAACCCCTTTCCGATCGTGTTATTCCGAGCAGCCTTTCCCCCCTTTTTCCGATCACCCAATCGGAAAAGGGTTTTGAACATTCCAATCTGCCTCCTTTTTAAATATTCCGATCAGGAATTTTTGCATGTTGTTCCGATTTAACCTATCCCCGTATTCCGATTGGCATCATTTCTTTAATATTCCGATTGTGCTAGTTTCCCTTCATTCCGATTTGGTTTTAGTTTAAACATTCCGATTGTAGTCTATTTTCAACATTCCGATTGGGACCCTTTGTTTAATATTCCGACCGGATGGAGTTTGTCTACATTCCGATCTGGACTCTTTTAACATTCCGATCATGCATCATTCCGATGGGTACATTCCGATCGGATCCGTTGGGATTCCGATCGGGTGTATTCCGATTGGGTATTTTTGTTTTGTTTTGTTTTAGTTAAAGTGGCAATTTCTCTCGTTTTATTTTTAGTTCAGTTTTAATTCGTTTTGCATTTTTATTTAATTGTCAATTTACTTTTCGTTAAGTTTTAATTTTACGTCATTTAATTTCACGTCATTTACTTTTAACGTTTTAAATATTGCACCGTTTACGTTTCAACTAGTTTTAGTTTTAATTTCCCGTCCTTTATTATTAAGTCTTGCACATTTATTTTACCAAATCCAAAAATATTTGTTTCACCAAGAACAACTAATCTCACACAATTAACCAGAAATCAATTCGATTAGACACCGGGAAAACGAACTCTTTCAACTAGTAAAATCTCTTTATTAAAATGGCGCCGCTGCCGGCTCTTTTCGTGAGGATTTACGGTTTTTTGTGAGAGACGCGTTGGCTTTTGGGATCCGTTTACTTGTGAACGTTATTTTTCGTGTCCAAATATTTTCAAAAATCCAAAAACATTTGAAAAATCATAAAAAGCATTTCTTTTTCAAAGTTTTGCACCAAAAATATTCTTCTTGCTTATCTATCTTTCTTTATGGATTTTTATGTCCATTACGTCGGGCGCGGGAGACGATTTTACGGGAACGACTCTTGTCAATGGTGTACATGTGAGCGGTGCGGAAACGATATCAAAGATACACAACTAATACCAGGATTTTGTCCTTTGTGCCACTCACTTAATTCGTCCTTTTTGAACCCACCTACTCTTTCCCCGTGCATCTATTGTGGAAGCGATTCTCATTGGCATGTTTCGTGCCCGGTTCAATACCCGTCTGTTCACGGACAAGAACCGGGGTACAATTATGACAATGAAAATAGCTATCCACAAGACGCACCCGACTTTTCTCCTTACCCTTCTTGCCAAAATTGCGGGGGTCCTCACGATACCTATTATTGTCAACCAATGAATTGTTATGAGCAAAATCCGTGTCCTCAGTTTTCTTCACCAACGGATTATTATGAACCAAACCCGGTTTCTAATTCTTCTCAACCGATGAACTACTATGAGCCACAACCATGCTATAATTCAGGTTTTCAACATTTTGAGCCCCCACAACACCCCATCGATCATCAACCCTCCTTCGAACATTTGAGCTCCCACGAACAATGGGATACTCTTGTTAAGCAAGGTCAACAACTTCAAGAAGCTTTCACCAAGATCATCGAGAAATGTCAAGAGGATCAACGACAGGAGCAAATATCGAATATCGAGACTTATACTCCTCCTCCGGTGTATCCATACTATTACGATGATGATGACGATGAGCCTACTATTTCTTGGAATGATCTTACTGCTCAATGTCCTAGTGAAATTGTCATCCCTCCTCTCAATATCCCAAACGTGTCCAAGGATTGTGATACATTGCGTAAGCTTAGTGATGTTGGTCTTGATAAAGTATTTGATGATGAGATTTGTGACATACCGGCTGCTATGGAGCTAGAGGACGACGTTGCTCTTACGGAAGAGGTTGATCCTAATGATGTCGATTTTTCTCCAAGCTACGAGAAATTCACTTTTGAAATTTCTCAATCTCCACCGGGAGATGCGGGTGATGACGATTCATTCTCTCCGGTTTACGAGAAGTTCACCGATGAACATGATCTTGTGGATAAGGTGGAAGACGTGCTTCTTCGCGATAGATTACGGAAAGTGCACCTTCTTATTGCTCAAATCGAAGCGTTGACTTCTCCTCCTCTTTCCGAGTCTTTGCCTCCATCTATTCCTCCCGTTGAAGATAATGACCCATTGCTGGAAGAAATTGACATTCACTCCATACCACCAGGTAATGATGACGATGATATGGAGGGGGACATTATTTTTGATAATTTGCTGCAGGAAGATATTGTCCCAAGTCCCCCTCCCGAGCACCTTTCATCATCCCCTTTAGCCACTATCACGGAGGATGAGTGCTTTGACCCGGGAGGTGACCTTGATTATGCTATGATTGATAACAATACGGCTTTGCCGCTTGCTCAGCATCCATTGTCTTTGGGGGAGGACAATATGCTTACTTTACCCACCCCACCTCCCGTGGACCTTGATTTCACATACTTTTTGTATGTTGAAAGAACCTTTCTCCCATTCAAGACTTATCCCCCCGCCTCTCCTTTGTTGATGTCAACCGGGAACGAGGACAAGGTCTTTGATCCCGGTATTACATTCGAGGCTTCCCCATGGACTATTTAATTCGGGGACGAGTCAGGCTCGTGACTCGGTTAACAAAAACAAGCGCTTTTTGGGAGGCAACCCAATTATCTATCTATTTTCACCATAAGTGTAGGGGGGAGCCCCGTGGTGTTTCTTGCTTTCTTTCTTATCATGTGCAGGGATTAGAGCTTCAAAGACACACTCTTGATGACTTTTGACGAACCGTGATTCCGTGTTCCCTTCTTCCCGGTTCTATCCTAAACTCTTTTCGATTCACTATTTTATATTTTCCAATATTAAAATAGGAATCTCTTTAGTTGTCCCTTTCTTAGCGAGATTTAAACAACGTGCACAATGTCCTAAGTGTAGGGGAGTTTACTCCCACATGCTTAAACATTGAGGACAATGTTTATATTAAGTGTAGGGGGACTTCTATCAAAGTTAAGTGGCCTTTTCCTTGTATTTGTCCTTATTTTAACCGGAAAATCGACTTTTCGACATTTTTCAAAATTTTTAATCTATTTTGGCCTAATTGTATAAGTTGTTTTTCCCTTTGTATAGTTATTTTCTTTCTTTGCTAGAATAAATCTTTAATAAAGTGGTTTTAATTTTCAAACGTTGTGAATCTTTTGACTCAACCCGAGTTTACTTATCTAAGTTTACTCTAGCTAGTATCCTTAACGTGTTTAGGTCAAGTTTTGCTAGGCTTTTATATAGGGAGCTATAAAACGTGAAAGTCTTAACTCTCACGGGTTAAGAACAAGAACTTTTCGCAAGTTCCTATAATTGATCCTAGAGAGTCGTTTATCAAGGGAACTTTAAAACGCGATTTCTAAACTTGAAAAAGTCTAAGAGTTTGCAAGATCCTATAGGCGACTCGAAAACCCAAAACTTTGATTTAATAGGCTAAGCATCCACGAGTCTCATTACTTGAGATTTTAAACTGTGGAGAACGAGAGATGATAGAGCCAATTATAAGTTTGGTATTCTTTCGTGAATTTATGTGAGTTAATTATAAGCCTATTCTCCCATCGCTTGTTAATAAATTTATCTGCAATAAATAAGGTTGTACGATTTGAAAAGTTACTTAGCTTCTAGCCCAAGATCGTTTAAAAGTTGCTCGGTATTAATTAGAGTTCATAGCCAAGGCATAACTTATTGAAGCGGGATGCGAAGATTGGCGAGTCCGAAAAGGCCCTAACAAGGCATGAGGGCTACATTTTGTTGCTAAAGATCCAAAAGTGATGTGAAGAATCATTTATCGAAAATCAATATGAAGGATCGAGACACACGACGAAAAGCAAATGCTCCCCTAAAGATCATGGAGAAGTCTATCCAAAAAGACCCTAACAAGGTATGAGGATAAATAGATCCAAGTCCTAAAAGGAGGCGGATCGTTGTATATCAAAGTCCAAAAATAAAGATTGGAGAAAAATGAAGAAGTCGTGGTCCAAGTATGAATCTCTCAAAACTTCAAGTGAAGAAATTCCATTATGAAGAGAAGACCATAATTTCATGAACGTCTCTTAAGGTTTGAAGTATGAAGTCGCTGCCAAATATCGGTCCGAGAAAGGTCTCAAATCGCGAAGCGAGTTATGCCAAGATATGAACTTTATGAGGCCCCGAGAAGCAGTTTTAAAAGATTTTGTCCTTTAGCTAACTATTGATTAAATCGTTCACTTTATTTTCGGATTAAATAATTATCGAAATAAGTCAAAAATGCATCCTCGTGATCATTCAAGACAACAATAAAATATAAGAGATACACCTAGGAATAAGGGAGTCTAAGTGAGTAATTGGCCCACATGAGTTCGTGTTAGTTTGCTAACTTATAATAACAATGATCTCGTTTTTAAGCTTGGTTTGGAGAAAGTGAAAACTTGAGGATGATGATCATTCACGACATTTCCAAAACCCAAGGTATGTTTTTAATCTCTTTACTTTGAATGTTTATAGTTTTCTATCTCTTTAATAAAGGCCAACGTGGATTAATTATGATGAAAAATGTAAACTTGCTTAGTAACTAATGCATTGCACGAGGACATTGCAATGGTTAAGTGTAGGGGATTTGATAGGTGTGAAAACACCCATCCTTTTTACCACTTAATTACGATAATAACCGAGCCAAGACGCGTATTTTATGTCATTTATGTCGGAATTATGCGTGGTTTGTGTTTTTGTTGTGATTTAGGACGAAAAGGTGAAAAGTGGAGAAATCACGGCTTTCACGGGCTTTTATTGAAGAAAAAGACGAAAGATGAAGTCGAAAGATCAAGAGTGGAAAAAGAACGGAAGTCCAAGACCAATTCTGAAGATTTATCGAAGAAAAAGTCAAAAGACGGAAGTTTACTAAAAGCCGAAGAACTCGAGTCTTATTTATGAAGAAAATACAAGACGAGTTTGAAGAAATCCCAAGACAAAGTCCAAGTATTAAGAAGATTAACAAAAGATTAAGAAGATCAAGGACCTAAGTGTGCAATTAAGATAAAGAAGAAAGAGGGAGGAAGCTTCCTAAGCTCCTCCCTAATCTCCCTATATATAGTGACCAACCTCATTTGTTTAGAGTTGTTGGGTGGCTTGACAAACCACCCCTTCCACCATTTTTCATTTCTTGTTATTTTTATTGTATTTTCACCTTTAATTTCTTTCCTTTAATTAAAGTAAGTGTTTTTAATTTTGTTATCTTAAATCTTCTTTACCTTTGATCAAGCTTTTAATCTTTCATCTCTTTCTACCTTTCTTTGATTCTAGTTTACTTTTGGTGCAAATTACTTATGATCCGTGTTGTTCATTAATGTTTCGTGCTTAAAAAGTTCATCTTTTTATGGTTTGATTTAAAAGTTTGTTATTTTGAGGTTGGATAAGTTGATACAAGTGCTTATTTGATCCGGTTTAGTCATTGATTCGTTTTAGTTTGGTGTTAAGCTTATCAATATAGCTTATTCATTAGCTTTTCCGAATCCCATATAAATCGGAAAGGGTTATAAACCCCTTTCCGATCGTGTTATTCCGAGTAGCCTTTCCCCCCTTTTTCCGATCACCCAATCGGAAAAGGGTTTTGAACATTCCAATCTGCCTCCTTTTTGAATATTCCGATCAGGAATTTTTGCATGTTATTACGATTTAACCTATCCCCGTATTCCGATTGGCATCATTTCTTTAATATTCCAATTGTGCTAGTTTCCCTTCATTCCGATTTGGTTTTAGTTTAAACATTCCGATTGTAGTCTATTTTCAACATTCCGATTGGGACCCTTTGTTTAATATTCCGACCGGATGGAGTTTGTCTACATTCCGATCTGGACTCTTTTAACATTCCGATCATGCATCATTCCGATGGGTACATTCCGATCGGATTCCGTTGGGATTCTGATCGGGTGTATTCCGATTGGGTATTTTGTTTTGTTTTGTTTTAGTTAAAGTGGCAATTTCTCTCGTTTTATTTTTAGTTCATTTTTAATTCGTTTTGCATTTTTATTTAATTGTCAATTTACTTTTCTTTAAGTTTTAATTTTACGTCATTTAATTTCACGTCATTTACTTTTAACGTTTTAAATATTGCACCGTTTACGTTTCAACTAGTTTTAGTTTTAATTTCTCGTCCTTCATTATTAAGTCTTGCACATTTATTTTACCAAATCCAAAAATATTTGTTTCACCAAGAACAACTAATCTCACACAATTAACCGGAAATCAATTCGATTAGACACCGAGAAAACGAACTCTTTCAACTAATAAAATCTCTTTATTACATTCCATAAGGACTCTTTTGATGAAGGACTGGTGTTGGGAGTCTGTTAATGAGATAAGTTGTTGTAAGAATGCAATAACCCCAAAGGTGTTTAGAAAAATTTGCTTGGATTTGAAGTGTTCTGGCAACTTCTAATAGGTGTTTATGTTTTCTTTCCACCCTTAAGTTTTGTTGTAGGGTATAAGGGCAATAGATTTGATAGATAATTCCATTAGTTTTGAAAATTTCAATGAGGTTTTCATTAAAAAATTATGTGCCATGTCACTCCTTATCATTTGAATTTTTGTTTAAAATTGTATTTTAACATAGGCATGGAAATGTTTGACAGTAGAAATTACATGATGTTTGGTTGGGATTAGATATCTCCACGTAGCTCTCGAAAAAACATCAACAACTGTAAGAAAAAGTTTGCATTTATTGACTGTACAATGGTGATAAAGTCCCTATACATCTATATGAACACGTTGAAATTTTGATACAACATGAGAAATACTAGGTGTAAAAGGTAAATCATGAGATTTAGCTTACATTTGTCATCTAGGTGTCTAGGTACTGAAGGAGAAAGTTGTTTTATGTTGGTGAGAACTTGAGAGGATGGATGACCCAGTCTGGAATGCTATAGGGAGTAAGTCTTGGTAGCCATCAAAACAGTAGAAGAAACGGGTACTTGAGAAGTTGTTGTAGAAATCAAAGTTGAGGGTAACACATACAGTCCACCTCTGAGTGTTCCATGGGTTTGAGAGCCATCATGCCCCTGAAATACACAAGCATTGTAAGTGAAAATCATAGATTTGAGTGTGTGTTGTAGGATTTGGCTAAAGGTTGGAATATAAAGGACATTGTGTAAGGTGATGTTTGATTGTAAAGTGACATAACCAATGTGTGTTACCAATGTGGTTTGGCCATTGGGAAGTGTTAATACAACGATGCCTAAAAACGTTACTTGCATTTTCAGTCTCGTTTTGTTTTGATTACGACAATATATAAAAACAAGAAACAACAAAAAAGAATTCTTGAGTTCAAATATTTTTTCATTTCAACCATTATCACTTAAGGTATGAACAAACAAGTTTTCATCTTAATTAAGTGATCAAGGATTTAAGTTTTCTTAAACGCCACCTTTTATTAAATGTGACAAAGTTTTTTTATTAAACTTTATTTTTAATAAAATGTTTTATTAAATTAAATATTTGAAAATTTGAAAATGGCATATTCCATATGGTTTAGGAATATCCCTTGTGGATAAATATTCTACCAGATGTGACTACCCCACTAAAAGACAAAAGGGCGTGGAGTCTACCTTCACGGTTCCTTAAATGCCTATGAGGTTCCCTATTGATAAGGAACCGCATGCACCAATAAGAAACCGCGCCCAGAAAGAGCCGTTGGGCTTTTGTCTTATAAATAGTGGACCATTCTCAGATTTTCTATTCACCTCTTTTGCACACAAATTTCCAGATTCAATCATACTTCTTAAATCATTCAAATCCTTGGTTATTTGGTTGATTACTACTTGTTTAGAAGTGAATCTTTCTCCTCCCATCTCTTCCTCTCCAAGTGCAAAGAGAAGAACACTTTCATTATTGGTGTTGAGTCTACCTCAAGATCTATTGAAGATCAAGTTTTATTTATTCATTTTAGTTGTGAAGATCCAAGTAGTTGTGTTATTTGGAAGTTGTGTTGTGAAGATCCAAATAGTTGTATCTATTTGAAAGTTGTGTATGTAGTAAGGTTAATACTTAGTCCTTAAAGTATATTAGTGTAGAATGGTCCTAGCTAAGATTAGGGCTCGACTTTTAGCTTAGAGTCGAAAATTAGTTAAGCGACGTGTACGGTTTCTCCACCTTAAGGAGTTTGTTGATTAGTGAACTCTCGAGTAAGGAGTACTCGAGGAGTGGAGTAGGGACGAGGAGTGAGTTTCGTTGCCGAACCACTATAAATCCTTGGTGTTTGGTTTGATCTTTCTTTTCCTTATCTCTTTACATTCATTATTCTTTACTTGCACATACTTGTGATTATTAGTTTAGTTGCACTATCCCTTGTCCATATTGTGTATAAGAAGATTTCACATATTTGCTCAAGCCTAAGTTTTTGAAAATGATTTTTGAAAACCCATATTTAACAAGTAAATTTAAAAAACTATTCAACCCCTCCTTCTAGTTTCTACTATTGCTATCAGAGTGTGGTTGCTCAAGCGTTTTAAAAATATATTGTATTTTAAAACATGAATCGATCTATGGATTCCAACAAGTACATAGAAGGAAAATCTATGCAAAGACCACCTCTTTTTGAAACCGATAGTTTTATTTATTGAAAAATAGATTTGAGACTTTTGTGAAATCAATAGATTTAGATCTTTGGCATGTTATTACCAATGGTGATTTTTTACCTTATCAATATAATAAAGTTTCTAAAAAAAAGAGTTAGTAACTTTTGAAAATTCTAACGATGACACTAAGAAGAAACTTGCTAAAAATAACCAGGCAAAAATGGTGATTTATAACGCTTTACCTAAGAGAGAGTATGAAAGGATTTTCATGTGTAAAAACGCTAAAGATATTTGGAATACTCTTTTAGTAACCCACCAAGGTAATAACTAAGTCAAAGAATGTAAAATCGATCTTCTTGTTCAACAATATGAACAATTTGTCATCTTAGAAGATGAAACTATTGATAGTGCATTTGCTAGGTTTAATACTATTATTACTAGTCTAAAAGCACACAATGAAGGTTTTTCTAGCAAGAACAATGTTAGGAAGTTTCTTAGGGCGTTGCATCCAAAGTGGAGAGCTAAAGTCACGTTAATTGAAGAATCAAGGATCTTACTACATTATCACTTGATGAACTTATTGGTAACTTAAAAGTTCATGAAATGATAATTTTGAAGGATAGGAAAATGGTGAAAACCAAGAGTGAAAGAAAGTCTCTAGCACTCAAAGCCAAGAAGGTGCAAAGTAATCATGATAGCTCTTCCTCGGAAAGTGATGATGAGGAATATGCCATGGTGGTTAGAGACCTCAATAAGTTCTTCAAAAGGCGAGGTCAACATTAAGACAACCAAGCAACGACAAGAAGGTATTTTCCAAAAACCGATTTGTCAAGAATGACAAGGGTGATAGGAAATGATTTAGATGTGGTGACCCAAACCACTTCATCGGTGACTGTCCCAAGCCATCTCGCGACAAGAATCACACGACCTTCGTTGGTGGTTCATGGAGCGATAGTGGTGAAGAATGTGACGACAATGCTAAAGACGAAAAGTGTCTCATGGCCCATTCTTCCAAAGAGGTACATTCCGAAACCGAATATTATAGGAATGATAGTTCCTCTCTAGATAATTTAGAATTAGAAAGTCAATATAACAACCTATGCAAACTAAGTCTAAAATTCATTGAAAAGAACAAAGTGCTAAAATTAACTAGGACCAAGCTTGAAAATGAAATTATTGAGCTAAGAGATAAATTAGCTAAGCTTGAGAAAAATAAGGAAGTTGATTTAGGTTGTTTAAATTATGATCACCTTAGACAAGAGAATGAAGATCTCAAGAGTACCTCCATTAAATAAGAAAAGTTCATGAAAGGTACCAGTGCTCTTGATGACATGTTAAATAAGAAAATTCACATTAAAGAAAGACTAGGCTTAGGTTTTAACTCCAATGAAGCATCCAATAGTGAACCAAAACAAGTTAGATTTTCAGTGCCAATCTATGGTGCGGTTCCTTATAATTATGGAACCACAGGGTGTGATAAGGAACCGCGGACAGAAGATCGGATTCTTAAAAATTCTCAACTCTCTGAAAATTCCATTTTAGGTAAAGGGTCAAAACATCTCGTTGTTAACAATGTTGAATTACCTATAATTGATAAAAAAGAACTTGATAGATTCTACAAGCCTTTATGTAAACCCTTAATGGGAATTAGAAATCCATCAAGACAATCATCTACTCCTCCAAAAGTACGTAATGATTCAAGGCCTAGAAGTAGAACACCAACACCTAAAATGGATGATCACTCTAAGTCAAGATCTAGAAGTAAAACTCCAACACCTAGAAACAATAATAACTCTAGGTCTAGATCAAAGACTCCTAAGAAAAATAATGGACATCAAAATGATCATATGAATTGGAATAATTATCAACAATGTTTTTCTCCATGGGGCATGTGTCCTCCATTCATGCATCCCAACCAAATGCAAGGGATGTTTGGAACTAACAACTTTAGACCCATGAGATATTGGGGACCAAATGTTTGATCTTTTGTGTTGTTACCTAGATATGCTTGGGGATCGACTTGGAGCCCGACGAGTGGATTAAGGATAGTCGTTGTTCTAAACACATGACGGGTAATCGAAACTTGTTCTCTACTTACAAAGCATATAATGGAGGTAACGTTACGTTTGCTAGTAAGCTACGTGGTAACATCATTGGCAAAGGTACGGTTTCTCTTGACTCCATGACCATCGAAAATGTTGAATACGTAGATAACCTAGGGTTTAACTTACTAAGTATGGGTCAAATTTGTGACAATAAGTGTAAGGTCATCATTTTCGGAACATGATAGTGAAATCGTAAAAGATGGAAAGATCATTGGAAAAGGTGTTAGAAAGCATGGGCTTTATGTCATGAAGGTCAATAGGAAGTCAAAGGACAACTTAAGTCTAGCGACTTTAGATGATAGCTCTTTGGCATAGGAGATTAGGTCACACTAATATGCGTTTAATTCAATCTTTAGTCTCTAAGGAGTTGGTAAGACATCTCCCCATGATTAAGTTTGATAGTCACTTTTGTGATGCTTGCAAAGTTGGGAAGCAAGTTCACTCAAGTCACAAAGCCAAGAATTTGGTATCAACCTCTCGGTACCTAGAGCTCCTACATATTGATCTCTTTGGACCTTCCACCATACGGAGTTATGGAGGTAATCTTTATACCCTATTATAGTTGATGACTATTCTAGATTCACTTGGACTAGATTTTTGGCTACTAAGAATGAAGCTTTCGATCATTTCGAAACCTTTAGTCGAAGTATCCAAAATCAACTAGGATGTTCAATTGTCTCTATTAGGACGGATCATGGTAGGGAATTTGATAACGAAGTGCAATTTGGTGCCTTTTGTGAAGCTCATGGTATTACCCATAACTTCTCGGCTCATCGCACTCCTCAATCAAATGGGGTAGTTGAACGGAAGAATAGGACTATCCCAGAGATGAGTAGGACAATGTTAAACGAGTAATCTTTGCCTCAAAATCTTTGGTTCAATGCCGTGGACATATCGACCTATATTCTCAACCGAATTCTTATTCGACCTTTTCTAGGAATGAACCCTTATGAGATTCTTAAAGGTAAGAAGCCCTCATTAGAATACTTTAAGGTGTTTGGAAGCATGTGTTTCATTCTCAACACCAAAGATTACCTTACTAAGTTCGACCCAAAGTCGTACGAAGGTATCTTTCTAGGTTATTCTCAAACTAGTAAAGCCTACATAGTCCTTAATAGAACCTCGGGTGTAATCGAAGAATCACTCAACGTGACATTTGATGAAATTCATCTAAGACGCCACCTTTGGTAGATGATGACTTACATGAAATAGACATAGTTAAAGCCAAAGAGTTTAGAAAACTAGGAGTTGAAGACCTTAATGTTGAAAAGGGAGTAAACATTAAGGAATCTAAGGATCATGCTCTCGAAAACGTCATAGGCGACTTAAATCAAAGGACCCTTAGATCTCAAGTCCAAGATCAAAGTAACTTCTTTTGTTTTGTCTCATTGATTGAACCAAAGAATGTTAAAGAAGCTTTGATGGATGAGAGTTGGGTCATCACCATGCAAGAAGATTTGAATCAATTCATTGCTAATGACATTTGGGAACTTGTTCCTCCACCTAAAAGTACTACCATCATAGGAACCAAGTGGGTATATAGCAATAAGTTAGATGAGAACGGTGTTGTGTATCATAACAAGGCTAGACTTGTAGCTCAAGGCTATAATCAACAAGAAGGGATTGATTATGATGAGACATACGCACCGGTAGCAAGGTTAGAGTCCATTAGGATCCTTTTAGCTTATGCTTGTGCATTAGATTTTAAGCTTCAACAAATGATGTAAAGAGTGCGTTTCTTAACGGTTTGATCAATGAGGAGGTATATGTGACTCAACCTCCCGGTTTCATTAATTTTGAGAAACCGGATCATGTTTACAAGCTTAAGAAAGCTCTTTCTGGTCTTAAACAAGCACCCAAAGCTTGGTATGATAGACTTAAAGCGTTTCTTGTAAAAAATGAGTATACCATGAGGATGGTAGACAATACACTCTTTACAAAGAAGAAAGGTTCTCACCTCATAATCGTACAAATATATGTTCATGACATTATATTTGGTTCAACTTGTCAAAGTTTATGTGATGACTTTGCCAAAATCATGCATGACGAGTTTGAAATGAGCATGATGGGAGAACTTAACTTCTTTTTAGGACTCCAAATTAGACAAATGGACAATGGTATTTTCTTTAATCAATCTAAGTACGTTAAAGAAATGCTAATAAATTTGGATTAGAGGACTCTAGACCAATGAAGACCCCTATGGCGTCAGATACTAAACTCACCGTAGATGATGATTGTGGGTCGGTAGACAACACCAAATATAGAGGTATGGTTGGTAGTTTGTTGTACCTAACGACAAGTCGACCGGATATCATGTTTAGTGTTTGCCTTTGTGATCGCTTCCAAGAGGCTCCCCAAAACTCTTACCTTGAAGCGGTTAAGCGTATCTTCTGATACATTAAAGGCACTATACATTTAGGATTATGGTATCCTAAAGGGACCGGCGTAGAAACCATAGTATACGCGGACTCGGATAATGCGGGAGACTATGTGGACCGGAAAAACACTAATGGAGTTTGTACCTTCATGGGTTGTTGTTTAACTTCTTGATTCTCCAAGAAACAAACCACTCTTGCTATATCCACCATGGAAGCCGAGTATGTGAGTGCCGGTAAAGCTTGTCAACAATCTCTATGGATGAAGCAAGTGCTTGTTGATTGCGGGATTTCACTAAATGATGTTCCTATCATGTGTAACAATAAGGGTGCAATAGACCTTAGCAAGAATCCAGTGCAACATTCACGAACTAAGCACATAGAGATTCGCCACCATTTCCTTAGGGATAATGTTCAAAAGGGGAACATTTCGATTGAGAAGGTGCCCTCGGTAGAAAACTTAGCCGACATCTTCACTAAGCCACTTAAGAGGGAACCTTTTAATTACTTGCGTCTAGGTCTAAGTTTAATGGAACATATTCCTTAATTGCGCACTTTATTAATCGAGTCTTTTTCTCTTTTTGAGTCTTTTAGTTCTTTGAGTCATTGAGTCTCTTAAACACTCTTTGAAAAAAATTCCACTTCTCTTTTTCAAAAATTCTCAAAGTTCTTTCAAAAATGGTCCAGAAATGTTTTTGCATTGTTAATTCAATCTAAGAACGTTTTTCATAGCTTCTTGCTATTGATAACGAGCATACATAATTTATGTGTATGGATTTCTCAAATATAGCAAGAACGATAATGAAATATGGAGGATCATTGTGTCATGACTATGTGTTTAGATTAACACACCTCTAACATCGATTTTATTTTAAATCCATGTATTTTGGTCAAAATCTTTTTTAATGAGTTCTTGTCTGTATTCTATGTCTATTATTGCTTTTTAGCATGTCTCTATGATTAGCTAGACTAGAAAATTAGGATTTGCTGAATTGGAAAATTCTCCTCATCCACCAAAACCAACCTTCTGTGGGCGGTTCTCTAAATATCCCGCGGATCCATATATATATATGGAACCGCAAGTAGAGATAAGGAACCGCGGGCAGAACCTTCAAATTTCGAGTTTTTTGTAACTCTAAATTTGTTTCAACACTTTTTGGAATATTTGGTTCAAACCTTTGACCATCCCAAAAGTGTCTTGTGCTTTCTTGTTAGAAATACGTTTTAACGTATATTAGAAGTATCGGTCACTCCACAATATGATTTATGTTGTAATAGCTCGTAGTTAGTAATTAGTTATTATTTGCTTATTAACTTAAGTAAGAACCGGTCCATGGGCTTGTCATGGACCGGCCCAAGTCCACTTATGACTTGGAACTATAAATACCCCTTTCCACCATGGAAAGGGGTTGGTTGTTGTCATTTCTTGTTTTCCACTTAATAAAATTCACATAGTTTCTCTCACTTTCTCTCTCTAACTTTCTCTCTCTAGAAATCAACAAACCCCTTCATAGATTCATTGATTATCAATATTCTACATTTGGTATCAAGAGCTATGGGGTGATTTAAGGTAGTGATTTGTGTGGTTTTTTAGTTTTTGATTGTATTAGTGTTCTTTAAGAAAAATCATCTTGATTCTTGGTGTTTTTGGTGTTTTTTGTGATTGGGATTAGTGGATAAGTATTAGTTGTTACTTATTTTAGTCGAAAGCACAAAACTTTTTGGGTTATTTGGTCAAAATCTGGGCTTAATCTTCATTGTTACTGTTCGACTGTTCATCGGGAAAGGTTTCTGTTCATTCAGCAAAACTTCCGGATCAAGGAGTTCCGGATCAAGAAGTTCCGGATCAAGAAGTTCCGGATCAAGAAGTTCCGGATCAAGAAGTTCCGAGTCAAGAAGTTCCGAATCAAGAAACTTCCGAACCAAGAAGTTCCGGATCAAGAAACTTCCGAACCAAGAACTTCCGAGTCAAGAAGTTCCGGATCAAGCCAAAGTTCCGAACCAAGAACTTCCGAGTCAAGAAGTTCCGGATCAAGCCAAAGTTCCGGATCAAGAACTTCCGAACCAAGAAGTTCTGGATCAACCCAAAAGTTCCGAATCAAGGTAATCTTCCGAATCAACAAAAAGTTCCGAATCAAGGTAATCTTCCGAATCAAACTTCCGAATCAACAAAAAAGTTCCGAATCAAGGGTTATTTTGCTTGTTTTTTCGACGATTTTTTAGAGGATTTAATCTTGGTTTCTTACAACAAAAACACAACACAATTCACAAGCTTTACTTCACTGCTCGATCAACCGATAATCTCTGTTTCTTTGAAGAAAAACAAAATGAATCCAAATTCAGTAATGCCTCAGATGACATCTCTTACGGATATATCAATCATAACGGGAACTGATAGCCGTCCACCGATGCTCATTAAAGAGGTGTTTGAGGCATGGCAAGGTCGAATGATGCAATATCTAAAGGGGAAACCGACATACGGAAGACTTATGGTCAAATCGATTTTGAATGGTCCACTCGACTATGGTACCATTACGGTTGATAACGTGACTAGACCATGAGAATTTGAAGAACTTACTCCAGCTCAACAACTTGTTGCAGATGCAGATGAAAAAGCTCTTCAAACAATTCTCCAAGCTCTTCCCCATGACATCTATAGGATGGTGAGTCAGTATACGGTGGCAAAGGATCTATGGGAACGGTTAAAGGTGTTGCTACAAGGCACGTCTCTCACCAAACAAGAAAGGGAGTGTCAGCTGTATGATTTGTTTGATAGATTCACCTACAACCCAGGGGAAACGCTCCACGATTATTACTTCAGATTCACCACACTCATGAATGATCTGAATGTATACAATCTTGTGATTGCACCATTCCAGGTTAACACCAAATTCTTGAATACTCTACCTCAAGCTGAATGGGGTGAGTATATTACCGATGTGAAGTTAACCCGGGATTTGCATAAGTGCAATTTAGATCAAATCTATGCCTTCCTTCAGCAACATGAGAAGCATGTGATTATGCACCGTTCTCCTCGCGGTATGTATCCAGATTCCTTAGCTTTGATGGCGAATCAACCAAGCTTGTCTCACAACAACACACCTTATATCTTGGGACATCAAGCTTATCATCAATCACCTTACATGACACCAGCCTTTCCCCAATACTCGATTCTACCACAACCACCCACCTCACATCAGCAACAATATCGGTTCAATGCACCTTCACCACAGTATGCTTCACAACTTCATCCAGCAAATGTTGCACCTTATGCTCAGCCATCATATTCTTCTTATCAAGAGAATGCAGCATATCCAACAAGCTACCCTGATCAAATGAGTATTCCTTCTACTGATTATGCAGCTCATCCAGATCAAGCACTATATTGTGATGATGAGGAAGTCCCCGTTCCTGTATTCCAACAAGGAGCTGACCCAGTTGAAGTGCTAACTACTATGTCTGCTTATCTCACAAGAACTTTAAGCAAACGAGGATACAGAGGATCAGCTCCTACCAACAATCAGTTGAGGAATTCATCCAATTCTCGCCAACAAGCTACAATTGAGAATGGCAGGGTAATGGTTCAGCCAATTCGACCATATCAGGGGAGAACTTCCACTTCAACCAATGTTCGCACCGTCAATCCTGCTCCTGCTCCAATGGTCAACAACCCTCCACGGGCTAATACAGGCAAGTTGAGAATGATCACATGCTACAATTGCAAGGAAGAGGGTCATATGTCCAGGGATTGTAAGAAACCCAAGAGGAGAAGGGATGGACAGTGGTTTGCAGAAAAGATCTATCTGGTAAATGCTCAGGCGCAAGGAAGGGAACTTGATGAAGAGGAGCTTGCATTTCTTGCTGACCCAGGGATTGCTGAACAAGACGTTGTCACTACGCAGAATGCAGCTTACCAAGCCGATGATCTTGATGCGTATGATTCCGACTGTGATGACTTTCAAACTGCAAAGGCTGCTTTCATGGCAACCTTCTCCAGCTTAGGGCCAGATAAGAAATCTGAGGTACTTATTAATAACACCGATAATGCCACTGATGCTAGTATTCAACCACATCAAGTTGGGCAAGAGAGTGCTGATTCGAATGAATCTTCGGTGGTGAGTCTTTCAAATGAGGAGACAAACAATGATAGCAATATCAATGTGAGTTCCCAGACTTTGAGTGAATCACAACCGGGACCCAGTTCGCATACGCCTACTCCTGCTCAACAAGATTTGGTCATGGTTCCTGCTACATTACTTAGCCAAATGAATGCTGCACTCTTAGAAACCTTAGCTAAGAATAAGAATTTGTCTGATGAGCTTGCCTTAAGCAATGAGAAAGTACAAACTTTGGAATTAGTGCCTTCGTCTAGTGTTCTCACAAATCTCGAATATGATCACTTTAGAAACAAACAAATGGGTCACTTGCAAGAAATCGAAAACTTAAGAGCAAATTTGTCTAGTGAACTTAGAGAAAAGGAGTTAGTGGTCACTAATTTTCAAAAACTTCAAACTGATTTTGAATTACTCGAATCTAAGAAGACTGAAATGGAGATTAATGCTACTAATAAGATTAGAAGTCTAGACTACTTGCTGTTAAGACAATACGCTGCTTCACAACTAGTTCACTTATTTGATGCTTCGTTTAAAGAGTTTAACTTATCACGTCTAAAAGGCCTTCCCCCTAATCCACGATATGCAAAACAAGCTTTAAGACATAGTCCTAGACTTTATAATGCAACTCAATTAGGATTGGCTTTAGACCCGATTGTTTTTCCCAATGATCGAACAAGTAAGGTTCTAGTTGATGAGGATCGGTCATACAATTCTGCAAAATATCCCGATTGTGATTATTTTAAAATGAATAAGGAGCTTGCAAAAACTGATTTTAGAGTTCGCTTCCATATGGATAAAGATCTCATCACGGCACCAACCTACATGATAGAGGAAGAAAGCCCTAGTACATTTCCTACACTTGTCAACATGGAAGGTCCTAAGGAAATTCCAAAGAATCTTCCACCTGTTAGCACTGTATGGTTAAACTTGAAAAAGATTAACCAATACTTTACTAACTTTGACAAGGTCATTTTGGAATGTACGACTTCAAATGGCTTAAACGCCGGAGAATGGGCTTTCGAACACATGAACGAGGTGTTTAAAACTGAGATCAATCCGTTTGTCGAAAGTCTAAAAAGAAGTTTTGCATCTCTTAAGGAAAATCTTCAGTTTGAAATTGGTGAAGTTCAAAAAGTGTTTTATGAAATGGACACCGCTTACGAACTGCAACTAATTGAAAAAGAAAAGATTTTAACCGAATATGACCGATTCTTGTCCGAAGTAATCTCGTGTGATGTGCTTACTACTGTAAATGTTAATTATTCGAATGAGCTTACATCCGCTATGATGAATTGTGATGCTGTGCATATTTGTGATGATGTTTGTGATATTTCTGTAAATGTTGCTGAAACTGTAAATGAGGTAGATAATCACTCTTGTCACGAATCCAACGCTGAGTTTTTAAAGCTACAAGATTCTTATAATTTACTTTCACAACGCTTTAATCAACTAGAACAACATTGTATATCTTTAGAATTAAAACAACAAAATCAAAATGAAAATCTTTTGATATCAAATGTTTGTGAAAACGGTGTTGAGAATAGTGACAAGATGATTGCAATTGTTAAGACTTTAGAGGAAGAAATCATGAGACTGAAGAGAGAGGTATCATCAAAGGAAACATTAAGAATGGAACTAGAGGCTGCAGAGTCTAAAAACCAGGTCTTAGAAATTAGACTATCAACTGTTCTAGGGGAGATGGATCGGACAAGGCAGGGACTATCCGCTCTTTATGGTTCACTAGAAGAACGCTTCGCTTTTAATGCGGCACAGCAACAATATTATGTTGAACAACTGAACCAAAAGTGCGAAGAAATCTCTGACTTGAACATCCTGCTCATAGACAAAAATATGGTTTTGGCTGAGTTAAAGGAGACACTTCTTCTCACCCGACAAGAAGTTGTTGATAACTTAGCTACCGACTCTGCCCCGTCCACTAGTGCTCCAACAACCAAATCAGTAGTGCTTTATAAGAATCCGCTTCATAAGAGAAACCAACTTACCTATGATGATTATATGAGGAATGCCATTAAGCATGTCGATCTTCTTAGGGATATTTTAGACGATCTTTATGCCCTAGATCCCTCAAGTAGCGACTATTATTCGGCTCATGAATATGTTAAGCGAGTTCAATATTGCTTGGCTTACTTGCAATACATAGGTACACCAGGTTCTGCACTACTTAATAATAGGCCCATTGCTGTCACTCCATTTAATAAGACTCCAGGAGCGAAACCGTCATTGGCACAATCAAGTAAGACACCTTTAAAATCTGCTGCTAATGTTCCCAATTTGCCTTCTACAGGATTAAAAGAGACTACTAAGGCTAAAGGATCGCCACTCAAGAAAGCTAAGATCAAGCCCTCCACTAGTAGTGCCACAAAGAAGAAAGTAGAAGTCCACAATAGGAATGCTAGTTCAGTTTTAAATAAAACGAATCATGTTAAGACTAAAAGCTCTGCGCCTGTGCAGCAGCCTAAACCATTCGTGAATTCTGCTTTAAATTGTTGGAATTGTAATGAATGTATGTTTTCCCAGCGTCATGATTTGTGTCTGATTGATCACGTTAATGAAATGAATGCTATTAAGAATGGTCTTGAATGGAAGCCAACGGGTAGAACTCGTGCCCAAGTTGGCTGGCAATGGCGTCCCACTGGTAGGACCTTTACACTCGATGGTAAAATGTGCCCTTTAACTAGGAATGCATCCATTGAGGCTAGGTCTGAGCGTCCTTTAGTTAGGAACACTCGCACTCAAGTATGGAAACAGCGCCCTTTAATTAGGTCAGCCCCCACTATAGTGCCTATCAGTGTAGAAATACCTCAGGATTTGAGCCAATTAGAATCTACACCACCAATTAAGAAGAAAAAGGCTAGGAAATCTAAGAAACCTAGAGTTAGCAAATCTAAGATTATTAAATCTGTACCTGCTAATAACAAGGAACACTCAGATTCCGATACCTCTACATTGTCTTTGTGTGGTGATATTTTCAGGTGGTCCAAATCATCCTGTGGTATTTGGACTCCGGTTGTTCAAAGCATATGACCGGAAATCGCTCGATGCTCCGAAATTTCGTCAGCAAGTTTCTTGGTACGGTTAAATTTGGGAATGATCATATAGCAAAGATTATGGGGTATGGTGAATATCAGATTGGAAACGTGACGATTTCTAGGGTATACTATGTTGAAGGTCTTGGTCATAACTTATTCTCAGTAGGACAGTTTTGTGATTCCAACCTTGAGGTTGCTTTTCGACAACACACTTGTTTCATCCGCAACTTGGAAGGAAAAGATTTGTTGAAGGGATCTCGTGGTGCAAATCTTTACACTTTGTCCTTACAAGACATGATGGCCGCTTCTCCAGTATGTCTTCTCTCTAAAGCTTCTAAGACCAAGTCATGGTTATGGCATCGCAGATTATCTCATCTTAATTTTGATGCTATTAATCATCTGGCTAAAAACGAGTTAGTTCGTGGTCTTCCCAAGCTTAAATTTCACAAGGATCATTTATGTTCCGCGTGTTCAAGGGGGAAAAGCACCAAGAAATCTTACAAACCCAAAGCTGAAGACACTAATCAAGAAAAACTTCATCTTTTGCATATGGATCTTTGTGGACCGATGAGAACTGAAAGTGTGAGCGGTAAGAAATTCATTCTCGTCATTGTGGATGATTTCTCAAGGTTTACATGGGTTAGATTTCTACGTACAAAGGATGAAGCTCCGAAGGCTATCATCACTTTTCTGAAGTTCATTCAGGTACGTTTGAATACCACTGTCCGCCGTATTCGTACAGACAATGGTACAGAGTTCGTCAACCAGACTCTTCGTGATTATTATGAAGGAGTTGGTATATCACATGAAACATCCGCTGCACGCACTCCACAACAAAACGGTGTCGTTGAAAGACGAAATCGCACACTTATGGAAGCTGCTAGGACCATGCTTATTTATGCGAACGCTCCATTGTTCTTGTGGGCAGAGGCTATTTCTACTGCATGTTTCACCCAAAACCGTTCTATCATTCGGAAACGCCATGGAAAAACACCTTATGAGCTTCTACATGACCGCAAACCCGATGTTTCATTTTTCCATGTGTTTGGTGCTCTGTGTTATCCAAACATCAATAGTGAAAACTTGGGTAAGCTTCAACCAAAAGCCGACATAGGTATTTTCATTGGTTACTCACCGTCCAAAAGAGCATACCGAATCTATAACCGTCGTCTTGGCAAGATTGTAGAAACTATGGACGCAGATTTCGACGAGCTGACAGCGATGGCTTCTGAGCAACACAGCTCTGAACCCGCGCTTCATGAGATGGGACCCGGTGCTATAAGTTCCGGATTAGTTCCCAACAATCCTACTTCTACATCATTTTTACCACCATCAAGGCCCGAGTGGGATAAACTGTTTCAACCGTTGTTTGATGAATTCTTCGATCCCCCGACTGATGAAGTTCCAGCACCAGTAGTAATTGCTCCAATACCTGAAGTGGTTGCTCAAGCTAATGAACCTTTATCTAATGCATCTACCATTCACATTGAACCGGATGCACCTTCACCAAGTGATTCTCAAACTACACCTGAATCATCACCCCTACTTGTGCCTAATGATGTGGAAGAGGATTCTACTGATCACGACTTGGAATATGCTCACTTGCAAGAGCTTCCTTTCTTTGGTGTAGCGATCCCTGAAAACCCTTCAGCCGCGTCTACCTCAGAAGAAGCTCCTTCTATTGTTCACTCCAGACCACCTAGGATTGAAAACCATAGCACTAAATGGACAAAAGATCACCCAATTAGGAATGTTATTGGAGATCTAGATCGACCAGTCTCTACACGCCATCAATTACAAGAGAGTGCACTTTATTGTTACTTTGATGCATTTCTCTCTGAAGTTGAACCCAAAAATTGGCAGCAGGCTATGACCCAATCATCTTGGATTGAAGCTATGCAGGAGGAACTCAATGAATTCAAACGACTAGAAGTATGGGAATTGGTTCCTCGCCCTGACAAAGTTAACATCCTTACTTTGTTATGGGTTTATAAGGTTAAACTTGATGAGATGGGTGCGGTATTGAAGAATAAAGCTAGATTGGTCGCTAGAGGATATAAACAAGCCTTGGGTATAGACTTTGAGGAATCTTTTGCTCCTGTGGCTAGATTGGAGGCGATTAGACTATTCCTTGCGTTTGCTGCTCATATGAACATGATCGTCTATCAAATGGATGTGAAGACGGCATTTTTGAACGGTGAACTAAGGGAAGAGGTTTATGTTAGTCAACCGGATGGGTTCGTGAGTACGGAGTCTCCTAATCATGTGTACAAGCTTAAGAAGGCTCTTTATGGGTTGAAACAAGCTCCACGCGCATGGTATGATCTCCTGTCAACATATCTCATGTCGGAAGGCTTCTCCAAAGGCAAAGTGGACCCCACTCTATTCACTCTCAAGGACGGCAACGACATGCTTCTGGTACAAATTTATGTTGATGATATAATTTTTGCTGCCACTAACATAGAATTGTCTAAACAATTTGAGAAGATAATGTCCACACGCTTTCAGATGTCGATGATGGGAAAAATTTCATTTTTCTTAGGATTACAGATTTCTCAGAATCCCAGAGGCATCTTTATAAATCAATCCAAATATGCTCTAGAATCTCTTAAGAAATATAACTTTGAGAATTGTGACCCCGTAGACACTCCAATGGTGGAGAAATCCAAGTTAGATGAAGATAGGGATGGGATTATTGTCGATCCGAAACTTTACCGTGGAATGATCGGCACCCTTCTCTATCTGACTGCTAGCAGGCCTGATTTGCAATTTGCTGTATGCATGTGTGCCCGGTATCAGGCTCGGCCTACCGAAAAGCACCTACATGTTGTGAAAAGGATCTTTCGGTATCTAAAAGGAACACTTCATCGTGGTCTATGGTATCCGAAAGATTCCTCGATTGCTTTAATATCATACGCAGATGCCGATCATGCTGGATGTCAAGATACGAGGCGTAGCACTTCTGGATCTGTGCAACTCCTTGGAGATAGATTGATCAGTTGGTCTTCAAAAAGGCAGAAAAGCGCTGCAATTTCTAGCACGGAGGCTGAATACATCGCCATGTCCGGTTGTTGTGCTCAAGTCCTTTGGATGAGATCACAATTAACTGACTACGGTCTTGGATTTAACAAAATCCCGATGTATTGTGACAACAAGAGCGCCATTGCCCTTTGCTGCAACTATGTTCAACACTCCCGGGCCAAGCACATTGACATTCGCTACCATTTCATTAAGGAGCTGGTGGAGAACGGAGTGATCGAGCTGTATTTTGTCACTACTGAGTACCAGCTGGCGGATATGTTCACCAAAGCCTTAGATCGAGGACGAATTGAGTTTTTGATCGACAAGCTTGGCATGAAATCATTCACTCCAGCGACTCTCAAAGAGTTGGCAGAAGAATCAGCTGAATAGTCGTGGTAAACTATTCAGAGTATCCTTTGGTTGTGATCATGTATATTATCGTAAATATATAAACTACAAAACAAAAATACAAAAATATAAAACCAACAAAAACCATAAAAAATATATAAAACCTAGAAAAACCATAAAAAATATAAAACCAAGAAAAACCAAAAATATTTTTCGTTTTAAATCGGGCATGTCTTTTAGTACGGTAATATTTACGGCCTTAGAAATGTCGATCAATATTGACACGGTGCCATAAATAGAGTCCGTATAAAAGTTGTACATTTTTAAAACATGCCCATTATGGTTTGTAGTTATTTCAGACTGCAACCCGGTTTTCATATTAAAGTCACGTATTTCCTTGGAAAACGTTGGCTCAGAACGGGAATTAATTTTCTCGGGCGTGATTTACAAGCCAAATCATGCAAAGGGATCAAGTTTACTTTATAACTTGGTCTGACACGAATTTGTGTACGTCTCAGTGCATTAATTTGTTTAAATAAGAGAAATCTTATTAAAACCACGAATCAAAATTTTTCAAGAGATAAATTGGAAATGCTTTCATCACTATTTGACTCTTTAAACAATGACTACAGCTCTTTAAATAGAAAACGGGTCATTGTTTAAGGGGGAGAAAATAGTAAAATCATCTTCGTCATTAAAATTGATCTTCAAAAGTGATTGTGAAAATTAAGGGCTTCATGGTAATTGAGTGGTTTTGCTTTAGAAAACGACTTGTGTTCGTTCTAAGTGATTGGCATTGCTTTTAGATTTTGGAGATATGCTAATAGATTGCGTTTGCTAAGTGGTGTATAAGTTAAACAAGGGTTAAGTGAAATGAAAAAGTTGGAAACAAAAAGGAAATGAATAGATAACTAAGGGACTAAAAGTGTCACTTGTTGAAACTTGGCAAATTTTTGACCTAAGTCAAAACATAAACCACCCCGCCCCTCACTATTCACTTCCACTGTTTATCTTCATTTGCCGCCATTGTTACACACACACAAGAAATCAAATAACTTGCTTAATCCATCTAGATCCTGTTCCTTCGACTAAATAAGGTATATTCATCAATATGTTAACTTCTAAATCCACATTTCTTATCATATAATTCTGTTAAACATGCTCAATTAATCAGTTTAATCCATTTAGGGTGTATGATTAAATTAGGGTTAATTAACTAAGGATTTGTGGTGGGTTTTATGCGGTTTTGTATGATAGGATGTTTATATGCCTTAGTTTGCCTTAGAAACTCACACAACGCGATAGAACAATCATCTGAGTTTCGTGTGCAAAAGTTCCGGATGAACATGGGTTAAAACTTCCGAATGAAGGATTTCTTCTGAAAAACTTCCGAATGAGGAAGTTCCGAATGAAGGACTTCCGAATGAGGAAGTTCCGAATGAAGAACTTCCGAATGAAGGAAGTTCCGAATGAAGAACTTCCGAATGAAGGAAGTTCCGAATGAAGAACTTCCGAATGAAGGAAGTTCCGAATGAAGAACTTCCGAATGAAGGAAGTTCCGAATGAAGAACTTCCGGATGAAGGAAGTTCCGAATGAAGAACTTCCGGATGAAGGAAGTTCCGAATGAAGAACTTCCGGATGAAGGAAGTTCCGAATGAAAGAACTTCCGGATGAAGGAAGTTCCGAATGAAGAACTTCCGGATGAAGGAAGTTCCGAATGAAGAACTTCCGGATGAAGGAAGTTTCGAATGAAGAACTTCCGGATGAAGGAAGTTCCGAATGAAGAACTTCCGGATGAAGAAGTTCCGAATGAGGAGAAGTTCCGAATGAGGAAAAGTTCCGGATGAAGATGTTCCGAATGAGGAAAAGTTCCGGATGAAGAGTTTAATTATTCTTGTTTGCATGCTATCTATGTACTTGTTGTTTTATCTTATGAAATGTGTTATGCTTAGAACTAAGAATGATATATATCTATCTGTTTTTGTGCATCAACCTTTCATGTCTTATCTTAAGCAGATAAAATGACTAATCCAACAGTACAAGCTATCCAAGAATCTAGAGAAGCCGATATTGCTAAAGCTCGAACCCTTAAGTTTATACCCAACAACTATAGGCTGAAGCAAGTTTCTAAATCCACTCACCATGGTTTTAAGGTCGCCATAGCCATTCTTGATAACTCTCATTTCAAGAACGCCCTTAGGAGTATAGCCTCGGTGCCTTATGAGTATATGTTTGAATTTTGGGCAACCAAGGAAATCACTTCGAACAAGATCACCTTCACCATCGACAACAAGCAGCAGACACTCACCGTTTCAGACTTCCGTAAGATACTTGGTATACGGGATACACCCAAGGGCATGTCATTCTCAAGGGATCCTACTAAAGATGAACTCGTGGAGTTATTTGACGCACTTGGATGTCCGGAAATACGAGTTGCTTCTGAGTTTACCACTGCTAAAGTAGGACAACCCTGGAGAGCATTGATGGGTATTCTCAGTAAATGTCTTACGCCAAAAACGAGTGGCCATGATGCTTTGCGCAGTCCGATAATGAACCTCTTCTATGGCATGTACAAAGCTGCAAATTCAGATTATGCTTTGTTGATATGGGAAGAATTCACCTTTCAACTTTTCTACAACAAGAAGCTGAAGACAAACTTCTTTCCTTATCCTCGGTTTATTAAGCTAATCATTAATTATTTTATGAAGCTTGATACTACTATTGATAGGCGTACAGCAGGTCGCTATCACACTGAAGAAGCTGATGATACTGTAGATCTGAGGCATGAAGGACCGTCTATTGGTGTGATTCCGGGTCCTGTTCCTGATTACCTTCTATCTGATAAAATCAAAGGTTCTGCAGATTACAAGCTACTACAATTAGAAATCCAGAGGCTGAAAGCAAACCTTCAAACTGGAGAAGACTCATCCACAACGGTTAAGAGTAAAGGTAAACGCAAACAACCAGCTGCGTTACCTGAACCCGAACCCAAGAAGAAGAAGTCAGAGGGTAAGAAGGGAAAGGGTAAGGCTGATGAGATGGCTTTACGTGATGAAGAAGATATTGTTGATCCTACTATGGATAAAACCGAGAAACGAATGATGAAGATAGCAATTAAAAGGAGTAGGAAAGATACAGGCGGTAGTGGTTCAGGTGCAAGGGTAGATATTGAGGATGAGTACGAGGAACCGGATGATGTTGATGAGTTTGGGTCACCTGAACACTATTCCACTTCGAAGGAGCCATCAATCCCTATTTCAGCAAGTGTGGAAAAGGAACCTGTTGCTCCTACGATCGTGGTGTCAACTCAACCCTTAACAACTCAACCTCCACCCATACAACCTTTACCAACCCGACCGGCTTCAACACCATTTCTTCCACCACCCATAATCCCCATCCTTAGTACAGCAGTAACAACCGAGCCCCTCCGGTCAACCCAAAGCAGCTCTGCAACATCTGCAATGGCTGCATTAGTGATGGCCGAGATGTTTGATACTAACAAACGCGAAATGGATGAACTTCACCAAGAGTTGCAAAGACGAGCTCAGAGGGAAGAAGAATCTAGGAAAGCCCAAGAGGAGATGATTGCTAGGTTCGCTTCAGATATGGAGTTGACTAGAAAAGCACATGCAGAAGAACTTGCTCGGGTTAAGCAGGATGAGGCTGATAAGCATGCTGCACGTATTACCAGACTTCAAGCGATGAGGGATAAATATAAGGAACAAAAAGAAGCACTTGAAGCATCTGTGAAAGAAAGAGTGCAAGAATCCGTTGAATCCTTAATGCCTAAACTTCGCGATGAGTTGAAGACACTTGCTGCTGACAACTTGATGGTCAAATCATCCAACCCTTCAGAAGCCGCCTATAAGATTGCTTATGACCTGACGGATTTTGAATTGAAGAAGATCCTTAAGGCTCGTATGGTGGAACTTGGGTCGTATGATAAGTCGAGGATTCAACGGGCTCTATATAAATCCCTGAATGATGCTATCATGGAGGATGATAGATTATTCAAGACGTTTGGAAGTGTGGTACCATATCACATCTTACCTGAGGAAGAAAGGGAAGAAAGTGAAGAAGAGGGTACGGGTGAAGAAGAGGAAGAAGAAGAAGAAGAAGGAGAAAAGGATAAAGACGATGACGAGGGTGGTGATGATGATGAGGATGATGAGGATGATGACGAGGATGATGATGATGATGGCGACGATGGTGGTGATGAGAATCAGGAGAGTGTTAGGGATAGTAACGGGGATGACAATCAGGATGATGATGGGGGTGAACAGCCGAAAGAGGGAGACAAGGTTACCAGCTCCAAGAAAACTGCTGCTAAGACTGGAACCAAGTCCACAAAAGATGCAGCACAGAAGGATAAATCGACATCCTCGGAATCAAGACGAACTAAGTGGCGCCACGATGTGAATGCCACTACAGCGTCTTCGGCTCCCGGTATCTCTATCGCTGTATCTTTACCTATTACCACTAACCCCATTAGTTCTGTTGTTGTTCCTCCTGTGATTGCAGAATCAGTGACGGAACCCGAAGCTGCACAACACTCCCCAGTTCACGACACTGCCGAAATGCCTGAAACTGAACCAGTAGATGTTCGCACTTCCACTCCTCTACAACAAGCACAACAATCTACGGTTCCTGAACCAAGCATTCGTGCCTGGGAAGACACGTTGGAGATAGACGAGTCTGCACCACCACAAGCTTGGATCACGACAGCAGCACAATATGATCCGATCACAGATGCTGACAAAGATGTGCTGTATCTCCGTATCCGAAGTCCGATTGACTTATGTGCATTTCTTGCTCATGAGTATAAGACTTCGGTTACTCCATCCTTGGTGAAGAAAGCACTGAAAGATAAGAGACTGCGTGCCAAAACCCGATTACCCCGAATGGAGCTCGAGTACTATGCCGATGAAATCCTGAAGGCTCTGAAAACCGTTCAACGGCCAGGACTTCATGAATCAGAAAGAGCTCCACCTCCAATGGATCCTGCTCAAGATAATCAGATTACTCTTGACTTCTTCGTCACCAATGATCTTGAGTATCTTATGAAGGGGTCTTCAAAGTACGCAACATCCCTGACTTTGCTGAAAGCTGCCAACTGGGGGACAATACCCTTCATCGAGGAAAAGGTAAATCGACTCTGGGTCCCAAAAATGAATCGTAATTATGATATGTATGTTGTCATAGGTGCATCTCATTGGGACGAACGAGTCCGAAGGGCGTACAGGGGTTGCTGCTTGGTCAATTCTGGAAGCAATGTTAGATCCGACATCCGCATCTCCAGCATCTTAGGAATGAAAACTGAAGCCAAGAACGGCTACTATCATGTGACGGAGATTCGCTTGAAAAGGGAGGATGACAGGGAATACAAAATCCAGCAAGGAGATTTTTCCATCATTCGCCTTGAGGATATCGAAGATATGCTGCTTCTAATGACCCGAGATCAACTCACACACATTCCTCGTGAAGACCTGATTGCTTTGAATACAGCACTTCGTATGTTCACACGAAGCGTTGTCATCAAGTCACGAGTTGAAGACCTTCAGTTGGGAGTCGAAAGCTATCAGAGGAAGCTCAACTTAACCCGTCCTGTGAATCAAGTGCTACCTCAACATGTAGAAAGATGTCCCTATACCGGCATTTCTGTCCCGAATTCCGGCATTTTCTACTTGAACAGTCGAGGTTTGATGAAGTTTATGAGGGTGGGTGAGCTTCACAAGTATAGTGATGGAACTCTTCTACAAGTCAGAGGAAAGTTGGAGCATCTGAACTCGGGTGGGACTTTGCCAGAGATGACGGAGGATTGGCATCCGGGTTACCGGCAGATGGCAAAGTATGTGATCAAAAAGATCGATCAAAAGCTCCGTGAACGTAGATTGATGAGGAGCTTGGAAAGATTCGTGGGTGGAAGACCGTATTTAGTGCACCACAAGCTACTGCAACGATCCATCTAATGGGTTGTACATTTCAGGTCACTTTATATTGGTTTTCAATTGTGAATATGTATATTTGTGAATAATGTGCTTGTATGGCTTGCTGTAGTGTTAAGGTATGATAATTTTTCAAGAATTTCTCACGAGATTCTAAATCTTTCAAAATATGTCATACCAAAGCACTACAACTATCCCTTATTAACTTAAGGGGGAGCAATAACTTGTTCTATGGCCAAAACATCGATTTCATTTTTACCCAAAGACCGGTTAATCCATTCAATATCCCAAATATTAATGGTTAACATTTTGGATAAGGGGAGAAAATGGGATTAAGGAGACGTAAGTGATACTTGGCTAAAAGATGAAAAAGACTTAAAGATTATCCAACTTAATATGTGTAAAGCACGTGTTAAGGGGGAGCGTTTTTGATGAACAAAACACCTAAGGTACAAAACTTTTGATTTCAATATCACAAGTACTTTAGGTGATTTTCAATGATTTTTCATGGTGGCAATTCCTTCCCAAAACACGCTTAATTCACGACGGATGTGGTGACAAAAGGGTGGTAGGAATAGGTTTAGTCCAATGATTCATCAGAGCCGATGGAATCTTCCCAAGGACAATTCCCTAGATAGAATTAGAAGTCCTAGGAAAGATGGAGAAAGAATGTGAACGTAGCTGAATGCCGACCAAGTACTTAAGCTAGCACTGGAACAATCACAACAAGGTGCTAGTGATGACGTATTGGTAAGCATTGAAGGGGTTGAAGAATGAAAAAGAAATGTAAAGATAAAGGGTGTAAAGAAAGAAGCCCTCCTTACAACTTTAGGCAGAAACCGGGTCAATACATATGCTATTGAGGTCATTTTTGTTAATGATTCTCGGTATTGAAGAAAGACATCATGGACCCAGTGATGCAATGCACAACCCTTCCCCAGCTAACTTAAATATCTCTCAAAAGGTATTTGTTTTAATCACACGGAGATCAACACGTTATCTATTGGTTTATTCACTCCGAATAAACTGGTATTGAAAAGGTGGCACTCCTCTCCAGCCATCGCTCACTAAATCAAAACGCACAATCGAGTCTAGAGCCAAGAGATCATCAAAAGTCTCATTAGGACACTTTCCATTTATTCCTTGCTTTCTCACACACTGTGAAAAGTAAGAGATTTTCATGAGTCCTACGCAATATTCTTGTAATATTGCCAGAACATCCGAGTAATACGTAAGTATTACAATGAAGATGTAAATCCTGCTTGAGCCAACATCAAACAAGCTCATGGTAGGTTACACGTGCGGTTCTTTTAGAACCAATCTTGTGAAAAACTGGAAGGTAACAGTGGTTTAATTCTTAATTGAACTTAAACTCGTTCCAGGCCTCTTCGTATTATCATATGATCTTGCCAGAACACTCAGAGTGACTCTTTATTGACCACAGTGACGAGTGGAAATCCTTCTAGTGTCAACATCAAACAGCACTTGGTAGGTAACGTGCAAGATTCTTTATGAATCGAGCTCGTGACAACTGGAAAGCAACGATGGTGAAAATCTTAATTGAAATTCACTTGTTCCAGGTTTCATGAATTGGCGGCTTTTAATCACAAGGATAATTTATCCAAGTGATTCACTCTTTATGTTCGCAGTCAGCTTTGGACAGTCGAATAAAGAGAACGGGTTTACCCGCGAAATCCTGTCAGGAAGTTACTTAATTGAAACTATCCGTCACAGGTACGATATCTAATATCGTCCAACGGTCTTCACCGACCGGAGGTAAAATGCTACCGAATTAGAATAAAATGTTCAAAGCCATTTTATTCGTGTCGTTGCTGTGTACCTGCTAAAGACGGTGGCGTTGCTGAGTACCTGTTGAAGACGGTGGCGTTGCTGTGTACTAGTGAAGACGGTGGTGTTGCGGTGTACCTGTAAAAGTCGTTCCCACATGCTTATGTCTTTTGCAACAAAAATTCAAGAAAGTACAAGATGAAGTCTTCCGCTGTATCAAACTCTGAAGCTTTCAAGAATCCAACAAAAAGACGTAAGTGTGTGGAACATGAAGTCACGAGGAGGCAAAGTTCACAAGAAAGGCAAAGATCGCACGTGAAAGGCCAAAGAACAATGCTCTCAAGTCAAAGCCAAAAAGATCAAACCAACATATTCACAACAAAAGAAAGAAAAGAATAAAGGACTACGAGCTAAAGAACGAAGACTTAGTATAGTATGCTAGGTTTAGAACTTTGTAACGTGGAGTGACCTCCCTTAGGGGGAGATTGTTAGAAATACGTTTTAACGTATATTAGAAGTATCGGTCACTCCACAATATGATTTATGTTGTAATAGCTCGTAGTTAGTAATTAGTTATTATTTGCTTATTAACTTAAGTAAGAACCGGTCCATGGGCTTGTCATGGACCGGCCCAAGTCCACTTATGACTTGGAACTATAAATACCCCTTTCCACCATGGAAAGGGGTTGGTTGTTGTCATTTCTTGTTTTCCACTTAATAAAATTCACATAGTTTCTCTCACTTTCTCTCTCTAACTTTCTCTCTCTAGAAATCAACAAACCCCTTCATAGATTCATTGATTATCAATATTCTATATTTCTCTATTAACCCTAAGCATTTTGCATCATTTCTCATATCAAAATGTCTTATTCACCAAATGAAAGCCTTGATTCTCCTTCATTTTCCTCAATCTCTTTTAATCCAAATTCACCCAAGAACACTCAAAATCATATTTCTTCTTCTTCTAAGAATATTGATTGTGGAACTTCTTCTCTTCCACCACTAGCCTTTTGTGTTCTTCCTCCCTCACATGATAATGTCATGCATCATGGGACATATTATCATTGTTTTCAATATCAACATCTTGCTATGGCTTATATCTATGAGGAATTGAATTACATCAAGAGTCTCCTAGTCAAACCTCCTCTTCACTATGACTATGAGATTACTAACAAGCCACCACCACCTCCTTCCGCCACTATTTGTCTTTCATTTAAGCCTAAGGATTGCTTATCTCCAAGATATCTAATTCAAGCAAATCTTAGAGTTCTAGTTTAACTAGGATTAGATTTATGTTTTTCTTTTGGCTTGTTTTCTTTTTCATACATTTTTGTATGATTTACTTCCTTCTATATTTATTTCATGTTTCCTCTTAACATGACTTATCTTGGATCTTGGTTATCTTCTCTTTTCTTATATTATTTTTCTTTTTGTACGACCTATGCTATATCTTGTTGGGTGTTTCTTTTCTTCTACTAACGCTTTCATTAGCTTGTCACCATAGCTGGATTCCTTGGTGCCCCAAGCAAGAGGGAGTAAGAACCAAAGGGGAGCCTTTGCAAAGTCCGATTCTTTTCTTCTACAAAGACTTTTGCATCCTTTTTGCTTCGACAAGGGGGAGAAATGAAATAAACTCGTCTTCGTAAATCTTGTTTTCATGTGATTGAGTTTATGTATTGTCGAAATAAAAAAAGGGGAGATTAGTAATGCAATGATGCCTAAAAACGTTACTTTCATTTTCCGGTCTCGCTTTGTTTTGATTACGACAATATATAAAAACAAGCATTTACGAAAACAACGAAAAATGAATTCTTGAGTTCAAGTATTTTTCATTTCAACCATTATCACTTAAGGTATGAACAAACAAGTTTTCATCTTAATTAATTGATCAAGGATTTAAGTTTTCTTAAAACTCACCTTTTATTAAATGTGACAAAGTTTTTTTTATTAAACTTTATTTTTAAGAAAATGTTCTATTAAATTAAATATTTGAAAATTTTAAAACGACATATTCCATATGGTGTAGGAATATCTCTTGTGGATAAATATTCCACCAGATGTGACTACCTCACTAAAAGACAAAAGGGCACGGAGTCTACCTCCACGGTTCCTTAAAGGCCTATGCAGTTCCCTATCGATAAGAAACCACAGGCACCAATAGGGAACCACGCCCAGAAAGAGCCGTTGGGATTTTGTCTTATAAATATTGGACCATTCTCAGATTTTCTCTTCACCTTTTTTGCACACAAATTTCCAGATTCATTCATACTTCTTAAATCATTCAAATCCTTGGTTATTTGGTTGATTACTACTTGTTTAGAAGTGAATATTTCTCCTCCCATCTCTTCTTCTCCAAGTGCAAAGAGAAGAACACTTTCATTCTTGAAATGTTGAGTCTACCTTAAGATCTATTAAGATCAAGTTTTATTTATTTATTTTAGTTGTGTTGTGAAGATCCAAGCAGTTGTGTTATTTGAAAGTTGTGTTGTGAAGATCCAAATATTTGTATCTATTTGGAAGTTGTGTATGTAGTGAGGTTAATACTTAGTCCTTAAAGTATATTGGTGTAGAATGGTCCTAGCTAAGATTAGGGCTCGACTTTTAGCTTAGAGTCAGAATTTGGTTAAGCGACGTGTACGGTTTCTCCACCTTATAGAGTTTGTTGATTAGTGAACTCTCGAGTAAGGAGTACTCGAGGAGTGGAGTAGGGACGAGGAGTGAGCTTCGTTGCTGAACCACTATAAATCCTTGGTGTTTGGTTTGATCTTTATTTTCCTTATCTCTTTACATTCATTATTCTTTACTTGCACATACTTGTGATTATTAGTTTAGTTGCACTATCCCTTGTCTATATTGTGTATAAGAAGATTTCACATATTTGATCAAGCCTAAGTTTTTGAAAAGGATTTTTGAAAACTCATATTTAACAAGTAAGTTTAAGAAACTATTCAACCACCCCTTCTAGTTTCTACAGGAAGGTGTATAACTATTGGTGTAATGCAAGTGACTATGTTATGCATAAGTTTAATTGAAATGCATATGTGATCAGTTGCACCACTATCTATAATCCAAATCTCTTTAGAACAAAAAATGTAATGAGGAATGAGTCTATGTGATTTACCTACCATGAAGTTATGAGAACCAAAAGTAGAAGTTTTAGTGTTGTTCTACATCATCAATACCACTTGGTTGAGTTAATTCTACAACTGGTCCATCCTAACAGTAATTGAGTAATCATGTGGTAGGTTCATCATGTTGGTAGTATCCACTAGACTTGCTTCACTTGGTGTATTATCATTCGTCATTGCCATGTTCACAGTCTTTGACCTTCCTTGTAAGGAAATGTATGGTTTCTTCTGAGGTTCTAGAAACTTGTTATGCAAAGGATGACCAACTGGATATCCCAATATCTTGTAGCACTCTTATTTGGTGTAACCTCTTTGTTACAATTTCCATAAATTATACCAACATTGAAAGTGTTTCTTCTGGTTTGGGGTGTTTGGGATATTGGCTGGTTTTGATTTCTATGATTTCTGGTTGCATCATAACGGTTGGTACTGTATGTGTAAAGAGGGTAAGGAGGAAGATGTTTGTTTTGGTACTTTTCTTTGCTTCTCCTCTTGTCTGAGCACACCGTGGGCTTTACAACAATAGGTAAATGATGCATCAATATGATTTGACCTCTGATGTTCGTGTAATTCTCATCCAGACCCATAAGAAACTAAATGAGTCTTTTCCTTTAACCTCTCTCCCCACTAGTCTTGCCATTTTCACATACACATTTGCAAGTACAATTATAGGGTGCTTCAAGAGCATCCAATTCATCCCACAAACCTTTGAGTTTATGATAATAAACTTCCACAAAACAATTAAGTTGCTTAAGATGAACAATTTTAGTGGTTAATTGATAAATTCCATGACCATCTAATTTAGAATAGTGATCATGTAGTTGATGCCAAAGATCATGTGTAGAATGAAAAAAATTGATTATTGCTCATATGATTTGTAACGTTGTTAAGTATCCACGAGATTACCATGTCATTAGCTCTTTCTCAAAAGACCTCATTGTTGTTACTAATCAGGCTCTTCAAATTCACCATTAACCAATTTGAGCTTGTTTCTGGCACTCAAAGCAATCATCATTGATCTTTTCCAAGAACTATATTTTTAGGAACCAATGAGCTTCTTGGACATAAGAATCATGCCTGGATGATTATGAGGATGAAAATGCAATGGATGATGAACATAGTTAATATCATCTATTTTTTCAGAGGATGGTGTAGATAAGGATGGCGTAGATGCAGAATTGTTTATTTTAGTGGTTAATCAAGAATTGTTATGATTCTTGAAAGTTTTTTGATGATGAATTGGTTTGAAATATGTGCTTGTGTTGAAATAGTGATCAGAAATCAATGTGATTTGATCAAGTTTGTGATGGTTGTGGTGGTTAGTGGTGGTCGGAGTTTATTAGGGTGGTGGTTATGGCAGAATGTGGTGATTAGTTAGGGTAGTTAGTTATAGTGGTCATGGTTGATCAGGACATTGTCTCTAATACCATATCGATGTTATAAGGTGAGAGGAAAACACACACAATATATTGATTATGAAATGAAATTATTACATTGAAATGAAGTGTGTGCTACTATATATACAAGCTGAGCAACTAAGTAACTCTAACAAACTATGTATCTAGACTTGATTGCATACATAATACATATCTATATTGTGTTGCATACTACAAGACTTGAGTGAAGTAACTGTATCATCTTGTGAGACTGTCTTGTGTAAGTGCTATATATGTTGTTAACAAAATGTTGGTTTTATCCTTGACCCATCTTGTCTTGACCCTTTGTGTTGTATGCCTTATTGTTAGAATATGTAAACCCCCATGAATCTGATGTATTATTGAGTGACCATTTATAATGGTGATAATATGAAACCCTAATGGACCCTTGTAACACCCCCAAATTTATACAACTCGATACAGCGGAAGACTAGTTGGTGTTACGGAATAGCACATTACTCACATCATAGACAACGCATAAAAATCGCGTCGTTTATTAATAAAGCATTTCCATTCATAAATATCAAAGTTACATAGGTCCCAAGTCATTACATTTCATACAAAGTTTTACAAAGTGTTTGAATGGAAAAATATAGTTTAGGTGCGGGCCATGAATTCTTGTTGTCTTCCCGAGAATTACCTTCAAGTACCTGAGATAAAACATGTTAAAAGAAAAGGTCAGCGATAACGCCGAGTGAATTCATAGAGTTTCATAAAATCCATCAATATAATATCAGTATAAAATTATTACTGAAAATCATCTTGTACAAATCATTTTTAATAGGCCATAGAATAGCCAAAATCATTTTATACAAATCTTTATCGAAAATCGTAATATAGGCATTTGCCTTAAAAATCATTATACGAGCCAATGTCGTAAAAACATCATACAATACGTCTTATGACGTTGTATAAAATCAAATAAAAATCCGTTATATGAATATGGTTATGAAAACCAAAATACAATCATAATATTAATAGCATGACCCTGTATTGCTAGTCAGGCAATACATCGTAATTCGGAGCGTCTATTATTATTTGGTTAATTCGGATTATTATAAGCCGCATGACATTGTTACCTTACTAAACCAACAACGGGTAGCTAACCCGATACAAATTTTGCCCATCTAAAGTAGCGTGTCGTCACAAAGGTCACGCTATTGAAATCTTCTCATACATTAATTCGCTTACCAATCAATGTGGCACGACGGGGATCAACCGTCAAGGCGCGAACTGAGGTGATCGTCCCCAAATAGTACTATTAAATGCATAAGCGTCTACCAACTCCCGGTAGTTCACAATTCATGCTAATGGGACTTTTAGTGACATAACCTAACTTTAATAATCCATTTAATTTCATCTATCGGGTCCTAATCATTTATCGGGTCATACAATCGGGTCATTCAATCATTCGGGTCCAAAATCAATAAACAAACAATCGGGACAAATGGTGTCCAAACTTTTTATAAAACTAACATGTTATCTCCCTCGCGGGTTTATAAAACATTTATAAAAATATTTAAAAGAGTGCGAGGCTATGAACTCACGTTGATGTGGGAAGGCGGGTTATCGGCAATTCGGACGTACGGTACGTGCTTCAATCACGGAAACCTATATAAATAATAATCGGTCTTAGACGTTTGTCCAATGACTTTATAAAAATATCAATTATGTATACATATGATGATTATATATATATATGATGATCAAGTGGGTTTACATATCCTCATTTACTCATTTTTGTGTTATGTGTCGATAACTTTTATACTAGTTTTCTCGTTTTACCTATTTACGTGTTTTAGGTCCAATAAGCCTACTATAAGTTCTTAACTTGTATTAATCCTTTTTGTACTTATATTATCAGTACATACACTTTCAAGTTGGGCCCAAATGGGTTAAGCCCAATAAGTTCTTTTTATGGGTGTTTATCTTATTTAGTCCAATTATTAGCCCAAGTATTAGTCCAATATGTTTACTTAGCTCGTTAATGTCCGTATGCCCTATAGTTCGGGTTTTATCGGTTTTTACTTGTTATACATGTTTATATATCAGTATATAAGTTTTATAAAGTTTTCATTAGACGGGTCCAACCATCTAAGTTTTATTTAACAAAAACGTTAATTTTACGGCAATAGCCGAAAAAGTCGTAAAAATCATATTTATAGTTTTATAACTTATAAAACTTAACAAATTTCCATTTTTATCATTTATACACTTATTACACCTTTTATATATTTATATAAATAAGTTTTATAAGTTAGTGGGTTTTTATTTTACATTTTATATATTAAAATGTGAGTGCTTATATAATAGTATTATTCTTTAATTTCCAAAAATCTGATTTTTAACTTCATCTTCACCAAAACTGCCATATCTTGAGTTCTACATGGAGATAGAAGCTCAAATTTTTATCACATAAACTACATGATATTTAATACATTTAACTCTTCTATAGCTACTGTTGAATCATCCTTTAAGTATTTTCTAAAAATCGTCCAAAACAGTAACTTCAGATTTATACCCTAAACTTGTTTTGATCATATCTCACTCATTATTTTGATTCCATTGCATGGCCAACTCTCACATGTGTACAAGACATTTAGCTTACTGTAAATGGATTCTATTTCATCATATTATCAGTCCATGACCTGTTTACTTACTGTTTTATACAGCCATGTAAATTAATCAAGATTTTAACCTTGTTTCATATGGTTTTTCACCTTTTTATCCATGATTATCAACAACAAATCCCCACATAACATTTTTATCATCATATAATCATCATAAATATATACAATAGGAAATAAAATACATGTTTACATAATCAAAATATTAAGAAGATGAGGAGGACAATCTTTATACCACCATGATGATGTAAGTTGTGATCAAAACATGGATTTTGATGGAGAAACTTGTAGATATCCATGACCATCTTCAAGACCACCATGCTCCATGGACTTCTTGTGGAAAATCAGCCTCATGACACCATGAAAACTCCTCCATGGATGTTATAAGTACCACCAATCAATAGGGTTTTGAAAGGGCTTCAACATATGCAAGTATAACACATGGTTTCATGGTTGAATCAAGATCAAAGGGTGTTTGTGAGAGAGATAAGGGACGGCATGAATGGGGAAGGAGAGAGTGTTTGAGGTGGTTTTGCATGTGTGAAATGAGAAGTATGAGAGTTGTAAATGGTTTTGTGTTGTGGTAAGCTTAAGGTATAAACTTTCTTGACAAGTGTAAACCTTAAGCTTCCATTTTGACACATAAAGTGTTGGGGTGGCAAGGTTTAAACCGTCCCATATTGGGGGTGGGGCAAAACTTGTTTTGTCTCATCCCCAATTATTTACGGGTACTCCTCGATTCTAGTTTCCTCGATTTGCGTGCCCTCGGGTCGTTTTACGAAAAACGTTTTTATAAATTATGAATCGACGTCATAAAACGAATCCAATAAAAATTGTTTCATCAAAAACGGAGTTCGAAAACGTAAATACGTAATCCTAAGGTTTCCGGTTTAGTCGTAAAGGATGTTGAAATAAAATCGTAAGTCCTAATCTCTTCTCGTAAATTTGTGAGTTTATGAACTAACACAAATTTAAAACTCCAAAATAATATTCACGGATAAATTCATTTTCTGAAATGTCGGACTGTCACCAAAGACGGTGTATGTAAACGTAAGCACGTAACGTTGAATCCTCCGGTTTAGACGTAGTCGATGCTACTCCAAGACGTAAATCCAAATTTCTTCCCAAAAATAAGTGAGTTCATATTGTAAATTGTTTTTAAATAATATTCGAGAATAAAATATCAACCATAAATTGACGGATTGTCACAGCATTTACCCCTAAACAGGATCTTTGTCCTCAAAGATCATCTTACCTTACCACTCGCTTCTTATAGAGTTAAAGCCATGTGGGTATTTCCTCCACATTCGGTCTTTTCTCACAAGTGCAATTCATTATAATACGCGAGTTTCATCAAACATAACTACGGGAATAAGATCAGGCTTAATGTTGACTTACTTTCTCTATCCATGATGTTCACGGGTTTTTGATGAATGCAACTTTTCGCCGATCTAAGCTTTACTAAGAACAATTAGATTTTCACTTGATAGATATTCCATCAAGTTTGATATACGAAACATAATTCACGCAGTCTTTGAAGTCCTAGGGTAGATCCAGCTTGTATGCCTTTCAATCCCAACTTTTACATCATCTCAATGGTCCCAAACAACGGGGACTTATATCCCATGATTTGTCAGATCATGAATTCATTCTTCCCAGTTTAAAAATTGTGGCATAACTTCGCTACCCATTTGGCACTTCAAATCCACATTTCATATTCACATAACCTCTTGCCCACTACCGGCAGTCAATAATCAGATCCTAATTTCAACAATCATTTCAGATCTCTCGGGTCGGGTATTTTGCAAGGATAGGTTCGCCATCATAGGAAACCTTAAACCTAAGAGACATGTCCAACTCACAATGGGTGTATGTCGGATGTCTTCATTTCAACTCCTGCTTACTGATGCTCTAAGATTTAGATCCTAACAAGATTTGATCTCAATCCTAATATGATGATTATCAATGATAATCTCTCCAAAGGATAACGATTATATGGTCTATTACCAAAGGTCAATCATTCAAACATAAAACAACACTTATATTACTCTGTATCGTTACTTTACCTCGTCCCTTCGATTTGGGATGGTACATAGTACTCTCATCAAGGTTCGTTCAATATGATTTCTGAGCAAATCTCTAGAAATTCGATGCGAAGCGAAGATCTTGATAAAGATGTTCGATACAGGCACACTATGTTTACATAATTCTTTTGCATTTATCATTAACGGGAATGATATTAGCATATTTGGTCAGTCTGTCGACGATGACCCAAATCGAATCAAATTCAGATGATAACCTTTGCAATAGCTAGACGTTTACTAATGTATGAGGCGATGTCTGCCTTCATAATTACCATTAGTACAATTTCTTCAGACAAAGATACTTTTAGTCATAAAATGACATACATATAATACTTATACTTACAAATTCCAACATAACTATATCTCACAATCTCCATATTTATATAACCATAAGTGGTCTTTTATACATTCAACGCTATCAGCTTCTCAACTCTAATGGTTCATACTAGCCGTAAAACCTTTCACTATTTATATTATCCTTCTTACACACATCGTTCATTTTTATATCGTTCGGCAATTTATTTTGCACCTTTCATTATTAAGGAACACATCCTAATTGGTTCTTTATCTTTTCTACATAATGCGTCGGTATCTATATTCACTTCTCATGATGATATAATTATCATGTTCACAATTCACTCAGATATTCTTTCTATATTAAGCGGCAGTAATTACGTTCACTTTCCTGATGAAATAAATATCATAACCGTATTTATTCAAAATTCTTTCTTCATATTTTCTATGTTGCAGTTTCGTCTCAACTATTATTTTTATCAGTTTTTACTCAATCCGTCGTCTAAAGCGTCGATAATTATTATAATTAATTAAATAATTATTAGTTAATTTTTATGAAGCGTAAACGTAAAAGTTTTAAATTTCTTAGTTCGACCAATTATATAAAATGTTCAAAATAAATTTGTGTTTAATTAACAAGATTTTCGTTGATTTATCGAAAATAATTAATAAGGTTCGTAAATGTTCGAAAAACCTTTGTTCATATTTTGGTCAAAGTTTTATTAGTTGAAAAGCAAAAATTGTCGTTTTAAGTTTTCAAGTTATGGTTTAAATGGTTTTCCTCAATCCTTTTTAAGTTATCTAGAGGTATACACAAACATTTACCCCTAAACAGAAGTTTAGTTAAATGGTTTGTGTATAAGGGAATAATCCCTTAAAATTCTTTGTTAAAACATTTGTCAAAACATATTTCCATTTCGTTTTGGTAAAAATCCAAAGTCTTAAAAGGGCTCTTAATTTTTGAAGAGTCAATTTATATTCCATTATCTATCAATCACATGGTTAAATCATGTAAAGGATTTAGGTCTTTAATCACGTGTTAATTATTCAAGGTTCAGGTTTACACTGTTCGGCCAATTTAGGGCAGTCTATAAATAATTATTAACTCATTCTTATTCTGATAAACAAACATGTAGTCCTTAATGATCACGAGCATGAATTTATAAAATTACAGCCTACACACGTGATTCATCATAATTATGAATACTACATGTGCATTGTCAATCCAAACGACATCACGTGGAACTCATAATGTTCATTACAAGTACCGGATGTAGTGATTGGAATAAATAATCTCTTTCGCAGAGGCGAAGTTGATGATAACCATGCTATGGATCAAATTTGCTAGAACCTTGTAAATGATCGAACAATTCTTCCATTTCGAGTTATTGATATCGTTTTCGATTGTCAATTTACTCAGTTCACAGTAATCTTACAAATATAAGGAAAGATAAAACCATAGCTCTTCAGGATGACAGGCTTGGTATAATAAAATCTTTCTCCGTCAACTCTCTCAGTTGTACGGTAATTCCTTAAATTCAGATGGTGCTGACGTACAGTGCACAAGCCCCAAGTGCAGCACCAGAAATATAATCAATACCAAATTCAACTTGCCTTAATGGCGAAAGTCTAGGTAATTCACCAACAAATACCTCCTAAAGTTTCAGATAAGATAAACATCTTTTAATAAATACATATTAGGTTCCTTCTATATTATAATATCTATTACTAATTCACAATCATTCACGGTATAATTTCAAGTCTAAATGCAGGATACAACCACCTATCGGGGATTATTTAAATCACTTTTGATAATCAACATCTTATCATTTAGGGGAATTCTACTCGATTTCCATCAATTAAGACAATGGCGTTATGTCATAATCAATCAATCCATTTCACTGGCACTATCAACTTTCCAGTTTCAATATCGTTGATAAGATGTGAACTTCTCAAAAGACTAATAATAATTCATAATCCTTCACAATTTCAAGGATATATGGAGACATAACTACTATTAAGAGAGCAAGGTCAACGCATAATCTACGCGATAGAATTTCAAATCAGATACAGACGAAAACATTTAACGAATATGAATATATCCCATGTTTTCATTAATTTGAGTACGCATTCGAAAGCTCCTCGGATCGTTACCCAGGTCATTCAAATGAAATCAAATCAAAAGAAATGATAAGAACGTCGATACATCCAGTCGGGTATCAACACTCGGTAATCAAATACTTTTCCTAAGAATCTCACTACGGGAGAATGGGACAAGAAAGAATTGTCAATTGTCAAATAAGACAATTTCCACAGATGAGTAAATTCAACTCAGAAGAATAGATGGCACGGGCACATATGTAGATGTTTCTAACATTATGTCCCTATTTTACACTTCTTGCAGATCTCATAAAATTTTAATCTTTCACAATCTTCAAAGGAAATGTAGTGTTTATTAATCAGTTTTATGGTGACTACTAATCAGCCTTGCATAGTCCATCCCAAATTGTATGTAGGCGCGCAACTATATACAATTTCAAGATTAACGATGCAATACTCAGTTCGTCAAAACTTTATCATCATGTTTATAATAATAAAAACATTTTCATACTTAATTCTTAAATAAGGATCAAGAATAAATTTACAAAGATTTTCTTTGTTATGAGAACAATTAAGTTTTCCCAACGTGTTTTATAAACAACTTCATTTTGATAACAATCACTTATAAATCTCACTTTGAATAATCCTTATAGTGATGAGAATCAAATTTTCTCAAAGGATACCGTTTTAACATTATAAAAACAATGTGTGATCTGTAAAAGAGTGATGAAAGCTTGTTCACCAAGAATTAACTACAATATGATAGGAAATGAGCTTAGCCAAATAATCATGAGGTTCATGATCTCGATGGCACTCAGGAATACAAAGAGAATAATTCACAACGTAACTCAAATCAAGATGAGTACTTGTTCAATGGTTGCATCACTAATGCGAGCATTAGGAAGAAGCAAGAAAAGATAGATAACATCGATACATGTAGGATTTAGCAATCAAAGGTAGTCTTTTCATTAATCACAAACAAGTCAAAATTGTATCGTAACACATTACGTGTCACTATGTCATACAATTCTCAGAACTCATCCTACCAACTGATATCTCAGTTAAGTTAGGGATTTTTAAAAGACACCATAATGAATACTAATCTACAAGAGTCATTAGGTGTTCCATATGTCCCGGAAGATCCATCGGTCCCAATTCAGAAGAAGATTTCTTCAATTTATTTCTTGGACACTGGGCATCCTCATTAGTGGACAATGGCCTAGGAACAACCCTTAACACAAACTAACAATCATTTAAAACCTTATAATTCAATCACAGGAATTAACGACTTCCTCTTATCAATCTCATATTTCATACGGGTTAAATTTTACTTTATTCAAGTTTCAACCAATTTTATACTCAATTCAATATCCTACCTCATATTCCAATACTTTCAATCTTATTCTTAGGCCTTAATAGGCAATAAAAGCTCGATATGATCAATACTTAATTTCCGATCCTATATCTCTTACAACAACAATTATCAAATGAGTCACTATCATGAAATGACTTGATCATTCAACTAGACTTCTCGGAAAGGTATTAGTGGCATGAGGCTTTTGGGTAATGGTTCCAATGACAGCCTCAAGTGCAACATTCACCCTTTCGAATTCAATTTAAGAATTAGATGACAACGAATCAGATGACATCTTTCTAGGTGGTAACGTTTTGTCAAACTCCACTATATGGAAAGATCGTCATGACACGATATCAGATTTAATCTCGCCAATTCTTTTTCAATATCGCAATCAACTAATATCTACATTTCTACGAATATCAACCATTTGTTGGGATCATAAATATCCACAACCTGGTTTAGATCTAGGATAGCTAGAATTCCTACGAGAATAGCTTAGATTAATTTACTAGGGGATTTAGGGTTACTTGTGACAATCGACGTCGTATAAATACCTCGTATAAAAATCAAAATAATCATCAAACAATCATGTAATAAAATTACATCATATATATATAATCCAAGTTATATATATATTAAAATAACACTTCTCAGTCTGGCCTTGTCGGTAACTCGGGAATTCTTCGGCACCGTTATAGTCAAAAGATTTTTAGACATTTTTAGAAAAATGTTTATAGTTAAAAGATTTTGAAATGTTTTATTCAAAACCTTAGTTTTAAAAATCTTTCGTTCTCTATAACGAGAGCTCTGGTACCAAACTGTAACACCCCCAAATTTATACAACTCGATACAGCGGAAGACTAGTTGGTGTTACGGAATAGCACATTACTCACATCATAGACAACGCATAAAAATCGCGTCGTTTATTAATAAAGCATTTCCATTCATAAATATCAAAGTTACATAGGTCCCAAGTCATTACATTTCATACAAAGTTTTACAAAGTGTTTGAATGGAAAAATATAGTTTAGGTGCGGGCCATGAATTCTTGTTGTCTTCCCGAGAATTACCTTCAAGTACCTGAGATAAAACATGTTAAAAGAAAAGGTCAGCGATAACGCCGAGTGAATTCATAGAGTTTCATAAAATCCATCAATATAATATCAGTATAAAATTATTACTGAAAATCATCTTGTACAAATCATTTTTAATAGGCCATAGAATAGCCAAAATCATTTTATACAAATCTTTATCGAAAATCGTAATATAGGCATTTGCCTTAAAAATCATTATACGAGCCAATGTCGTAAAAACATCATACAATACGTCTTATGACGTTGTATAAAATCAAATAAAAATCCGTTATATGAATATGGTTATGAAAACCAAAATACAATCATAATATTAATAGCATGACCCTGTATTGCTAGTCAGGCAATACATCGTAATTCGGAGCGTCTATTATTATTTGGTTAATTCGGATTATTATAAGCCGCATGACATTGTTACCTTACTAAACCAACAACGGGTAGCTAACCCGATACAAATTTTGCCCATCTAAAGTAGCGTGTCGTCACAAAGGTCACGCTATTGAAATCTTCTCATACATTAATTCGCTTACCAATCAATGTGGCACGACGGGGATCAACCGTCAAGGCGCGAACTGGGGTGATCGTCCCCAAATAGTACTATTAAATGCATAAGCGTCTACCAACTCCCGGTAGTTCACAATTCATGCTAATGGGACTTTTAGTGACATAACCTAACTTTAATAATCCATTTAATTTCATCTATCGGGTCCATTAATCATTTATCGGGTCATACAATCGGGTCATTCAATCATTCGGGTCCAAAATCAATAAACAAACAATCGGGACAAATGGTGTCCAAACTTTTTATAAAACTAACATGTTATCTCCCTCGCGGGTTTATAAAACATTTATAAAAACATTTAAAAGAGTGCGAGGCTATGAACTCACGTTGATGTGGGAAGGCGGGTTATCGGCAATTCGGACGTACGGTACGTGCTTCAATCACGGAAACCTATATAAATAATAATCGGTCTTAGACGTTTGTCCAATGACTTTATAAAAATATCAATTATGTATACATATGATGATTATATATATATATGATGATCAAGTGGGTTTACATATCCTCATTTACTCATTTTTGTGTTATGTGTCGATAACTTTTATACTAGTTTTCTCGTTTTACCTATTTACGTGTTTTAGGTCCAATAAGCCTACTATAAGTTCTTAACTTGTATTAATCCTTTTTGTACTTATATTATCATTACATACACTTTCAAGTTGGGCCCAAATGGGTTAAGCCCAATAAGTTCTTTTTATGGGTGTTTATCTTATTTAGTCCAATTATTAGCCCAAGTATTAGTCCAATATGTTTACTTAGCTCGTTAATGTCCGTATGCCCTATAGTTCGGGTTTTATAGGTTTTTACTTGTTATACATGTTTATATATCAGTATATAAGTTTTATAAAGTTTTCATTAGACGGGTCCAACCATCTAAGTTTTATTTAACAAAAACGTTAATTTTACGGCAATAGCCGAAAAAGTCGTAAAAATCATATTTATAGTTTTAAAACTTATAAAACTTAACAAGTTTCCATTTTTATCATTTATACACTTATTACACCTTTTATATATTTATATAAATAAGTTTTATAAGTTAGTGGGTTTTTATTTTACATTTTATATATTAAAATGTGAGTGCTTATATAATAGTATTATTCTTTAATTTCCAAAAATCTGATTTTTAACTTCATCTTCACCAAAACTGCCATATCTTGAGTTCTACATGGAGATAGAAGCTCAAATTTTTATCACATAAACTACATGATATTTGCTACATTTAACTCTTCTATAGCTACTGTTGAATCATCCTTTAAGTAGTTTCTAAAAATCGTCCAAAACAGTAACTTCAGATTTATACCCTAAACTTGTTTTGATCATATCTCACTCATTATTTTGATTCCATTGCATGGCCAACTCTCACATGTGTACAAGACATTTAGCTTACTGTAAATGGATTCTATTTCATCATATTATCAGTCCATGACCTGTTTACTTACTGTTTTATACAGCCATGTAAATTAATCAAGATTTTAACCTTGTTTCATATGGTTTTTCACCTTTTTATCCATGATTATCAACAACAAATCCCCACATAACATTTTTATCATCATATAATCATCATAAATATATACAATAGGAAATAAAATACATGTTTACATAATCAAAATATTAAGAAGATGAGGAGGACAATCTTTATACCACCATGATGATGTAAGTTGTGATCAAAACATGGATTTTGATGGAGAAACTTGTAGATATCCATGACCATCTTCAAGACCACCATGCTCCATGGACTTCTTGTGGAAAATCAGCCTCATGACACCATGAAAACTCCTCCATGGATGTTATAAGTACCACCAATCAATAGGGTTTTGAAAGGGCTTCAACATATGCAAGTATAACACATGGTTTCATGGTTGAATCAAGATCAAAGGGTGTTTCTGAGAGAGATAAGGGACGGCATGGATGGGGAAGGAGAGAGTGTTTGAGGTGGTTTTGCATGTGTGAAATGAGAAGTATGAGAGTTGTAAATGGTTTTGTGTTGTGGTAAGCTTAAGGTATAAGCTTTCTTGACAAGTGTAAACCTTAAGCTTCCATTTTGACACATAAAGTGTTGGGGTGGCAAGGTTTAAACCGTCCCATATTGGGGGTGGGGCAAAACTTGTTTTGTCTCATCCCCAATTATTTACGGGTACTCCTCGATTCTAGTTTCCTCGATTTGCGTGCCCTCAGGTCGTTTTACGAAAAACGTTTTTATAAATTATGAATCGACGTCATAAAACGAATCCAATAAAAATTGTTTCATCAAAAACGGAGTTCGAAAACATAAATACGTAATCCTAAGGTTTCCGGTTTAGTCGTAAAGGATGTTGAAATAAAATCGTAAGTCCTAATCTCTTCTCGTAAATTTGTGAGTTTATGAACTAACACAAATTTAAAACTCCAAAATAATATTCACGGATAAATTCATTTTCTGAAATGTCGGACTGTCACCAAAGACGGTGTATGTAAACGTAAGCACGTAACGTTGAATCCTCCGGTTTAGACGTAGTCGATGCTACTCCAAGACGTAAATCCAAATTTCTTCCCAAAAATAAGTGAGTTCATATTGTAAATTGTTTTTAAATAATATTCGAGAATAAAATATCAACCATAAATTGACGGATTGTCACAACCCTAAACCTACAAATCGGGCCGGGCCATATTTATCTACTAAAACTCCCCGCAGTTCGAGCGGCGAAATCGGAAAAGCCCAAACTGGAGTAGTAAACTAGAAAAGAAACAAAATAAAAACATGAAAATAAGACATTAATAATGCCCTGCACCTCCGATTATCTTCTTAAACTCCAACCAGATCAAACAAAACTACAAAGCCCTTCACAACCTCTGATTCTTCTTCATAAACGTTATAGGTGGATTGTGACCTTTGCACAAACATCCAACCTAATAGACATCTGTGTGGATTTGTGACCTTTGCACAAATCATCAACACACGAAGTTGAAACAAAAGAGTTTAGTTATTTTGTAAGATTGAGCGGAAGATTGGAAAGTATAAGAGTGTTAAATCAAAAGGCAGTACAAACAATAAAAAAATAACAACTTAATCAACCTTTTATTGTGCTAGTTAAACCACTTATTTTTAATGTACTTCTCGTACATATCAGAAAAGAAAATTAGCAACAACAAAGAATTCTTTATTGTTGTAAATTCTAACAAACAAATCAGTATAATCCTTGAACACCATTGGATCAAGCAATACATGATTACAGGAGTGTGGGATAACATCAAAAGAGATAAAAAGACATAAGACAAATGGGGTGGAATGCAGCGGAAAAAGGAAAAACATAGATCAGAGCTCTATGGAAAGACGTGTTTTTTAACGATATGTTTAGGGATAGATTGGTGGCTGTGATTAAGAATCGGGATATATTTTGGAGGGATTAGGGTTAAAGGACCGGGGTATGGCCTGACAATGTTACTAAGGTAACCAAATCTAAAAAAATGACATGGAAATAGATAGACTGATCACTAATTGGATATTACTTCTCCAATTATTGTGTTGATGAACTATTTTATTGAATGACTTCAACGACGTACTTGTTCGTGTTGACACGAGGTTATGTTACCCTAAAGACCTTAACCAATATACTAATACTAAAAACATAAAAATTTCCACCTCAATATTATTATTAGTCTATTCTGATGCTCAACAACTTTAACTAGTGCTGAAACATCGTAGAACAATCACTACTAACTTTAGTTCAATTCGTGACTCAGTAGAGAGCCACTTCACCCAAAAGAACCTCATGCACGACCTTGGTGTAAGTGTCAGCTTGGTTTAAAAATACGTTTTTCGATCCATTGTGCTAAACGTCCCAAAAGTCGTTACGTAATGCGTGATGCGATTGCGAACGCAATTTGGATGCGATGCATTTAGTATAAATAAAAGTAATTTTTTTTATTTAGAAGTAGTATAGTCTATCAAGTTAAAATAAGTGCGATAAAGTTACAGAAGAAGTCACTTGCATATTGAAATTAGGCCTACAATCCCTTTTGTAACACAAATAAGTCAAAAATAAAGCTTGACAAAAAACACTTCGCAATACGCAAGATACTATGTTTTTGTTATTGTGTTTGTTTTAGATGTTTTGTAACAAGAATTATCTTTAACGATCCATTAAAATATGTAGGTCTCTTTTATATGGTAAAAGTTTGACAAAAATGACCTAAGTACTAGATTGTGACAATTGCGACTGTTGCTAGCATTACTCAAATGCGGTAAATTGTAGTTTAATGCGAATGCAATCTGGGATGGCAATGCATTAGGAACCATGATGCGAAAATTTAAATTCAACGCATTGGTGCACATATTTTTAAACCAAGAGTGTTAGTGTGTCTCATACCCCAGTTAGTTGTCAACAAATCCTCCATATGCTGTAAATAAAATATCAACTTTGTGCATATCAATGTAACATAAACTCATACCTTGTGATCGATTTACCCAATACAACATCCCAACAACGGATGATGCTATGTTAGTTCTCGTATATGATGTTATATTATTTATATGAGACAAGTAAAACGCGATTAAGAGTTGTTTTAGGATGGTTGTGTTGTTTAGTTTCTCGTGTAGAACGACAAGAACCCAAAGATATGATTGAATTAAGAGCCTGGGAAACACTCAAACAAACCAAGTATGGGTGTATGTGTTTATTGTATGTAAATGAGTGTGAGAAATGTGTGAAGAGAATGATCCTTTTACATGTGTGCGATGCTATCTATTCATAAAAGAGCATCTAGGGTTTTAGGAGTAAATATGTGTGGATGATCAACTGCTGAAAAACATGCCATGTATTGATCATACAACGTTAGACAAGAATGGCATGTGACATTCCTTAGCTATCCTAACAAAGTTCGTACATGATCGTCTCTACCATATCGTTTGTCTCCTATTGTCATGCATGAGGACTGAAACTCCAAAGGTCATTCGCGCCTATCCACACAACCTGTCCGGCTCACCCGTTTGCCACCTCTTATTTTTTTATAACAAACATTGCCTACTTTATTACTTATGTTGGCTTATGTTAGAAAGGTTAGTTGGCCTAAACCTAATAGTGGGTTTGAGTCCATTCGATTTAGGGTTGGGATTATGTTGCTTATTATTTTCTGCCTTAAATCTTCTTCATGTCGACGAAACTCATCGGGTGACATTTTTGTAAGGGTTTTATCTCTTTTTCTTTCAACCCCATTCACGGTATATGTCATAGTTGGTTTGACATACAAATCATTCTCAATAGAATCAGTAATCAAATGTATGTCGGTCTTTTGCCTTGCATACTTAAGGATCCACTTTTTCCATGATTCATAGTCACCTTCCTCAAGCATTGGAGTTCTATGATCCGTCCCTACTATCAACAAGCTATCATTGCGAGCCATTATAAAAAATTAATGTGTGATAAAATTCCATGAGACAATATAATGATTAGTGAGAAATTGTGTTTTAAGTGATGATGTTTTAAGTGTTTTATGTTATTAAGTTAATTAATTATAAGTTATTAAGGTTGTCCAAAGTCCAAAGTTCAAAATCAAAATTCTCCGAATAATCCGTTGATGAAAAGTAACCCTAACCGCGATTGACTTTCCACGTGGAGAACAGTTCTTTTCGTAAAAACGAATATATAAGTCCGCTGTCCAATTTAAACCGCTAAGATTGAAGCTAAACCGTTGTTCAATATGAACAGTAACTTAACCATTGAACTTTCTATCTCAATCGCGGTAGAAAACTTAATCTCAATCGCAGAAGTACAAAGAACCTCAATGGATCAATACTTTATCTAAAATACCCGCGATTTAAATATATTCGTCAATCGTTGTTTGGGCTTGTCCTAGAAAGGAATTCTAAAACACTTATAAATCACCCTTACAAACGTGTTTCCCTTTATTTCCTTGTACAACTAAGATCTAATAACTACTACCTAGCTTAAAAATCAAAACCTTATTGTGTAACACAACAAAATTAAGATTTCTAAAAATCTTGTAGAACTACGGTTAAAACAAAAATCCTAGATCTTTGGGAAAATATGAGAATCAGATATGCTTTGAACCAATTGTAGGAAATAAAAAATAATCACAATACTAATAGATAGATTCATATGTGTATGTAGAGAGAGAAAGAGAGAGAAGTGGAATGGTTAGTGAGAGAAACACACTAACACATGTGTGTAAATATGAATGAACCAACCACCTCTTCCCTAGTGGGAAGAGGTATTTATAGTAACTGACCCATGGCCTTAACCGCGGCCATACATTAGGCTTTCTAGCCCGATCCGTTACTACCTAACTATTTCCTACTTATCCAACTACAAGCTATAATATATAAATATTTAAGAGTGACAGATACTTTTATTGTTTCTAACACATTTAAACTATTGGGACGTGTTAGATAGGTTACTTGGCCTAAACCTAAAAGTGAGTCTGGGTCGATTTCGTTTAGGGTGTGAATGGATAAATTAAACTGGAAAATATGATAAAAGTGTATTTTTCTTATTTTCTTCATCGTCTTCTTTGTTTTTTGTTTACATAGAGATAGACTTATATTTGGCTAAATAATTGTATAATGCTTCGCAATCACCTCCGTTTCTATGATGTTTGTTATATTTTTACGTCTTGACTTGCTTTGCTGTAGGAATGATACTGCAATTTGGTGGTCAATTTTGTATCATGGACAGTGATATTCGAGAACGAAAACAATTTGAGGAGAAGAGAAAAAGAGATGTTTCTTTGGAAATTTATTTAGTGTATGTTGACGGCTAGTATTTTTTGTGCTAGGATTTATGCATTGAAAGAAAAACTAAGAACTAACTAAAAATCCAATAAAGGTCAAAGATTTGAATCTTTCCGGATCATTGAAGAATAACCGATGACCAAAGGATAGTAAATTTCTTTGATTGATCTTACCTAGAGCTTGAATATCATGCAAGACAAGATATGTGATCATATTGGTTGAATTTGTTTGTGTTCATTACATAAGAAGGTTGCATATGTATTTAAACTAATCCAAACTCTATACCGAGTTAAATTCGGGACAACTAACTTATATCTAACAGCATTACTCACTTTTGTTTGTATAATCAACGTTCTTTAAATTTTGTTACTATAATTTTTTAGCCATAAACCATAATAGTTAAGTATCATTTATAGGCGCTGTTAAGCTAAAGGTAATGCATGGTCGTTGTTGCGATCGGTCCAATGACGTCCCTCAAATGGGACACGTCCCCCTCCCTTATGAGCCAAATTTTGAACACGTCGCCTTGTTAATTTGAATGTTTTGGTCGTGTAACCAACCAAATAAATTGAAACCTTTTTAAAACCATTGGGATATATTTAAAACCCTGAAAATTTATAAACCATAATTCATTCCTTATAAAAATATTTTATTATCTTCTTATTTTCATACATTTTATTTTACACCAATCAATTTATATACCAACTAAAACAATGTCTTTCAAAACTATCAACAAGAAGAATAAGAAAAGTAGAAAGAGTTCGACGAACCTTGGACTCTTGATAAGGAGTTAGCTTTGTGTAGAGCTTGAGTACACGTTTCAGAGACGTACTTACAAGAAAAGTGTTAAAAGACCGCAGAGTTTTGGTCGGACGTAACTGAGTACATTCATAACGAAATGGTTGATAAAAAAGGTATGAATCAATTAACTGCAAATGGAAAAAGATGATTCGTCCTAAAGTATATCAATTTTGTTAGTACAATAATATCTTAAATAAGCATCTATATGGGGCTTGTGAAAATATTGTCGACTAAGAAGAATACCGTACTATTCAGTGACGGAGCCAGACTTTTGAGCTCGGGTGGGCCGAATGAAGTGTCATATCGTATACATTTTTAAGGCTAACGGTAAAAGCTCGTCGAGAAGTCAAAAACTCATATTAAACTCACATCGAACCTTATAAATGTTACCTACAACAAACTCACATCTTATATAAAGTTACCTACAACAAACCCACATCTTATATAAAATTACCTACAACAAACCTATATCTTATGCGGGGTACATAACTGAATACTAATTTTTTTTAGCGTTCACGCTTGATTGAAAATTGGATGGGCCAAATTAGCCTTATGGGTAAACTTTTTGGACGGAATTATACTTATAAATGCCATGTTAAGGATTTTCTTGGGTTGGCCATGGCCCACCATGTCTTCTATGTAGCTCCGTCACTGGTACTATTTATCTTTCGGATTTTTTTTTTTAAAATGTTGGAAGATTTTGAAGGACCATCATTAATGGATGGTTGTTGAAATGCTAAACTTTCTAAAACGCGGAGTTTAAGTTTTTAAGTTTTTTTTATTATTATTGTGTAATCGTTTTAAATTCTTTTAAGGTTTTTTTATTAATAATAAAAATTGAATTAAAAATAAGTGTTTGATTGTCTTTGTAGTCATTATTATGAGTTTTTATCTGTGTCAGGAGCAGACGTACTTGATGATATGGGTATGCACTTGCATACCTTAAAAAAACATTCTAATGTTATACAAATGTTAAGTATAGCAAAAAGGATTTTTTTATATTTATAAATATAAGAATTGCACCGTCCCAATTTATTAGTCCTCTATTGACTTTTAAAGTCTTTTATACTAAACTTTAACTTTAAATTAATGTCGTTGTGTTATATAATATTTGATGCAAAATATATGCATGTATTGAGTTTTAAATGTATTTTCATTTGGTATAATTTTCATCAAAAATTATATAACGCAAAAACAATAATTTAAAGTCAAAGTTTAGTAGAAAAGACTTTAAAAGTTAATAAAGGACTAATAAATTGGGACGGAGGGAGTATTTGACTGCATACCTTTCAAAAAAAATTCTAACAGATTATGTTAAAAAGGTCAAGCGTAAGTGGCCCATGAAGTCACGTCCAACACATATGTTTTTATAAATTCTACTTAAATACTAAATTTCATACAAAAACAAAAATAAATTTGAAAATTTGACCCGAAAACCCGAGCTAAAAACACAAATGAGATTTTATTTTCTTTGTGCATACCTTATTTATAAGTTCTACGTCCGTCACTGATGTGTGTATGATTAAAAAAGAAATTTTTTGAATTAACGCTAATGTAATGATCAAATTTGCGATGAGCATTACTTTCGGTCTTAAGAGCATCTCCAATGCTAGCTTAGAGAATGACTTTTTACTATATCAACAAGTCATGTATACTATTTTGTGCATTGCATGAATGACTTGATAAAAAGCTTTCTCCTCAATGACTTAGTAAACTTCAAGTGGTTTGAACAAAAGCTTTTGTCCTTTAAAGCACAAATCCTATCCTAGTTTATTGTATAAAATTGTTGAAAAGCTTTTGATAAAAATATCTTTCATTGAAGCATATTTGAAGAATTACTTGCTCATTTATAGAATCCATTTAAATATTAATACAATTAAATGCACAAAGTTTTTTATAACTTGATACATTACTCATGCTACAAATATATATTTTGTTAAAGTTGTTATTAGCTTAATTCCTTCATACATTAATATTATCAAACTTTATCCAGTCTTTGAAGAGGGAATACCCATTCCCAGCCCATAACTATGTAAGTAAAAAACATAAACTTTGGGCAGTGTGCATGCACTTCACCTTAAATCAAATCCACAACAGTCACGTGCTGAAATCCAAATCTCAATTCCTGATTGGTCTCATCAAACGTAAGATTATCCATTTTAAATTATCAAAACGGTAAAACCCACACTATATATGCTCACACCAGCCAACATTCACATTCATCATAAACACTGATTATTTCCCACACTTTGAATTCCATTCAACAATGGCTCTCCAAGCTACCTCTATCTCCGTTCACAATGTTGCTGGAAAGACCAATGCATCTTTGAAGGACTCGACCCTCTTCGGAGTTCCACTTTTGGATAACCGTAGCAATGATATCGCTTCATTGGTGTCGAAAAAGAAGGTATGTAAACACACTTAGTATAGTAATTAGTAAAGTTTCTCTAACTTGTGGATACCTTTGATGTTACAATGAATAACTCGTATTGCTTAAACGAGATATACTCACACACATTCTTGACAGATGGAATTCACCCGTATAAAAGTCTTCAAAGCTCAAGCTGTAGCCACCACAAGTGCTCCAGCAGTGACCCGTGCCGCACCAGAGGGTAAGAAAACATTACGAAAAGGCAGTGTCATTATAACGGGAGCTTCCTCTGGTTTAGGTCTAGCCACAGCAAAAGCTTTAGCAGAAACCGGAAAATGGCACGTGATCATGGCATGTAGAGACTTTTTAAAAGCGGAAAGAGCAGCAAAATCAGCGGGGATATCAAAAGAAAACTACACAGTGATGCATTTAGACCTTGCCTCATTAGATAGTGTTCGTCAATTCGTTGCTAATTTCAAGCAATCGGGTCGTCCACTAGACGTATTAGTATGCAATGCAGCAGTCTATCAACCAACAGCTAAAGAACCGACCTTCACAGCAGACGGAATCGAGCTAAGTGTTGGTATTAATCATCTTGGTCACTTCTTACTTTCAAGATTGTTGCTTGATGACATGAAACAGTCCGATTACCCTTCAAAAAGACTCATAATCGTTGGCTCGATTACTGGAAACACTAACACTTTAGCAGGAAATGTGCCTCCAAAGGCTAATTTGGGTGATATGAGGGGTTTAGCCGGTGGTTTGAACGGGTTAAATAGCTCAACTATGATTGACGGGGGTGCTTTTGATGGTGCGAAAGCGTATAAAGATAGTAAGATTTGTAATATGCTTACAATGCAAGAATTTCACAGAAGGTACCATGAAGAAACTGGAATCACGTTTGCTTCGTTATACCCCGGCTGTATTGCTACCACGGGGTTGTTTAGAGAACATATTCCACTTTTCCGAATGTTGTTTCCTCCATTTCAGAAATTTATTACAAAAGGGTTTGTTTCCGAAGATGAATCTGGCAAAAGACTTGCTCAGGTATGTAAATTCTCAAACACTGTCAATATTGCTTGTATGTTGTGTCAAATCAGTAGGTTGAAGAACATCCCTAAAACTAAAAGGGTACGTGTTTGTTTTTCTAGTGATTTTAAAATGTAAATTGATGAAAGTTTATATTGTGTAGGTTGTGAGTGATCCAAGCTTGACGAAGTCGGGTGTGTACTGGAGCTGGAACAAGGATTCTGCTTCGTTTGAGAACCAGTTGTCGGAAGAAGCAAGTGATTTGAGCAAGGCTCGTATGGTGTGGGAGATAAGTGAGAAGCTTGTCGGTTTAGCTTAAATTCACATATATTGATGAAGGATGGAAGGTTTGGTTGCAACTGATCGAGTGGATCAATTTGGTGCAGCTTTTTTACAGTAATTTTAGTTTAGTTACAATAAGAAAATCTCTAATTAAGTTACTCTTGTGTGAAAGAGTATGGAAAATCATGTCATAGATGATGAGAATTTCAAATATATTTATGGAGGATCGGAATTTCGCTATTGCGGCATTCGAAATTTAAGAACTATTTTTGGTAAAGAATTTAAGAACTAGATATTATGATAATGCTTTGTTGAATTCTGGTCGAGCATTTCACCGTCTAACATATAAGTCCAATGAGGTTGACTAATTGGTGTTAGAAAGAGTACCACACTAAACTTATATGTTGACTTTGAGATATGTTTCATCCGATGTGAGATATTGGGTTTGTACATCCAACAATACATCCCTCAAACTCAAATGACCATGAGCCTCTCCTTCAACTATAGCCACGATCCCACCTTTTTTATACCGTCGACATTTACCATCGAAACACTCCGCCTTTTACCGGCTTGCTTTCTGTAAAAGGTTTATCAGGATCCACTAATACCATCGAACTGGGGTTTAACCGAGAGAACACCGTCCACATCATCACTTTGAAACGCTCGTAAAAACAATTAAAAATGTAGGTAAATTTACTTTTTTTACGAATCGAAAGACACTTGTGCGTAATTTTTCATATAAAAAGAAGGGTTACATAATTGCTTATTACTTCCGAACACAACCAATAGCTAACCCAAAGCTTCATTGCTGCCGTTTGCCTTAAAATAATATGATCACCTATAAAACATGGAAAGAAGTAACGGTAAGCATAAAGCTTAGTGAGTAAACGAAATATATATTGAATTCATGAAATGATAGCATGTATAAATGTTACTTCACTTGAACTTGAATCGTGGCATGATCGTAGATTCTATTTATGGAATATAAGTTCTATTTAAGCACATAACATGAAATATGACCACAAGGGTCAACATGAGTAATTAACATGATAACATGACCACTCAGGTCAACAGAAGTACTTGACATGATAATGTGACCACCTGGGTTAACGTGAGTAATTGATATGATAATATGACCACTCGGATCAACGTGATTACTTTACGTAATAATATGACCACTCGAGTCAACATGATTACTTGACTTCATACTATGACCACTCAGGTCAACATGGTTACTTTTACATGATAATATGACCACTCAGGTAAACAGAGTACTTGACGTGATAATGTAACCACTTGGGTCAAGTGATTACTTGACGTGATGATATGATCACTAAGTCAACATGAGTACTTGACTTAATAATATGACCACTCAAGACAACATGAATACTTACCATGATAGTTATGACCCATCAAGACAACATGAGTACTTAATATGATAATATGATCATTCAAGACAACATGAGTACTTAACGTGATAATATGTCCACACGGGTCAACTGATCACTCGTAGGTATAATATAACTAGTCTAGGAAACATGCATCGAATTTAAAATCGCACGGACCAATATGAATTATATCACGTAATATGCATAAAATATTATAACTTTAATTACTAATGTGTGTCATAAAGGTAATAAGCATATACCATGAATTATAACTTCTTCGTTAACATAAAACATGATAGAATGACCACAAGGGTTATTATGAATATTTGTCATGATAGGATAACTACTTAGGTCGAAATGATAATTTAATACTATATTGTAACCATTCGGGTCAACATGATCTAATAACATAATGTTATTACTGTAGAACAATGATAATCTTATAACTAATCAAGAGGGTTGTTGTTTTTCTAGAGAGAGAAACTAGATAGAGAAAGAAAGAAACTTGTATTAATGTGGGAAAATGTAATAAACAAACAACACCCCTTTCCATGGTGGAAAGGGGTTTATATACCAAGTCACTTAATGGACTTGGGCTTCCGGCCCATAAACATGCTCATGGGTCCGGCAAATGTAAATAATAAATAAACTTATACTACGAGCTTATAACTATATTGTTGGAGTGACCGAGACTTTCTTAATATAAAAAACGTATTTCCAACAATCTCCCGCAAAGGGAGGTCACTCCAAATTTACAAAGTCCTAATCTAGCATGTTAGATCTTGTTCTTGAGCTCGTAGTCCACTTTCTCTTTTCTTCTTTAACTTTTCATCTTTTTGTGAATATGTGTTGAATAACATCAGGCTTTTACTTGGAACATGTTCTTTTGGCCTTTCACGTGCAATCTTTGTCTTCTTGTGATATTTGCCTCTTCTTGACTTCATGTCCCACATACCTATCCTTTGTTGAATCCTTGAAAGTTTCAGAGTCGATACAGCGGAAGACTTTTAGGTCAAATTTTCTTGAATTTGCTGAGATATATGATGCAGAAGGAATAAGTATGTGAGGACAACTTCAACTGGTACACCGCAACGCCACCGTCTTCAAATGCAGCAACATAATAAGACACGAATAAAATGGGTTTGACATTTTATTCTGATTCGGTAGCATTTTACCTCCGGTCGGTGAAGACCGTTGGACGATAATAAATATCGTACTTGTGACAGGTAGCTCTAATTAAAGATCTCCTTGACAAGATTTCGCGGGTAAACCCGTTCTCTTTATTCGACCATTCAAAGCTGACTGCGAACATAAAGAGTGAATCATTTGGATTAAAAATCCGTATGATTGGAGCCGTCAATTCATGAAAGCTGGAACAAGTGAATTTCAATTAAGATTTTACCATCGTTTCTTTCCGGTTATCACGAGCTTGATTCAAATAGAATCTTGCTTGTCACCTACCACAGTGATGTTTGATGTTGACACTGGAAGGATTTCCACTCTTCAATGTGAACACTAAAGAGTGCCACTCTGAGTGTTCTGGCAAGATCACTTGGATAATGCTTAGAGGCCCTAGAACAAGTTTAATCTCAATTAAGAGTTAAACCATTGTTTCTTTCCAGTTATCACAAGACTGGTTCTTAAAGAACCGCACGTGTCACCTACCATGAGCTTGTTTGATGTTGACTCAAGCAGGATTTCTATCTTCATTGTAATACTTTCGTATTACTCAGATGTTCTAGCAATATTACAAGAATATTTCGTAGGACTCATAAAAATATTTCTTATTTTTAAAATTGTGTCCTAATGAGACTTTTGATGATCTCGTGGCTCTAGACTCAATAGTGCATTTTTGTTTTGGTGAGCGGAGGCTGGAGAGGATTGCCACCTTTTCAATATCAATTTATTCGGAGTGAATAAACCGATAGATAGCGTGTTGAACTCCGTGACATTAAAACAAATATCTTTTGAGAGATATTTGAGTTGGCTGGGAGGGGTTGTGCATCGCATCACTGGGTCCATGATACTTTGTCTTGAAAATGAGTTGACCCGGTTTCTGCCTAAGTTGTAAGGAGGGCTTCTTTCTTTACACCCTTTATCTTTACAGTTCTTTTTCATTCTTCAACCCCTTCAATGCTTACCAATACATCATCACTAGCTGTAACACCAGTGAAAGTGCCGTATGATGCTAAGTTATTGTCTCAAGAGCTGTTCAGTATGAGCATCTCTCTTAAGTTGTGGCTCACTTGTGGATGTAATATCCCGAGCCCAATATTATTTATTTAATCCTATTTTACGTATATTTTTGAAATTTTTAAGAATTTTTATCGTGGAATTATTTGACGGGTTAAGTTGAAACTGACGTTTACGGTTGTAATTTAACGATTGACGATTTAAGAAGAACCGATAACGACTACGATACCGAGGGATGCCCAAATATCTATAATTATTGACGATTTATCGATAATGTAATTTTTCGAGAATTTTACTTACGATTCGTGTTAAGTTGAGTCGGGTGAGTTTTATAGCCTTCCGAGTACATTTAAAGTATCCCAAAAATATTTTGGAGTGTTCGGGATGATTTCCGACTCCCGTAAAATTTTCAAAATGGACTAGTGAGTCGAACCCGCAAAGTTTTGATGACGTTTTATACTTAAGGCCAAAAGAAACCCTTATTTGCACTTTGGTCCCTCCCAATACCACAAAAAGCCACAAACACAAACACATACAAACATTTACCAAAAACAAAATCAAAACTCTCTCTCTCTTGTCCTTAGGCCGACGGCCAAACCACCAAGAACCACCATCCCATCAATTTTTCTTGAGTTTTCACAAAAACTAACCTTAGACCACCTCTTAGAATCCATTGGTGAGTGTTAATCCATGGTTTAATTAAACATGCATTAACAAAAATTTTCCAAAAATTTTCAAGAACATTCAAATTCGTTTTTGAGGTCAATTGTGTGGATGCATGTTAAATTCATGTACAATGGAAGTATAATCACCAATAAAACCCACCAAAATCAATTTGGTTGTGGTGATTTGGTCACCCAAACCCCACGGCATAAGGGGGTGTTTGGGGAGCCATGGTGGTTGATGATTTTGAGTATTATCCTTGTGTTTGGCATTGTGTTTAGTGATGTTTTAAATAGGTTTAAGTGGTTGCATGTTTGTTTTCTTTGATTTTAGATTATGAGGTTGGTTGATCAATAGGGGTAGGACTGAAAATTTGTGTTTGGTTGTGATTAGGGAAGCTTAGGATGATGCCTAGTAGTGATTAGTAGGTTTGGAATCGAGTTTAAGCATGATTTTGGTGTAGTAAAATTTAGGCAGAAAGTTTAAGGCCTTTTTATAAAAATTATTTTTCCTACAGGTCTTGAAAACTAAATGTAGTTGTAGAGGGTCTTCTTATCTTTAATTTGGTATAAGGTAGAGCCCGTGACTCAAAACGAGCTAAAAGTTATGAGGTTTTAAAGATCGAGTACCGGGAGACGAGAACTTTCATAATCCGAATTTATGTATAGTTTTAGTCAAATCCCGAGGACCACAAGTATGAATTGGTAAATGGTCAAGGGTCAAATTTTGGTCACAAACCTGTGTAAATGAGTCTATAAGTTGACTTAGGAGTCAAAGAAGTCAAAGGTACATTTCATATAGGTCAAAGAAGTCAAAGTTGGTCGAAGTACAATTTCAGCCCGGAAAATGTAGTTTTTGAAAAGCGTTGAGTAACGGGTCGTAGAAGTAAAAACTTTTATTGGGATTAAAAATGTGTTATCTACAGGTCTTATAGGATTTTTGAGAATTTTGTCAAATTTTATAAGAATGGTTAAGTAGAGTAAAACAGCCCGTACTTTCGGTAAGTACCGGCGAAAATGGATAAAAATGGATAGCGTAAATAATAAGAACGAATGGTGTAAAAATGAGTGATGTTTGTTGTTTTGTTTTGGCGTGAGTTATAATTGTCCTAAGTGACTAGTATCTATGTATTTTATACAAGTACCGTAAGGTATTTAAAATGAGATTACTCATTACGCGTTATTTGTTGATAGGTGTTGATTTATCCGGGCATCCGTATCGTCGTCAGTGATCATCTCTCGAACTACCGACTACTTAATATATAAGGTGTGAATTTATAGCCTCGCTTATATTTATTTCAAACTGTTTTACCCGCGAGGGAAATGCATGCTAGTTTTTTAAAAGGAACGTATATCATGAATGATTGTTAGACCCGAATGTTGCCTTAGAAATTGTGTTGAGTACCAAGTTGCAAAAGACCCTAAATTCATGAACTATTAACTATTGTCCTGCCCTCGAGTAGGGGGAAATAGCCGCTTATACAATTTGTAGTACTACGGGGCTAACGACCCAATGCTAGCCGAGAAGCTGTACGTTGAGTAAGTTCTGCGGTAGATTATCTTGTATGAGAGATAAGGTATAATTGCAACTGATGCCTTTAGAAGGGGCACTGGTTTCATCTGAATCACGCCGGTAATTATTACGCGGGTGATTGAGTTAACGGATTAGTGTCATGAGCTTAAACACAATTGTCAGTATCCTGAATATAGATTGTTTGATCGACAAGTCTATGAATGATCACGAATGGTTTTTATTTTATATACGTTCAAAATGGATTGAAAAACCTATGAATCCCACTCAACGTTTTCGTTGACCAAATTTTGGCATGTGTTTCAGGTAACCGCTGAAGTGTAGAATGGAGCGTGCATGGGATGGATGTTGTGTGTATGGCTTGGAGTCCGCTTGTTTTTCCTCCTTTTTCTACTTAAACATTTTTAGGTTTAATGTAATGTTGTTGTGAAACTGAAATTCTTGGGTTGAGATTCATGGGGACCGAAAACGCTAAACTCTGTTGTACCAAGTGGGGTTGGAAAAACCGTGGACATGTATCATCTAACAATTTTTAAATTCAAGTTTTAAGTTGGCGTCTTTTTAGCGTCATTTGATATATCTTGTGTGCAATGAATACTGTGTAGCACCCAATGTTGTAGTTCCGCTGCGCATAGCATTTGTGGGGGTGTTACAGATTGGTATCAGAGCCATGAGTTATAGAGAACTAGGTCGTTTTTGAAAATCCTAAACTATAACTTTTGGTGTCGTAAGAAATGGTCCAAGCACACACAACTATCCTGCACGGCTCCGGTAAGAATTCTTTAGCATTGCTTTATATTTTAGATGTATCCCTCGAAATAGATATGAATTCCCTAGTATTTAGTAAGTAAATACTTTGATATATATTGAGATATATTGTTTTGTACGTTGAGTACTTATCATCGTAATTTACAAATTCTTGTAAGATTTTCTTATATGTTGCATGTAATTGGCATAACGGGCTACATTGCATTACATGGCAACACCGCGTTGTAATCCTACGTGTATGTAGGAATGGTTGTATGTATAAGTATGTATATACTATGGTATTTAAAGGCATTGCACGTGAAGCAATGGTCCTTGAGTAATTATCGTACATTAAAATGCGGTTTTGTTGAGAATTCGGCCTTACCGCTAATTATCAATCTTGATAATTAATTTATTGTTCGAATAACCGAATATGAACCTCGTTTGATATCCTAGATACGTAAATGATGCTTCGTAACATATCTTATATCGACTAGGTCGATCTCGATTGTCGTTATCGCACCGTGATGTGTCATTTTGGACATTTTCTTTTGAAACGTAATTTACTTACGTATTACTTTATTCCTTTATTCCCAATGGGTTTGATATGTTAGTTCACGTAACTATAACATAGACGAAGTATAATCGACGATGCGTACATTGGGGCGGCGAATCATGTGTGTATATTATGAAACGTGGTTGAGGCGTGTTGCCATTTAATCGTAGTTTACTATTCTACTTGAATTTTAAAGATGTGTTTTAAAATAGACTGGCGTTGTGATCAAGCGCGATAACTTGGAATTTGGTTGGTTTTTTTGTGTTAATTTTGTGGAGTACGATTTCGAGACTCATCCGAGGCCGATAACAACATTTAGTTGACATACGTATTCTCGCTTCGTTTATTTCATTTGTCTTGTTGTCCCATTATTTGAATTCGATATTTTATATGACGAGGTCCGTCAATTGTGTGAGTTAAATAAGCATAAAACTTTGTTGATTGAATGATTTAAACATAAAGTGTTTTATATATTTAATATTTGGTGAATGAAACTTTTGGATAAAAATGACGTATGATGTGTTTTGTAACAAGTAAAATTCGTGTAGAGAATAAACGGACATTGTGAAATTATTTTCCTTCAACCTTGGTTGGTAAATCGTAATAAGTAATTATTATTACTCGTAAAATCCTTGTTTTCATATATTAAAATTTGATACTAAAAGATTGTGATGGACTTGTTAAGAATTTGTTTAAATTAGTTCGAGAAAGGAGTTATAATAAAATTTGCAAGATGACTATTGAGTATATGTAGCTTCGGAGTTAGTATGAATTAATTTTCGGGTCAATGTAGCAAACTTTTGGCATGATTTGTAATATAGAGTAGAAAATTGGTCATATATTTTGGAGGTAGAAACTTTGTAAAAATTGGTTTATTTTAAACATAAGGTTATGTTTGCGTATGCATTGGTGTAAACTAGAACTCGTCACTCGTTGTAGTAAATAAACTGGGATAAAATCGGAATATACACTTTAAGTATGAAATTATAATGCTTGAAATAAAATTTTAAACATTGATGGAACGTCATTGGAAATCATTTGTTTGTTTAATTGTCGTTATAGAGAATCAATATGTGTAATTTGATGATGCTTGTTTAAAATCGTTTGAAAAATCTTTCATTTTATTCCGCTGTGAGATGTGTTAATTTTAAAATCACTTGATAATGGGCTAATGATTAAAAGTTGAATTTTATATATATTTTGGAAATAATTGAAATAAGCATTTTGATCACCTACTTCATTATTATATTATCATATTATTATCATTAATTTTTGAGATTCAAGTCTCGACTAAAATCAGTAATTTATCCGAGATAATACTACGTGAAACGTCTTTGACGCCTGATTCGAGCCGCGTGAATAAAATATAGCAAATCAATTGTAAGGAAGACATGTGTGTAATAAAAGTCAAAGGTTGAATTTTTAAGAGTTAATGGGACTAGGTTGAGTCGTGTTGGATATGTGTATATAAGTGATAATATAAGTCGTAATAATAAAAACGTAAAACTTGGGAAATTCTTACTACGTATGTTTTTGGTACTTAAAAATATGGATATTAATGGGATCTTGACACAAGTATGGAGATTTTCGAACCTAATGATTTTATCAAATATGATAACCGAGTCACCGCCTTTACTAATGTTGATAATTTTCTTGAGATTATAACTTCCAGAAATAAAAGCGTTGTAAAGATTAGAAAATGAAAGGTATCAATTCTTTAATGGTGTAACACAAATTAAAAATGTGTAAATGTTCGGTTTTACAATGTACAAGGTAACACTAATTATTATACGCAACTGGATTACACAACACCCGCCTACTTGTATATTATTTAATAAAGATGTATATATAATGTTTTGAGTCACGATGGTTCGATCGTCCGACATCCCTTCTTTGATTTTGTGAGTCTGTATCTAAACATGAGTCGTCATGTGATTGTTCATTTTAATACTGTCTATGGTATGAAACCATTATTGTTATATTTATTTTAAAACTACTATTTCGCTAGTACTTGAAAATGAGGGTATGTCACCCGGTGTATTTTGTCATGTTCATGGACGCCGTAAATTTTTTTTTTCTTTCGGTTAATGGAACCTAAAATTCTGTATTTACTTGTATGGTGCTATAAATCTTCGTTAGAGTAGTTGTTTATTTATATTTAACAAAAGCGAGGAGGCGAAGCCGCTTTACCAAATTGTAGAGGTGAAAGAACTCGATCTTCCTGGTGAAAATTGTTTATAGTTAACCAAGTGGTTATTCTTCTCTCCCCGTATACCCTTGGTGGAATGGGTGTGCAACTCGAGACGATGGGAGGTGTGATCGTTGTTTTATTTTTGACGCTTGTGTTGATATTCAACTTTTACTCCATGTATTCGTAGGTTGCTGTTGTTATCCTGAGACTTTTGTCATATATTTGAAGTATTTTCATTTCTAATGTAGTTAATTTCTGTTGGCAATTATATTGCTCGTTTACCTCGTTCGATCTCATTGATCTTAATTTTATCACTTGTTGTGCTTGCAATGATTTTTAATCATGAACCACCTTACCGTCATTTTGTGAATAGTCTATTGTGAAAATAGGTATGAGTGTGTCAAATGTTTTGGTGAACCAAATGCAAAGGGTGTCGATTTATTTATTTAATTATTTATTTATTTTCTCATAAAAAGGCAAAGCAAAAGGTATGTTCCAAAGTGGACGAAAAATGTTTGATGTGTTTCTTAAAACGATAGTAGCAATATTTTCCCATTTCAAATTTCATTTCAAATGATTTAAATTATTTTGAAGGCTAGGTCGAAAACTTCCCTAGTCGTGTTTGGTATGTAATAATAATGTTTGTGTTGTCACTCGATCCTCAATTATGCACAGCTTAGCTAACTATGCATAATTCAGGAAGAGTCCTGTTTTGTTGGTTGTTGTTGCTTGATCCTCAAGTATGCATGATCTAGCTAATTATGCATAGTTTAGGAAGGGCACTATCGTGTCAAACAAATTGGTCATCTTGAAACTTGTAGTGTTTTGATAAATGTTTGGATGAGAACGTTTTTTTTAAAAAAATGGTGGATCCTTATGCAAGTAATCGTATTTTCTTTGATTCCTAAAGACAATTTTTGAATTTTCTTGTATTCCTTGAAATCTTTTCTTTTGTTTGGCATTGACTTAGTGAGTCACTGTGACCGAGTAATTTTGGAAATGTTTTTATGTGTCGTGTGTAATGTGTGAAGATTATCGGAATCACAAGGGTGTTGATGAAATACCAAAGGGGCGCGAATCGACACTGAGAATAGTTTTTAACAAAAATAGAAGACTTCCGAAGTAGAGGAAAACCGAGTTTGAATAACTCTTAGGGAAAGGACGAAGATCTCTCCTACATCGAATGTATCGTACCTTATATATTTTCTTTTCTTGTTCTTTTGACATGTTTAACGACACGCGATAAATTGTTGAAGTTTACCAACTGTGCATCGGTAATTGGAAGACCATTCCAATTGTCGTTTTCGTTTATTTAAGTGAGGAATCCTTTTTGCTTGACTCAACCATCCTTGATTATCGATGGTTAAACGATAGATAGCCATAGTTGATGTTTGTGTGGTAAACCACTGCTTTTTATGTATTTATGTGTTAAGAGATCTGGTCGAGTGATCGTAAGTTGTGAGAACTTGAGACGATATTGTCCAATGAAGTCCGATCAAGGAGAACACGTGCCATGTAATATATTTCTTTTTATATTTAACTGTGAACGGTGATGCTTGTTGAGATTTTGACCACGTTTGGGACGGAAGTGAGATGGTGTTCTTGTAATATCTTTTGGGTATGGATCCGTGTGTGAGCACCCTGCGATGACGTATGTATGTATTTTATTTCTTTTTAGATATGCATCCATAGCTAGCAAGCTCTTGAACCTTCTTTAACTTGCAATTTTCTTTTGACTGGACTCATCCGAGAATTATGTAAATATTCTTGTTTTATCTTGGCTTGGCTGATTAGCAAGCGTGGGTTAACTGATTGAACTGATTGGTTTAGCATGGTTTGGCTATGTTGCAAACATGTCGTAATGTGGTTGTATGTGTTTTATTATGGCTTTTGTGTTTGATTGGATTGTGATGTTTTTGAGAGAGTTATGTACACGCCGAATGATTTCCGTATCGATGAAATCGTTTTTGACGACTAGGTTTGTATGTACATAATATTGCGAATAAGGCGATCTCATACGACTAGTAATAATTACTTCGTCTTTTATATTTTGAACGTTTTCCGATGGGGTTATGTGCGACCCGTGTGATTTTCTTTATGATTAATTGTTTTTATGAGGCGATGAACCAAGTGAAAGGACGATTCAAAAGTTGGAAGACGTGCTCCGAGCGCATGTGTTTGATTTTGGTGGAAGTTGAGATCGTGGAAGGGCGTGATTTGTTTTGAAGAATAAGAAAGGTGGGTCCAAAGGTATGCTGGACCAGTTGCCTACTAGTTGGAACTGCTGGATGAACTCCGTGGGAATGACAATACTCTTCATGTGTCGAATTTGAAGGATTATGGGATGAAAAGGTAGATCACCAGTTGGATAGAATGAAGCAGGAAAAAGACAGTTGAATGGACTTGAAATGATTCGAGAGGCTACGGAAGAGATGGTGTAGATTAAGAATCACTTGCTAACCGCGAGAAGCTGTGAGAAGAGACATGTCAATAACCGAAGGAAGGGTTTGAGAAATTGAAGTGGAGATCAAGGATCGAGATGTTAAGAGATTGAAGCAAGGTATAATACTCATGGTGAAGGTGTGATGGAACACCAGACGTGAACCGAAGTCCAGAACAGAACATGGAGACCTCTTTAGGAAGAAGTACCTTTATCTTACTAGTAGTACATAATGCGAGCATAAGAAGAGACGAGCGCCGGGACGTCGCTCCCTTAAGGGGGGAAGGATGTAACACCAGTGAAAGTGCCGTATGATGCTAAGTTATTGTCTCAAGAGCTGTTCAGTATGAGCATCTCTCTTAAGTTGTGACTCACTTGTGGATGTAATATCCCGAGCCCAACATTATTTATGTAATCCTATTTTACGTATATTTTTGAAATTTTTAAGAATTTTTATCGTGGAATTATTTGACGGGTTAAGTTGAAACCGATGTTTACGGTCGTAATTTAACGATTGACGATTTAAGAAGAACCGATAACGACTACGATACCGAGGGATGCCCAAATATCTATAATTATTGACGATTTATCGATAATGTAATTTTTCGAGAATTTTACTTACGATTCGTGTTAAGTTGAGTCGGGTGAGTTTTATAGCCTTCCGAGTACATTTAAAGTATCCCAAAAATATTTTGGAGTGTTCGGGATGATTTCCGACTCCCGTAAAATTTTCAAAATGGACTAGTGAGTCGAACCCGCAAAGTTTTGATGACGTTTTATACTTAAGGCCAAAAGAAACCCTTATTTGCACTTTGGTCCCTCCCAATACCACAAAAAGCCACAAACACAAACACATACAAACATTTACCAAAAACAAAATCAAAACTCTCTCTCTCTCTTGTCCTTAGGCCGACGGCCAAACCACCAAGAACCACCATCCCATCAATTTTTCTTGAGTTTTCACAAAAACTAACCTTAGACCACCTCTTAGAATCCATTGGTGAGTGTTAATCCATGGTTTAATTAAACATGCATTAACAAAAATTTTCCAAAAATTTTCAAGAACATTCAAATTCGTTTTTGAGGTCAATTGTGTGGATGCATGTTAAATTCATGTACAATGGAAGTATAATCACCAATAAAACCCACCAAAATCAATTTGGTTGTGGTGATTTGGTCACCCAAACCCCACGGCATAAGGGGGTGTTTGGGGAGCCATGGTGGTTGATGATTTTGAGTATTATCCTTGTGTTTGGCATTGTGTTTAGTGATGTTTTAAATAGGTTTAAGTGGTTGCATGTTTGTTTTCTTTGATTTTAGATTATGAGGTTGGTTGATCAATAGGGGTAGGACTGAAAATTTGTGTTTGGTTGTGATTAGGGAAGCTTAGGATGATGCCTAGTAGTGATTAGTAGGTTTGGAATCGAGTTTAAGCATGATTTTGGTGTAGTAAAATTTAGGCAGAAAGTTTAAGGCCTTTTTATAAAAATTATTTTTCCTACAGGTCTTGAAAACTAAATGTAGTTGTAGAGGGTCTTCTTATCTTTAATTTGGTATAAGGTAGAGCCCGTGACTCAAAACGAGCTAAAAGTTATGAGGTTTTAAAGATCGAGTACCGGGAGACGAGAACTTTCATAATCCGAATTTATGTATAGTTTTAGTCAAATCCCGAGGACCACAAGTATGAATTGGTAAATGGTCAAGGGTCAAATTTTGGTCACAAACCTGTGTAAATGAGTCTATAAGTTGACTTAGGAGTCAAAGAAGTCAAAGGTACATTTCATATAGGTCAAAGAAGTCAAAGTTGGTCGAAGTACAATTTCAGCCTGGAAAATGTAGTTTTTGAAAAGCGTTGAGTAACGGGTCGTAGAAGTAAAAACTTTTATTGGGATTAAAAATGTGTTATCTACAGATCTTATAGGATTTTTGAGAATTTTGTCAAATTTTATAAGAATGGTTAAGTAGAGTAAAACAGCCCGTACTTTCGGTAAGTACCGGCGAAAATGGATAAAAATGGATAGCGTAAATAATAAGAACGAATGGTGTAAAAATGAGTGATGTTTGTTGTTTTGTTTTGGCGTGAGTTATAATTGTCCTAAGTGACTAGTATCTATGTATTTTATACAAGTACCGTAAGGTATTTAAAATGAGATTACTCATTACGCGTTATTTGTTGATAGGTGTTGATTTATCCGGGCATCCGTATCGTCGTCAGTGATCATCTCTCGAACTACCGACTACTTAATATATAAGGTGTGAATTTATAGCCTCGCTTATATTTATTTCAAACTGTTTTACCCGCGAGGGAAATGCATGCTAGTTTTTTAAAAGGAACGTATATCATGAATGATTGTTAGACCCGAATGTTGCCTTAGAAATTGTGTTGAGTACCAAGTTGCAAAAGACCCTAAATTCATGAACTATTAACTATTGTCCTGCCCTCGAGTAGGGGGAAATAGCCGCTTATACACTTTGTAGTACTACGGGGCTAACGACCCAATGCTAGCCGAGAAGCTGTACGTTGAGTAAGTTCTGCGGTAGATTATCTTGTATGAGAGATAAGGTATAATTGCAACTGATGCCTTTAGAAGGGGCACTGGTTTCATCTGAATCACGCCGGTAATTATTACGCGGGTGATTGAGTTAACGGATTAGTGTCATGAGCTTAAACACAATTGTCAGTATCCTAAATATAGATTGTTTGATCGACAAGTCTATGAATGATCACGAATGGTTTTTATTTTATATACGTTCAAAATGGATTGAAAAACCTATGAATTCCACTCAACGTTTTCGTTGACCAAATTTTGGCATGTGTTTCAGGTAACCGCTGAAGTGTAGAATGGAGCGTGCATGGGATGGATGTTGTGTGTATGGCTTGGAGTCCGCTTGTTTTTCCTCCTTTTTCTACTTAAACATTTTTAGGTTTAATGTAATGTTGTTGTGAAACTGAAATTCTTGGGTTGAGATTCATGGGGACCGAAAACGCTAAACTCTGTTGTACCAAGTAGGGTTGGAAAAACCGTGGACATGTATCATCTAACAATTTTTAAATTCAAGTTTTAAGTTGGCGTCTTTTTAGCGTCATTTGATATATCTTGTGTGCAATGAATACTGTGTAGCACCCAATGTTGTAGTTCCGCTGCGCATAGCATTTGTGGGGGTGTTACACTAGCACCTTGTTGTGATTGTTCCAGTGCTAGCATCAGTACTTGGTCGGCATTCGGCTACGTTCACAGTCCATTCTCCATATTTCCTAAGGACTTCTATTTTCTAACTATGGAATTGTCCTTAGGAAGATTCCTCCGGTTCTTGGAAGAATCATTGGACTTGCACCTAATCCTACCACCCTTTTGTCACCACATCCATCGTGAATTAAGTGTGTTTTGGGTAAGTACTTGTCACCATGAAAAATCCTTGAAAACTCACTTAAGATACTTGTGATATAAATATCAAAGTTTTGTATCTTTAAGTGTTTTTGTTCATCAAAAATGCCCCCCCTTAACATGTGCAGCACACATATTAAGTTGGTTTATACTTGAAGTCTTTTTTCATGTTTAGCCAAATATATTATCAAGTCTCCTTAATCCCATTTTCTCCCCTTATCCAAAATGTTAACCATTAATATTTTGGATATTAATGGATTAACCGGTCTTTGGGTAATAAAATGAAATTAGTTGTTGGCCATTAACATGTCAATGATCCCCCCCAAGTTAATGAGGGTTAGTTGTAGTGCTTGAGTATGATAGATTTTGAAAGATTTAGAATCTCGTGAGAAATTCTTGAAACATTATCATACTTTCACACTACAGCAAGCCACAAAAGCACAATATTCACAATATTTACATATTCATAAATTAAACAATATGGAGATAACCCGAGGTAGTACGACCCATTAGATGGATCTTTGCATCATCTTGTGGTGCGCTCCATATGGTCTACCACCAACGAATCATTCAGGACTTCTTATAAGACGTCGTTCCCTCAGCTTTTCATCAATCTTCTTGATTGTATAGGTAGTACTCTGTTGAAAGACCGTGTGCCAATCTACAGTGACCTCTGTAAGAGTCTTATTCTTGTTGAGATGCACCAACTTGTCCCGAATATGGGTGAGAGTCCTGTCACTGAATTTGTTGATCTCTGGAATTCTCATAAACTTCATAAGACCACGACCATTCAGGTAGAAAATGTCGGGCATCGGGTCAGTGGTGCCGGTGTAAGGAGATTTGTTTGTATGCCTCTGGAAGACTTTAATACGTGGTTTTGAAAGATTGAGCTTCCTTTGATAACTTTCTACTCCAAGCTACAGATCTTCAACTCTTTTCTTGATGACAACTCGACGTGTGTACATTCGAAGAGCTGAATTCAGGGCAATTAGTTCTTAAGACTTCAAGTGTCTGAGGGTGTTGTGAGTTAGCAAAAGCAGCATGTCCTCAATGTCCTCGAGACGAAGAAGTGGAAAATCTCATTCCTGAATAGTGTAGACTTTTTCATCTTCTCTAATGAGTCTGATCTCTGTCAAATGTTGATAGCCTGTTTTGGGTTCAATCCTAACTCCTTGGATGCTTTTGATTCGAATTAGAGAGAAGAATTAAGAACCTGAGTTGTGCAGACATGCATAGTTGTAGGCGCGTCGCACACGCTCATCCCAATGTGAAGCACCCAATTCGGCATATCGATCATATTCAGGATATTTTTATGGAACCCAGAGACGATTAACTTTTTCTTCTAACCAAGGTATCAAATCCCAAGTTGCAGCCTTTACCAATGTTAAGGAAGTTGCATACTTGTTTGCTCCCTTGACCAAGTATTCGAGATCCTCACTGACAAAGAATTCAAGTGCTATTTGATCATCATCTGTAGTTGTAGTAGGAGGAGGTTTTTCAGGCGCTTGAAGACCATCCCTTTGAGTAGTTCTCAACGCTTTCAAAAGCTCATTTGCGTTATACTCGTATTCCGTACTGCTGAGCTTGGATTTAACACGAAGGTTGGGATTTTTGAGTCCTCTCACAACCATTGCTTGAGTTATGTTAGACCCATAGGTGTACTCCAAGAATCTTGAAAAACCTATTGGATTGCTTAGGAATTGGGAGAAGTCAGATTCATCAGCCTTTGTTAGTGGACGAAGTGCAGCAGCGTTGGACACCCAAGGTTGTACGGGTGCATTTTCATCTTCTTCGAGTGTATCCACCCATGCTGGTTCACTTGACTCTGGAATATCAGGAATGATAGTAGAGACAGGAACATCAAAAACAGGTACTGCTACTGCTTCAGTGTCTGGTATGTCTTGGACTGGATCAGAGACTAGGATATCTAGTACAGGTTGATCAGGTTCCGTCAGTTGTTGTTGCACTAAAGGTGTAGTAACTGAAGCAACTGGGGCAGATGTGACAGGAACAGATGTGGTTGCAGGAGCGGTTGTGACTGGAGTATGTGATGAGGCTGTATTAGCATCTACATCATGAAACTTCTTGGTGCGTCTGCCTTGACGAGGTGGAGGTTTTGGAGTTGATTTACCCTTGGTAACTTCATCTTTGGAAGATTTGTCACCTTTGGACTTGTCTTAATTAGACTTGTCTTTTTTATCTACTTCCTTTTTCCCTGTATCATCGTCCCCTTCTTCTTGATCATCACCGTTTTTGCCGTCACCATCACCATTATCATCACCATCACTGTGTTTATCACTTCCTTCTTTGTCATTAGTACCTTCTTCGTTATCACTACCGTGTTCTTCATCACTTCCTCCTTCGTCATCACTACCTTTGTCTTCATCACTCCCTCCTTCGTCATCACTACCTTTGTCGTCATTACCCTTGTCATCATCATCATTGTCATCATCAGCATCATCGTCATCATTTTCGGATTCATCTTCTTCTTCATTTAAGATATTATAGGGAACTACAGTACCATGTTTCTCGAATGTCTTAGTATCTTCATCTATAGCCGTTTTAAGAGCTTTGTGAAGGATCTTTTGAGCTTTGGTTTTGTTGTAGGAACCGACTTGAATCATCCGAGCATGTAAGAGTTTCTTTAACTCATAATCCGTGAACCTTTGAGCAATGAGAAAATCTGACTTTTTAGCGTCAGAAGACTTGATCATGACTTTGCTTACGACAATTTGTTTCAACTCGTCTCGCAGATTGTCAATAGATTCCTTAACCTTTTCATCAGGTGATTCAAAAATTGAATCGTTAGCTTTGGCAAGAACCTCTTTCTTATCTCGGTGCCTTCTTTTGAGGTCTTGAAGACGAATCAACTTTGCTTCATTTTTGGCGGATTCATTTGCTTTGACTTGAGCTAGTTCTTTTGCATGTAGTTTGCGAGATAATTCTAACTCTTCTTGGAATTTAGCAACTGCGTCTTCTTGAGCTTTTCTTGTGGATTCTTCACTTTGCTGTCTATGAGCTAACTCCTCTTTAATTCGACTCATCTCTTCTTGTTGAGCTGTCATGAGTTGTTCTATTTGAATCATGAACATTGCTTGTAATGATGGAATCAACGATATCGGTGTTGCTGGGGTTTGTTGTGTAGGAGCAATGGTCATGTCAGTGCTTGAAAGTGAAGTGGAGAGAGGTCGACTTGGTAGAGTCAGAGGAAGTTGAATTGACGCCGGTGGGGTTACTGTAATAACTTGTGGAGGGACTGTTGAAACTGGTGGAGGCACTGTAGAAACTGGTGGAGACACTGTAGAAATTGGTGGAGGCATTGTAGAAAGTGGTATAGACACTATAGAAATTGGTGGAGGCACTATAGAAACTGGTATAGGTACTGTAGATACTGGTAGAGGCACTGTAGAAACTGGTAGAGGCACTGTAGAAACTGGTAGAGGCACTGTAGAAACTGGTAGAGGCACTGTAGTAATTAAGGCTTTGGTAGTCTCAACAAATGTTGTCGTATCAGTAGACCCGGTAATGTCCATGACCTTCAATCCGTCATGAGGTTGTTGTTCATCATGAATATCTACATCGTCATCAACTTGGGCAGATTTCTCACGAAGAGCTATGTAGTCATCCGGCTTCCCAAATTCAGCAATATCATGAGGTAGTATGGTTTCTTTTGCATTCATTCCTGAACCACTACCCCCTGTGTCTTTCTTACTTTGCATGATTGCTTTCTTGAAATTTTGTCTTTCAGTTTTGTGAAGCAGTTCGTCTTCATTAATATCTTCATCTTCATCCTCAAGCATTAGCTCCTTCCCACTAGACTTGGCAACACTTTTCTTCTTTTTGGGCTTAGGTGAAGCTGTTTCATCTGATTGTTCACTTTGTTTGCGTTTGCCTTTGCCTTTGGGTTTTGATGAAGAGAAATCTCCCAATGAAAATCTTTCCTTTTGAAGTTCCATTTCATCCAACAATTGCTTGTATGCCTCACTTGCTTTGAGTTCATCAGTCAACATATGAGTAGGAATAGCGGTTGGAATACCTGAGTAAACACTGGTGTGTCCATCGTGTTTTAAATCCGCAAGAGTAGCATCGTCATCGGGATTATGATGAGGACTTTCTTCACGCTTATCGATTGAGGCATCAAATTGCATGAAGTGATGAATAATAAGCTTAATAAAACGTGGGAAAGGAAAGTAACATGTCTTCTTCTTGGTATCGTGGAAGAGTTGATAATGAAATTCCTCCCATAGTAACTCTGCATAAATCACATTCTTACCCTTATAGATGCCCCAAAAGATACAAGCAGTTGAAAGACGCAAGGAGTCATATCCAGTTGATTTAGGAGTAAGACTCCGAATGAGTATTCCGAAAAATGCTTTCCAAGGTCGACCCAAGTTAGTTGTAGTAAACTGAGACACCACTCGTAACTCTTGATCACCGTATCCCAGAGAATGATACATCTTCACAATTTCATTCTTGTCAGGGTCGACTGTAAACCTTTAACCTGTAGGTGGCATTGGTAATCCGAATATTTGACGAAAGATAGGAATTGTGATAGTATATTCCTTTTTGTTGATGGTGAATGTGAACTTTCTGTCTGATAGCTGTTTCTTTGAAGCCCAGAATTCATACATATAATCAGTTGGAACCGAAGCCGTACCCCATAAAGCCTTCTTTATTGGAGTTCGATCAAGAATGTTTGTGGCCACTTTGAAAGCATAGTGAGCTGAGGTAGAATCTTCTTTGTCTTATTTCAGCCGAAAGTTGTTTGGTATAAACTTTAAAGTTTTGGCCGCGACAAGTGCCTGATTAGCTTTGATTTGCTGTTCGGTAAGTTGAGACATGGTTTCTGCTTAAGACGAACAAACATACAAGATTGATATACCCAAATATATATCATGATGTATCTATACCTAAGCAGATCAAACATATACCATAGACAACAAACAATACACCATCTTCGGATAAATCCACATTCTTTGGATAAATGCACTTGATATTTTCGGAATAAATGACATTTTCAGAGAAAACTATCTTTTTCTGAAAACTTGACATTTTCAGAGAAAACTATATTTTTCGGATAAAAAGACTTTTTCAGAGAAATCATGTTTTTCGGATAAAAAGACTTTTTCAGAGAAACTATCTTTTTCGGAAAAACTGACTTTTTCAGATAAATCAACCTTTTTCGGATAAATTGACTTTTTTCAGAGAAATCAACATTTTTCGGAGAAAATGAACATTTTTGGATAACAAGACTTTTCCAGATAAAACAACCTTTTTCGGATAAACTGATTTTTTCAGAGAAATCATGTTTTTCGGATAAAAAGACTTTTTCAGAGAAACTATATTTTTCGGAAAAACTAACTTTTTCAGATAAATCAACCTTTTTCGGATAAACTGACTTTTTCAGAGAAATCAACCTTTCTCGGAGAAAATGAACATTTTCGGATAACAAGACCTTTTCAGATAAAACAACCTTTTTCGGATAAACTGACTTTTTCATAGAAATCATGTTTTTCGGATAAAAAGACTTTTTCAGAGAAACTATCTTTTTCGGAAAAACTGACTTTTTCAATAAATCATCCTTTTTCGGATAAACTGACATTTTCAGATAAACACATGTTTTTCAGATAAATCTTCGGATAAATGCATGTTTTTCAGATAAATCTTCGGATAAATGCATGGTTTACAGATAAGCACCTTTTTTCGGATAAATGCATTTTCGGATAAAAGTCTTTGACAGATGACATGATCATCCTCAATTACAAACTTGTTATGATTCTTAGGGAAAAAATGAGTGAATCTAATGCATCCTAAACAAAAACATCTATGATCTAAACCGATCCCTTTCAAAACCCACTTATTAATTCAATTATACAACCTAATTAGATTCATAAACCCTAAATTGATATCTTTAGAGATTTGACTAATTAGACTGATACTCAAGTGAATCATAAGCAAAATTTGATAAGAACATGTTTACCTTTGATGTTTTTAGCAGATTAAATCAATACAAGCTTGAGAAAATAAATCAATGGCGGCAAAGGTTTGTGGTTTGTGTTTGTGTTAAACAGAGAAACGATACAAAACAAATGGGGGGCGTATTTATGTGTTTGACTTAGGTCAAAATAAGCCTTTTCCTTTTTTACGCATTTAGTCCTCCTATTTCCGTATATTATCGTTTTGTGATTATCCTATTTAGTCACACTCAATCCAAACTACACAATTGACCTCCTATGTCTTAACAGTCATTAATTATATTATCACGAAAAATCCTAAGCCCGAGTCACATAAATCACGAAAGTTCACGAAGCACAACGAGTACACACGAAGAATGATTCAGCATAAAGCAAATAACCAATTAATTTTTCTGAAAGACTTTTGAAGACCGATTTGATGATGAAAATGATTTAATATTTTCTCCCCCTTAAATACAGACCCGTTTTCTATTTAAAGAGCTGTAGTCTTTGTATTTAAGAGTACTAATGAAATACTTTTTCCGTTTAAGATGATATAAGAACAATTCGAGGTGGCAATAAGATTTCTCTTATTTTAACAAAATAAGTGTACTGAAACGTACACTAATTTGTGTTAGACCAAGTTATAAAGTAAACTTGATCCCTTGTATGGTTTTAAAGTAAACCATACCCGAGAAAATTAATTCCCGTTGTGAGCCAACGTTTTCATAAGAAATACGTGACTATAATGCGAAAAGCGGGTTGCAGTCAGAAATAACTACAAGCCATATGGGCATGTTTTAAAATATGTACAACTTTTATACGGACTCTATTTATGGCGTCGTTTTCAATTTTAATCGACATTTCTAAGGCCGTAAATATTACCGTACTAAAAGACATGCCCGATTTAAAATGAAAAATAATTTTGGATTTTCTTGATCTTATATTTTTTATGGTTTTTGTATGATTTATATTTTTGTATTTTTCTTTTGGTGGTTTAAATATATACAATAATATACAAGATCACGATCAAAGGATACTCTAGAATAGTTTACCACCACTATTCTGCAGATTCTTCTGCCAACTCCTTAAGTGTCGCTGGTGAGAATGATTTCATGCCTAGATTTTCGATCAAAAACTCGATACATCCTCGATCTAAGGCCTTTGTGAATATATGTGCCAGCTGATACTCAGTGTTGACAAAATACAGTTCGATCACTACATTTTCCACTTGCTCTTTGATGAAGTGGTAGCGTATGTCAATGTGCTTCGCCCTGGAATGTTGAACGTAGTTGCAGCAAAAGGCAATTGCATTTTTGTTATCATAGTACATTGGGATTTTGTTGAATCCAAGACCGTAGTCAGTTAATTGTGATCTCATCCAAAGAACTTGAGCACACCAACTGGACATAGCAATGTATTCAGCCTTTGTTCTTGATATCGTATTGCTTTTCTGCCTTTTGGATGCCCAACTAACCAGTCTATCTCCAAGAAGTTGCACACTGCCAGAAGTGCTACGTCGAGTATCTTGACACCCAGCATAATCCGCATCTGCATATGAGATTAGTGCAATAGAGGAATCCTTCAGATACCACAGACCACGATGAAGTGTTCCTTTAAGATACCGAAAGATCCTTTTCACAACATGTAAGTGCTTTTCGGTAGGCCGAGCCTGATACCGGGCACACATGCATATAGCAAATTGCAAAACAGGCATGCTAGCAGTCAGATAGAGAAGGGTGCCGATTATTCCACGGTAAAGTTTAGGATCGACAGCTATCCCATCCCTCTCCTCATCTAACTTGGATCTCTCCACCATTGGAGTATACACGGGGTCACAATTTTCAAAATGACACTTCTTTAATGATTCAAGAGAAAATTTGGATTGATTAATGAAGATGCCTCTGGGATTTTGAGAAATTTGCAACCCTAAGAAAAATGAAAATTTTCCCAGCATCGACATCTTAAAGCGTGTGGACATAATTTTCTCAAAATGGTCAGACAATCTTTGAGTAGTGGCAGCACATATTATATCATCAACATAAATTTGTACCACTATCATGTCGTTGTCCTCCTTGAGGATAAATAATGTTGGGTCCACTTTGCCTTTGGAGAAGCCTTTCGAAATGAGATAAGACGATAGGAGATCGTACCACGCGCGTGGAGCTTGTTTCAACCCATAAAGATCCTTCTTGAGCTTGTACACGTGATTAGGATACTCTGAGTTGACGAATCCATTCGGTTAGCTTACGTAGACATCTTCCCTTAATTCACCGTTAAGAAATGTCGTCTTAACATCCATTTGGTAGACGATCATGTTCATGTGAGCAGCATAAGCAAGGAATAGTCTAATCGCCTCTAAACGTGCAACAGGAGCAAAGGATTCTTCAAAGTCAATACCCAAAGCTTGTTTGTAACCTCTAGCAACCAATCTAGCTTTGTTCTTAAACACTCCACCCAACTCATCGAGTTTAACCTTATATACCCACAACAATGTAAGGATTTTAACGTTGTTGGGTAAAGGAACTAATTCCTACACTTCAAGACGTTGAAATTCATTAAGTTCCTCTTGCATGGCTTCAATACAAGATGATTGTGTCATAGCTTTTTGCCAATTTTTAGGTTTAATGTCGGAAAGAAATGCATCAAAGTAGCAATATAATGCATGTTCTTGGAGTTGGTGGCGTGTTAAGACTGGTCGATTGATGTCACCAATAATATTTTGGATTGGGTGATCCTTTGTCCATTTGGTTTTGTGATTTTCAATCCGTGGTGGTCGGGAGTGAACGGTTGCAGGAGCTTCCTCTGAGGTAGACGCACCGTTAGGGTTTTCGGATATTTGTGAACCAAAGAATGGAAGATCTCGTAAGTGAGCAATTTCCAAATCGTGATCATAGTAATCCTCTTCAACATCATTAAGAACGAGTGGGGTGTTGATTCGGGTGTAGTTTGAGAATTGGTGGGGGATGGTGCATCTAGTTCAACAGTAATTGTAGATGCATCTGATTGATTTCCATTATCTTGAGCAACAACTTCGGGAATCGGAGCTACGGCTGCAGGTGTTGGAGAATCATCACTAGGTGGATCATATAATTCATCAAACATAGGTTGAAATAAATCATCCCACTCGGGCCTTGTAGGTGGTGTAAATGATGTAGAAGTAGGATTGTTGGGAGTTAATCCGGAACTAATTGTACCGGTTCCCATCTCATGAAGTGCGGGTTCAGAGCTATGTTGCTCAGAAGCCATCACTGTCAGCTCATCAAAATCGGCATCCAAAGTTTCTACTATCTTGCCAAGACGACGGTCATAAATTCGGTAAGCTTTCTTTGCGGGTGAGTAACCAATGAAAATTCCAATATCAGCCTTCGGGTGAAGTTTGCCCAAATTCTCACTATTAGTATTTGGATAACACAGTGCACCAAACACATGAAGAAATGAAATATCAGGTTTATGTCCATGAAGAAGCTCATATGGAGTTTTTCCATGGCGCTTAAGAATGATAGAGCGGTTTTGGGTATAACATGCGGTTGTCACTGCTTCAACCCATAAGAATAAAGGAGCATTCACATAAATCAACATAGTTCTAGCAGCTTCCATTAGTGTACGGTTACGTCTTTCCATGACACCGTTTTGTTGTGGAGTGCGAGCAACAGAAGTTTCATGTGAAATACCGACCTCTTCATAATAGTCTCGTAGAGTTTGATTAACGAACTCAGTTCCATTATCAGTGCGAATGCGGCGAACAGTAGCATTAAGACGTACTTGGATCATCTTTAAAAAAGTAATAATATAAATTGGTGCTTGATCCTTGGATACTAAAAACTTTACCCATGTAAACCTTGAGAAATCATCCACCATGACGAGGATGTATTTTCTACCACTCACAACTAGTCGTGCGCATTGGCCCGCAAAGATCCATGTGCAAAAGATACACTGGTTCTTGGTTGGTGTCTTCAGCTTTAGGTTTGTATGATTTCTTGGTGCTTTTCCCCAAAGAACACGCAGAATATAAATGATCCTTGTTGAACTTAAGTTTTGGAAGACCACGAACAAGTTTGTTTTTAGCCAAATGGTTAATAGCATCAAAATTAAGATGAGATAACCGGCGATGCCACAACCATGACTTGGTCTTAGATGCTTTGGAGAGAAGGCATACAGGAGAGGCGACCATCATGTTTTGAATGGACAGTGTGTAGAGATTATCCCCTCGAGAACCTTTTAACAAGTCATTTCCTGCAAGATCGCGAATAAAGCAAGTATGTTGTCGAAAAGCCACCTCAAGGTTTGAATCGCAAAATTGTCCCACTGAAAATAAATTATGACCAAGTCCCTCCACATAGTATACCCTTGAAATCGTAACATTCCCAATTTGATATTCACCGTAACCCATGATCTTCGCAATATGGTCGTTGCCGAATTTCACCGTTCCTAGAAACTTGCTGACAAAATTTCTGAGCATCGAGCGGTCTCCGGTCATATGCTTTGAGCATCCAGAGTCCAAGTACCAGAGGATGATTTGGATCACCTGAAAATATCACCAGACAAAGACGATGTATCGGAATCTAGTAGTTCCTCTGTGTTAGCAGGTACAGATATATTTATCTTAGATTTGCTAACCGAAGAATTCTTAGTCTTCCAGATTTGCTTCCTAAATGCCGGCTTAGATTCAAGTTGTCTAAGATCCTGAGGTACTTCTTCACTGGTAGGCACAATAGTGGGGGCAGACCTAGTTAAAGGGCATTGTTTCCATTTCTTAGTGCTAGTGTTCCTATTTAGAGAACGCTGAGACCTAACTTCTGTGGATGTGATCCTAGTTAAAGGGCACGTAGTTCCATTAGCAGTGAAGGTCCTACCAGTGGGTTTCCATTGCCAACCAACTTGGGTGAATTTCTTCCTCATTGGAATCCATTCAAGATTGTTCCTAATTGCATACATTTCATTTACGTGATCAACAAGGCATAAATCATGATGCTTAGAAAACATGCATTCATTACAATTCCAACATCGCAAATTAGAATTCACATTTTGCTTAGGCTGTTGCACAAACGCATGGCCTTTAGTCTTAATTACATGATACTTTTTATTCAAATTTGATATAACATTCTTAGGGTGAACTTCTACTTTCTTCTTCGCAATCCTACTAGTGGAAGGCTTGATCCTATTCTTCTTGTCTTGAGATCCTTTAGCCTTAGTAGATACAATTACTCTTGTAGAAGCCAAGGGAACATTAGTGACAGATTTTGATTTAGCCTTGATGGGTGTGTTTAATATAGGCTTAGATCCTGGATTCTTATTGAATGGAGTCATGGCAATGGCGGTGGTTTGTTGTTTAAGTGGTGCAGAACCCAGTTGTCCTATGTACTTCAAGTGCTCTAAGCATTGTTTTACCCTCTCAATGTAAGCTTGAGGATGGCAATAGTCACTATTCCTAGGATCAAGTTCATAAAGATCATCTACCACTTCCCTAACAAGATCCGCGTACTTAACTGCATGCTCCAGATATAACTTATATGATAGTGGATTGTCTTTATTGTACGGGTTCTTAGTGATCACCACCTTGTTGGTTTTTGGAGCACTAGAGGTCGGGGCAGAGATTGTAGCTGGATTATCAACAACTTCTTGTCCTTTAAGTTGAAGTGTCTCCTTTAATTCAGCTAAAACCTTGTTTATGTCTATGAGTTGAATATTTAAATCAGAGATTTCCTCACACTTATGGTTCAGTTGGTCAACGAGTGACTTTTGCTCTGCCGCATTAATAGCGAAGCGATCTTCTAATAAACCATAATCTTGTGAAAAACCCTGCTTTACTTTATCAAACTCCCCTAGCATAGAAGTAATTGTATCTTCTAGGGCATGATTTTTAATCTTTGCAGCCTCTAGTTCCAATTTCTCTGCTACGGATTCTCTCTTAAGTCTCATAATTTCTTCCTCTAATGCCTGAACCACCTGAATCATCTTGTCACTAGTCTCAATGGAGTTTTCACAATCATTTGTTTTGGAAAGAGTTTCATTTTTAGATTGATTTTCAATTTCAAGAGATATACAATGTTGTTGAAGCTCATCAAAACATTTTGAAAGTAAGTTATAAGAATCTTGAAGCTTTAAAAATTCAGCGTTAGATTCATGACAAGAATGATTATCTACATTATTCACAGGTTCAACAATATTCACAGATATATCATGCACATCATCACATTTATTCACAGATGTCATCACAAAAGCAAATTCAATAGTAACAACTTGCATCACTTCGAGAGACACTATATTTTGGTCCCTTGTAATTAGTACTATACTTAAGCAAACTAAGTATAGTCCTAACCCATGGTTAAGTAATGAAATAAACTTAATACAAGTAAGTAAATTATCACAATGTTTTCAACGTTTAACTCTTAGCTTTATTAAAGAATTATACCCTATTGTATACGAAGCTACAATAGGGATTGAATAGACAATGTGTGGTTTTGTGATCTCCTCACTAACAAGCTAGTCCAATCCTAACGATTGCTAAGCTTGACGATTCTATCAACAGGAGTTTATAACTCAAGTGTATGATCGTGTTTGGAGGAGAGAAAAACTTATTTGTGAATGTCTAAAGCATTTACTGCACAAAGTTACTTTTCTCTACTTTACAAACATCCTATTTATAGAAGGAAAGTGGGTAGAAGACAATAATTGCCCATGTGCAATTCTTGTCTTATTGGTACAGTGTAGTATATTGTCTTAACCTATTCTAAGTAGTAAGACGTAAGTCCTTTACACATGTCAGTACCCCATCTATCCCAAAAGGGTAAGTCACGCTAATTGTGTGATGTACTTCATCTTGTCACAATTCAACTTATCCCGCTTTTTCTTCAGTCTTGGAGAATGCTTGTTTTCTTCAGGGAGATCGTATGGGGTTCAGTGAGTCTATTGCCACAACTCACTGAACCCATCACCTTCTTCTTTGTCATAGAAGACATTCGTTGAGCTTCGCCTCTCTGAATGCTTGAGTCTTCCTTTTAGACTCAGTCTAGGAACTCGAAGGCAACTCACTGAGTGACTGTTCACTCAGTGACCTTGTTATGTTCAAGGTTAATAATTCACTTAGGCTGATTGTTATTCAAATCCTTCAGGGAGGTCATTAGGTACTGAATCGACCTAACAATCTCCCCCTATTTGGATATAAAATTTGCCTAAGTGAAATTCTTATAAGTGAGCAAAGAGGCTTCTTCTTATTACAAACTATTCTACCTGATGAAAAGACTTAATATAACAAAGTACTTCATTTTCATTCATCATTACATAAGACTGAATAGTCTGATACAAGAAACATAAAAAAAACAAAAGATTACAGTTATTCAGGAATCCATTGCTTCCCTCTTCACCCTTGATGACTTTAACACCTTTTCTTTGTCAGGCCTCCTAGCAATTATCTCCCTGAGCTTTTCACCAAATCTTTTATTCTCATTAGTCTGAATTTGTCCAACCATCACAAGAAAGATGAGAACACTCTCAGTGGTGCATTTCTCTATGTCACTCATTCTTTGAAATGCTTGATCCCCAAATACATCAATGAAGAAGATACCCCACTCAGGTTCCTCTATAACCATGTTGTTCACAAAGGGGACATTTTCAGGGAGAGTACGATTACATTCTAACCTAGAGATCTTAGTCTCAGCTTCAAGCTCAACTCTTTTTCTCTTTCTTCCCTGGGCTTTGGTAGGATCCTGTTCAGATAAAGGAAGATCTTCAGTGATTCCCAATTGTTCCTTCATTTGATTCAACCTCTCATATCTCTTACTGAGAGAGTTAAGTATCTCAGGGACACACTTGTTTGTTTTAGTCCTGAAAATCCTTCCCATTTCGTCCCACTCACTGAGACCGAAATCACCAAATGAAAATTTCTTCATGACTTCAAAGTTCCTCTCATCATTATTTCTGTAAACAGATACTGAGACTGGTGTGGTATGAGGAATGATCTGAAGATTAGTGATTGGTTCAGGCTTTCTTCTTTGGGTGACGACTTTGGTGTATTGGTCATACAACTTCTTGAGTTGTGTGGTTCTTTGTTTTTGCTTCAAGACCATTTCATCCTGAATGGCCTTGAGTTCCTCCTCCTGCTTCTGAATGAACTCCTCTCCCCCTTTCTTGCTCAGCAAGACCTCAGGGTTACCACCTACTTCTTTTACAAACTTAGTGGACACCTTCAAGATCTCAGCCTTTGTTGCTTCATTAACCTTAGCCGACTCCATTCTATCTAGATACACTTGGATTTGATCAGGAGTCATTTGGTACATTATTCCATTTATCTCATATGGTACCAAGACCAAAGCATCAGGGCCGGGCCTTACTTCCCTTGAAGCCTTTACAAGTTTCTTTGGAGGTGTAAGGGTTTCATCAGCTATACCTTTGCCCCTATCTGTCTTAGATACTGAGGGCTCAGGGTTGGGAGGAATTGAGTTTAAGGGTTGGGGTTGTGCTAGTCTTTCCTGCTCCCCCTCAGTGTGAGAAGGAGGTTCATTCCATGTTAACATCATTGGTGGCACATTCTCCCCCTCAAAAGTTGAAGGATCAGCCTGACTAATCCCAACTTTTGCCCGTTGTGAGGATCCTGAGGTAGGGGATGATCCCTTAAAAGCCTGAAACATCTCAGTCACCATCTCCTTCATGGACTGAGTGTCTACTTTGATAGTGCGAACATCTAACTGAATAAGGGATTGAGTGTTTTCAATGGTGGTGATCCTTGTCCTGAGCCTAGGAATATCAGCTTCTTTTAGGGATTTGGAGATGTCAATGAGATTGGTGGCATTAGCCATGTATCCTTGTGCAGCCCTTGACAATCTGAACTCTGCTTCTGCATCCATATGAACATCCTCATAGATGGCATCGCATTTCCCTTTCACCACATCCAAGTCAGACTTGAGAGAGTCTAACCTAGTGAAAACCTCAGTGAGCCTGTCTACCTTCAGGAACTCAAGTAATTGACCAACTCTAGAATTGGACTCAGTGGTGCTAGTGATCAGTCCATCTAGAGTTGTCTTTAAGGACACATTTGCCTCAACCGTTGGAAGAGCATGGTTAAGGAAGTTGATGAGCTTCTTTTCCTGATTCTCATGAATGTTGTTAACAGAGCTGATGAATTCCATTTGATTATCTACCTGAATTCTCATCTTCTCCTCAGCCACATCAAACCTATCACCATATGTCCTGAACTCATCAAGGAGTTCATCAGCCTTTGAAGCCAAATCTTCATGAGCCTGAGTTACCTCAGCTTGTAAGGCTTTCTAAGCTACCTCATCCAGAACCACATTCTGAGTCCCCAATGTAGAGGTGTCAAGTTTTGCCTCATGGGAGGGCTTGTTCGGTGCCTCAGGGGAGGGCTCCTTTTGTTTGGATTCCTCAGGGGAGGGCTTTTGTTGAGCCTCAGGGGAGGGCTGTATGTCTGCGAACAAGAAAGGGGACTGTGGCTTCTGGTCTGATTGAGGAGGGGCCTGAGTGTCAGGTTCTTCCCCATCCTCAATCATTTCTTCGTCGTCACTGAACCCTTGGAGTAACTCATCAGGCTTCTCAAGTAAACTTATAAAATCTCCAAAGTTCAGTGACCCCTTAGGTTTATCCAGCTCCCCTTCAGAAGAAGGTTTGCCTTTGTTGTCGTTACTCCCTGCCCCAAATCCTGAGGCTTGGGATTTAGCCAACTGATACTCAGGGGCAGTTTGTGATTGATCAGGTGTGGAGGTAGGATCCCTATCAGTGGGGTGTTTTACCCGTGAGCGTCCCTCTGAGTCTTTGGGATCAAGAGTGGTTCCCTCAGGCAAAGACTTTTGTTTTAGTGTGCCTTCATCGGGAGTTGTGGAAGTGAGATTCCTATCAGCGGGGTGTTTTACCCGTTGGTGTCCCTCTGAGCCTAAGGAATCAAGTTTTGGGTCCTTAGGCAAAGACTTTTGAGCTAGTGTGCCTTCATTGGACTTGGTAGAAGTGATAGGCCTATCAGCGAGGTATGTTACCCGTAGGCGTCTCCCTGAGTCTTTGGCCTTAGTTTTGACCTCAGGCAAAGGTTGTGATTTACGAATGCCCTCATCGGTCTGAGTGGAAGGCAGTCCCGCAGGAGAAGGTTGTTTGTTTCCTTCTCCATCAAGAGGACCAGTAGGTTGGCCCGTCGACCCTGATTGTGATGTATCAGGGCCTCCCGTAAGCTCTTTCCCTTGGGGTATTTGAAGCTTGGTGTGAACAAGGGTATTATTTTTAGCCTTGGCCTTTTTGGGTCGTGCCTCGGAAGCCTCAGGGCCCTGTGCCTTTGTTGGTTTGGTCTTTGGCACAGTCTGGGTCTTCTTGTTCCCCTTCTTTGGTAATAAGGGAATGGGAGACACGGATGATTCACGACTGATCACCTCAGTCATGTGAGCCGTCAATGCAATGGGGTTGACTTCAGATGGGTTCTTTGAAAAGTTTGTGGAACTCAGGATTAGAGTAGAAAAAACATTGAATTTTTCCTGAGTGTAAAGAGAACCCAGTAACCGTTCTAAGGCGCATGATATGAATCTTGGGTAAGAAACATATTTTTGCCTTGACTCCTTCAGGAGCCTGGTTACGAGATCATTATAAACAATCTCTCCTATGTCAATCTTCAGTCCATTAATAAGACTGTAGATTAGCATCTGCTGAGTAGAATTAACTTGCTCAGTAGATGAGTAGTTCCCACCGATCACCTGAATCACAAAAGTGACCAGGATCCTCCAAGCCATGGGGAAAGCAGTTTTTATCAATGGGGTTTTAGTCACAAGTAACTCAGGGACCCCGATTTCTTTTGGTCCTTTTTTAACTGACTCCATGTCAGGATGTGCAACATACTTTCCATTGTTATAATCAAGTCCATTGCTTTGACAAAATGTTTTGAAGTCTAAAATCAATGGTGTCTTCCCATTGTTTGCAGTGAACATGATGACACAGTTCCCGTGACTTGATCTCAGACCCCTGAGATCCTTCAGACCCTTGGGTAGGGGTTACAACCACAGCCGTATACCAGAACTCCTTGAGATATTCATGGTAGAAGACTGAGGGGGTTTTTGTAAAAGCATCAGCCCAATCACAGGTTTTCAAAAATTTGCAAATTGGTTTGTAGGCTGATACACTACTAGGGTAATTGAAATTTCCCTCATAGTTGTTTCCAGCAAAATGGACACCCTCATTGGTGAGATGTTCAGCCTGAGGGGCATATTTGGTAGCCTTGGACATTGCCATTAAAGATAGCTTTTTAAAGATTTGAAAAAGGACAATGGCAATTTGTGGAAATCAAATCAAGACTTGTTTCTTGTTATAATACAACAAGATTCACCGAGTGACCTAATGAGAACTTTTGCCTTGTAAAAGGATCAAGAGTTAGAAACAATAGGTAACTTTGATTGCTTGTGCTATATAACAATAAAATGAGTAATCAATGTGATCGCCTTGTGTACAAGAAATCTTTTCTAGAAATTAGTTTGAACACACACACTTTTTCTTTGAGACAAAATTTTGGCAGAGTAAAATTGCAAGTTCTTTGTGTGTGTGTTTGTTTGTGGTTGTGGGGTATTTATAGGCTCGGATGTGAAGGAGATTTGTATTTGCTATAATTTCTTTTCACATCCGCATTTAATGAAAGCGTACAAGTGGTCCCCCTAATTTCTTGGCAACTGTTCCATTACTGCAAAGATAACGCTTTTTCCAGAGATGACGTGGGGTCACGCGCATTTGAAAGGACGTTTTTTACAACAGATTTTGCTAGAAAAAGGGTAAGCATTTAATGCTTAATGGGATACTTGTCATGAGTGACCCTTTGACTGGTTTATGACAATTTATTGAAGGAATATATGTTCCTTATTTAATATTGTGACTCACCAACCTAGGACATTAAGTAACTAAATCCTTAGAGCATTTAGTTACATCATTTAATGTACCTCAGTGTCAAAGGGTGGACAATAAGATATATTTACTCAGAGTGAAGATAAAGAATATACATTATACTGATTCCAATGTCGTCAGGGAGACTGATTAACCAATATTCAGCATACCAAGTTCAGCTTTTAGTCTAGTGAACGTTGGTTCATCCAAAGGTTTGGTGAAAATATCAGCTAGCTGATATTTAGTGGGGATGAAGTGTAATTCAATATCTCCTTTTAAGATGTGATCCCTGAGGAAGTGATATCTTATGTCAATGTGTTTAGTCCTTGAATGTAGGACTGGATTGTTTGAAATGGCAATTGCACTAGTGTTGTCACAAAAGATAGGGACTACTTTGTATTCCACATTATAGTCCCTGAGTTGACTTTTCATCCAAAAGATGTTTGCACAACAACCAGCAGCTGCCACGTATTCAGCATCAGCAGAGGACATTGCGACTGACTGTTGTTTCTTTGCACTCCAACATACTAGCTTTCCACCAAGGAATTGACATACACCTGAGGTACTTTTTCTATCCATGTTGCAGCCAGCATAGTCTGAGTCTGAGTATCCTTTAAGATCGAAACCTGAACAACGAGGATACCATAGACCTAGTGAGGGAGTAACCTTCAGGTACCTAAAGATTCGTTTAACAGCAGTAAGATGTGATTCTTTGGGATCGGCCTGATATATTGCACATAAGATTGTTGAGAACTGAATATCAGGCCTGGTTGTAGTTAGGTACATTAATGATCCAATCATTCCCCTGAATAAGGTTTGATTGACTGGTTTACCAGCAAGATCAGGACCTAAGTTGTTGGGGGGAACCATGGGAGTCTTTACTGAAGCACACTCAGAGATATCATATTTCTTAAGTATTTCTCTGGTGTATTTTTCTTGACAGACCGAGATCCCCTTGTCCCCTTGTTTGATTTGTAATCCAAGAAAATATGTTAATTCACCCATCATACTCATTTCAAATTTCTTTGTCATAAGTTTTTCAAACTTTCTACAAAGATCATAGTTAGTATACCGGAATATGATGTCATCAAGATATATCTGAACTAGTAGAACATCCTCCTTGGTTCTGAAGATAAACAAGGTGTTGTCTATCTTTCCCCTGACAAATTTGTTCATTATCAGGAATGTAGAGAGATTTTTATACCATGCCCTTGGTGCTTGTTTCAGTCCATAAAGGGCTTTGCCAAGTTTACAAACATGGTTTGGGAACTCAGAACTCTCAAAATCAGGGGGCTGAGCAACATAAACTTCTTCAGTGATCTTTCCATTCAGGAAGGCACTTTTTACATCCATTTGGAAAACTTTGAAGTTCATGTAGGTAGCATAGACCAGGAAGATCCTGATGGCTTCCATTCTTGTTACAGGGGCGAAGGTTTCCTCATAGTCGATCCCTTCAAGTTGACCACACCCCTGAACAACCAGCCTAGCTTTGTTTTTGATGACAATTCCATCTTCATCAGTCTTGTTTTTAAATACCCATTTTGTACCAAGAGCTGATTTCCCTTTAGGGAGAGGAACTAGTTTCCACACTTTTTTCCTGAGGAATTGGTTGAGCTCTTCTTGCATGGCCTCAACCCATCCTGGATGTGTCAGGGCCTCTGAAAACTTCTTTGGTTCAATTTCAGAGAGAAAGTCTGCAAACAGACATTCATGGGCTGAGGCAACAGAGAGTTTAGCAGCCTGACTGCGTGTGAGCATCCCCTCAGATACATCACCAATTATGTTTACAAGCTCTATGTGTTGTTGTCTTGACCATCTGTCCTGAGGACTTGGATTAGAGCTTTTTGATGGTTGGTGATTATCAGGGACCATAGATTCAGTACATTGTATTGGGACATCACCTCCTTCTGAAGGATTTTCAGTAATAGGGTATTCAATATTTTCATCACTTGTCCCTTCAGTGTTCTCATAGATGGGTGAACCATTTGATTCATTATCTTGAGAAGTGATAACTTCAGGGACATGTTGGGATGTGATTAAATTATCAATTGACCTATTATAAGGTGATATATGGAAGAAAATATCAGCATCAGTTTGATACTGTTTTGAGGGACAGTGTTATACTCATCAGGAGGATATCTTGATGAGTCATTGATCACTATTTCTTCCATTGATTGATTTGTGAAGTTAATGGCATCCATACTTTCATCAAAGGTGACATGAAATGACTCCTCAATCTGTTGTCTCCTTGTGTTAAAGACCTTGAAGGCTTTGGAGACAAAGGAGTATCCAAGAAAGTATCCATCATCAGCTTTGGCATCAAATTTACCAAGATGGTCCTTTTGATTGTGAATGAACACAGGACAACCAAACACATGAAAGAAGCTGATATCTGGAATCCTTTCCCTGAATATTTCATAAGGATTCTTATCATGTCTTTTGACAATGATACATCTGTTCTGAGTATAGCAAGCTATTTTTACGGCCTCAGCCCAGAAGTGTTTTGAAAGATTGGATCCATAAAGCATGGTTCGAGGAGCTTCGATGAGAGTTCTATTCTTCCTTTCAGCTACACCATTTTGTTCAGGTGTGTAAGGAGAAGAGAAGTTCTGAGAAATTCCTTTCTCATCACAAAAACTCTCAAGCTCTTGGTTCCTAAATTCTGTTCCATTATCAGTTCATATTTGTTTAACTTTAGTATCATTTTGATTTTCTACTTGCCTAATAAAAGACATTATGAATTCAGGAGCTTGACTTTTCTTTTTCAGGAAGTATACCCAAGTGTATCTAGAATATTCATCAACAATCACAAGAGTGTATTTCTCATGATTTATAGACATTGGACTGACTGGTCCAAACAAGTCCATATGAAGAAGATGAAGACACTTCCTGATAGAAAAGTTCAGTTTTGGCTTAAAAGAAGCTCTCTTGTGTTTACCTTTTTCACAGACTGAACAAGGTTTGTCTTTTGCATACACAAGAGAAGGTAAGCCAAGAACTTTGTTTTGTTTTGCAAGTTTGTTCATATCTTTGAAATTTAGATGTGACAGTCTCATATGCCAAAGCCAATTGACAGAGTCTGAGGCTTTAGCAAAGAAACATGCTCCTGCGTTTGTTACAGAGGACATGTCTAGGACATATACATCATTTCTTCTTGGAGCAGTCAACACAATTTCTTTGTTAGCATTGAAGATTGTACCTTGCTTATCATCAAACTGAATGATGTACTTAGCATCACACAGTTGACTGATACTGATGAGATTCTACTTCAGACCGTTTACAAATGCCACTTTTGAGAAAACTATTCCACCACATTTGATTGAATCATATCCCTCAGTAACACAGGATGAATTATCACCGAATACTACCTTAGGACCTAGTTGCTCCACGTATTTGTGCAGATAACTTTTGACCCCTGTCATACTTCTTGAACACCCACTGTCTAAGTACCAGAAAGGCTCCTTGAAGTGTTTCTGCACAGATAACAAGGTGGATTAGTTTCTCTTGTGAGCCCACTTCTTAGTAGGCCCTTTGGCTCGAAGAGCCTGACGTCTTTCACCTCGTTTGAAATACTCAAACTCAGCGTGGTCTGAGGTAGAATGAACATTGCTTCCACATGTTTTGCAGCTTAGTCCGACTGAGGATTCAGTACTTTGAGATGACTCAGCTATCATTCCTCTTCTGACCATGATGATTCTATTGTGTCTTGAGGTAGTGTGATCATTGCTTCCACAAATCTCACACTCAGGGTAGTACACACAATCATCAGGTCTGTGATCGGGAATCCCACAATGTGTACAAGGTGGGTAAGGCTTACCCTTGGATTTTCTGGTTTGTTCTGAGGTGGGCCCATAGTTGTAGGGCTGAGCATTGTATCTTTTAGCATTTTTAATAGAAGCAATGTACATCTCATGATCTGCTGTCCTGTGATCTTCACTTTTACATTTCATGTAATAGAGAACTCTATAGCAGTTATCAGTGGTGTGATTTGTATAGTGGCATAGCTCACAGGTAGTTTTCTTTGTTTTAACTTTCTTGGAAGACTCAGGTTCAGTTTTGTTACTTTTTGATGATTTAGGCTGTGAGGACACATATGTTTCACCCTGAGATTTAGAGGCTGAGTTCAGCTTCTCTTCCATGAAAAGTTGGAATAATCTACTTAACTCCTCTTGATTTACAATAGGAGTAGAGTTGCCTGAATGTTTAGGAGTCCCTGAGGGAGATATGGGTTTGGTTATCTTTTCAGTGACAGTTCCTGACTCAGTGTGATCTGGTATCATTTTTTAGTCAGGCTTTGTTTGTTCAATACAACCTAACCCAGCTCTTCCTCTAGGTGAGTGTTCTTGATAATACAATGGAATTAATTCATAACATGGACTTGCTCCTTGAAGGTTTTTCAAAGGAGGTAGAGGAGTCTGAATGTTTTCAGCAACACTAGATGTTCCAGTGTTACTGACTTTATCAGTCTCTTCATTCAGACCAAGTTTTTCATTAATAGCCTGAGATTCAGGAATTAATATTTTTCCAGTGTCAAAGTTAGGCAAAACACTCTCAGGATTTGATCTCTCAACCCAGTCTTTTGACTTAGGAATCATTTCATGATCAAACCCAACTGAAGCAGGGAGGAATGCCTTTTCACTCATTTCCTTAGTTGGTGCCTTTTCAGTGAGTTGTCGTGCCCCAAGAATTTTCTTCTTTTGGGCAGGTATTTGATTGTTTATACACTGAGAAGCTAAGGTAGAGCTATTTGTCCATTTCTCATTGATTCGTTTTTATTCCTTAAGTTGTTCTTGAAGAGCATGATTGATTTTGGTGAGTTCAGTGTTCAGAAGTTGACAGCTTACTGCTTCAAGTTTAGCTTGTTTTAGAACTAATAAATCATCTCTACATTTGTTTAATTCAAAAACAAGTTTATTATATTTTGACAAAAGATTCAATCTTTGCTCTTCAACAAACGATAGGTCAATGTTAATATACTTAAGGAATTTTTGCCAATCAGATTCTTCATCCATAGAGAGAAGCATGTTTACCTTTCTCATGGTGATGTCAACCCATTCTCCATTTCGAGCATGATTCTTCCCAACTGATAATTCATCATCAGCTAGAGCCATTAACACTTGATACTTGACTTCCTCCTCTTCTGAGGACAAATCTTCATCATCCCAGTCAAAAGTTTCAGCTACTAGACCTTTGGCTTTGTTTTGAGCAGGCTTTTAAGTTTGAGGAATTGTAGGTTCAGCTTCCAAGAGTGCAAGTTTAGCTTTTACCTTTTTATACTCAGACCTATAATCCTTCTCAATTTTCTTACTATTCTGAAAACTTTGATTAATTGGAGAAGCCTGAATTAGTTTTGGTGTAAACTTGGGTTGAAAATTGTCATTCACTGATGAAAAACTTTGATTTTTATAAGAGGCCAAAGGGGTTTTTGAAAGACAATATTTAGCAAAATGCCCAGTTTTACCACATCGATAGCAATCCACTCCCTCAGTGGATTGGTTTCCAGCAAATCTAGTTCTTTTGATATAACGTTTGGTATTTGCCAACATGGCCCTTTCATGATATTCCCTGTTCAAATCTCTTATGTATTCAGTACTAGATCTTTCATCCACCTCATCATCTGAGGTTTCCTGAAAATTTTGAACAATTGCATTTGAGTAAAAATCAGTTGAAATGGGGCCATTATCAATTTGAGTGGGTTTAGCTGAGGTATCTGTTATTAAGGCCTTCTTGGACTCAGGATATCTTCTATTTATCAGATTATCTTCATAGATGAATCTCCCATAAATATCTGCAAGATCCTGAGTCTGTATGTGATTAGCATTTCTCAGTCCTTGAGAAAAACCAAGCCATTTTTTAGGGATACTGTTCACAAAACCAACATTGATTTCATGCTTAGACAGTTTCACCCCGTCATTCGTTTGCTCATTGAGCAAGGTTTTATACCTGGTGTAAGTCTGAGGAAGTGTTTCAGATGTTTTGGCCCTAAAAGTGTTATATTCTAACTTCAGGTCCATAATCCTATTTTCCTTTGTGTCAGATGGTCCTTCGAAACTATGAACAAGATCTGTCCAAGTCTCTTTGGCCGTCTAACACTCAATGACAGCCTCCATAATATCGTCAGGAAGACAAGATATTATGATGCTTTTGAGACGTTGGTCTTGATTGACCACTCTCCTTTCATCGTTAGACCATTGGTTTTCAGGTTTGTCATCACCAGTTGCTGTTTTTTGGTTTGAATGGACCATCTTTAATACAAGTTATGTAATAAGGTTCCATTCCCATCAAATAACACAACATTCTTTTCTTCCATTTGTTAAATCTTTCAACTTCTAACTTAGGAGCGTTAACAGAGTAACTCGCTCCTTTTTTGTTAACAAGATGAGGTACATTACTTTCAGCCATAATGGATCAAGGTTTTAAAAACTTTGAGACGGTGGTTAAAAGTTTTATAATCCTACCGCTCTGATACCACTTGTTGGTCCCTTGTAATTAGTACTATACTTAAGCAAACTAAGTATAGTCCTAACCCGTGGTTAAGTAATGCAATAAACTTAATACAAGTAAGTAAATTATCACAATGTTTTCAACGTTTAACTCTTAGCTTTATTAAAGAATTATACCCTATTGTATACGAAGCTACAATAGGGATTGAATAGACAATGTGTGGTTTTGTGATCTCCTCACTAACAAGCTAGTCCAATCCTAACGATTGCTAAGCTTGACGATTCTATCAACAGGAGTTTATAACTCAAGTGTATGATCGTGTTTGGAGGAGAGAAAAACTTGTTTGTGAATGTCTAAAGCATTTACTGCACAAACTTATTTTTCTCTCCTTTACAAGCATCCTATTTATAGAAGGAAAGTGGGTAGAAGACAGTAATTGCCCATGTACAATTCTTGTCTTATTGGTACAATGTAGTATCTTGTCTTAACCAATTCTAAGTAGTAAGACGTAAGTCCTTTACACATGTCAGTACCCCATCTATCCCAAAAGGGTAAGTCACGCTAATTGTGTGATGTACTTCATCTTGTCACAATTCAACTTATCACGCCTTTTATGCAGTCTTGGAGAATGCTTGTTTTCTTCAGGGAGATCGTATGGGGTTCAGTGAGTCTATTGCCACAACTCACTGAACCCATCACCTTCTTCTTTGTCATAGAAGACATTCGTTGAGCTTCGCCTCTATGAATGCTTGAGTCTTCCTTTTAGACTCAGTCTAGGAACTCGAAGGCAACTCACTGAGTGACTGTTCACTCAGTGACCTCGTTATGTTCAAGGTTAATAATTCACTTAGGCTGATTGTTATTCAAATCCTTCAGGGAGGTCATTAGGTACTGAATCGACCTAACACTATATGTTCTAAGAATTGGTCATATTCGGACAAAATCTTTTCTTTCTCAATTAAATGTTGTTCATAAGCATCATCCATTTCATAGAAAACTTTTCGAACTTCACCCATTTCGAAACTAAGATTTTCTGCGAGATCGAAAAATCCATCTTTAATATTGTCTACAAACGGAACGATCTCTTTCTCAAACACCGTTTTCATGTGTTCGAAAGCCCATTCTCCAGCGGTTTGAGCCGTTGAAGTCGTACATTCCTGGATGACCTTGTCAAATCCGTTTAGGTATCGCTGAATCTCTTCCAAGCTTAGCAATACCGTACTTACCGGTGGAAGATTCTTAGGAATTTCCTTAGGTTCGTCCGAATTAACAAGTGTAGGAAGTATACTAAGGCTTTCTCTAGTAGGCATGTAAGCTGGTGTATGGATAAATTCCTTTTGCATATTAAAGCGAATTCTAAGATCTATTTTTGCATACGTTGCATTAAGTTGTGCATAATCATACTCAAGATATGTAAAAATTACTTTTGACCGATTCTCTTCATGTAGTGACATACTCTCAGATTCATTTGAAAACACAATCGGATCTAAGACCAATCCTAACTTTGTTGCATCATAAAGTCGTGGGTTGTGGTTAAATGTTTGCTTTGCATACCCCGGGTTAGGTGGTAGGTCTATTAGACGCGATAGAGTGAATTCTTTAAAAGAAGAATGAAACAAGTGTACTAAATGTGAAGCAGAGTATTGTTTTAAAAGCAAAACATCAGTCTTTTTAACTTTCTCAGACGCCTTAATTTCCGTTTCAACCCTTTTAGACTCGAGAATTTCGAACTCCGTTTGTAGTTTTTGAAAATTATTAACGACTGACTCTTTTTCTTTAAGTTCTTTCGAATATTTGCTCTTAAACTCTCAATTTCTAGCAAATTATCCATCTGGACTTTCCTAAACCTATCAAATTCAGGATTGGTTAAGGTAGTGGTCACTGGAGTTAATTCCAAGGTTTTAACCTTTTCCTTATACAAAGCAAGCTCGGTAGATAATGTCTGATTGACACTGAGGGTTTCAAGTACCGCATTATTCATTTGGCCAAGCATAGATGCCGACACCATAACCAAATCTTGTTGAGCAAACGAATTTGTAGACGTCATAGCTCCCGGTTGTGTTTCACTCAAAGTCTGGGGACTTTCACTGATATTGCTATCATTGTTTGTCTCCTCGTTTGAGCTACTAACCACCGGAGGCTGTTCTGGATACTCAGACACTTGCTCAACTTGATAAGGTACAATACTAGTAGCATTGGTAGTATTTGGTACCTCAGAAATTGTGTCAGCTCCATAAAGTGAAAGATTTGCCATGAGAGCTGCCTTGGCGGTATTGAGATCATCACAGTCAGAGTCGTATGCATCAAGATCATCACATTGATATGCGGCATTGTTTGTGATGGCTGCTGAGAGACCGTCAGTATCCGCAACTCCTGGATCTGCGAGAAATGTTAACTCTTCTTCATCGAGCTCACGTCCTTGGGCTTGAGCATTCACCAAGTAGATCTTCTCCTGAAACCATGTGCTATCCCTTTTCCTCTTGGGCTTCTTACACTCTCGAGCCATTTGCCCTTCCCCTTTGCAGTTATAACATATGATCATCTTCATTTTGCCAGTGTTATTACCCCTTGTAGCAGCATTGTTAGATGGACGTGCACCAGCATTAGATGAACTTGGTCTCCCCTGAAGTGGTTGCACCATTACTCTGCCATCTTGAATTGTAGCTTGTTGTCAAGAGTTAGAAGAGTTCCTCAACTGATTGTTTGTTGGAGATGGTCCTTTCTAACCTCGTTTGTTTAACGCTTGAGTGATGTAAGCAGACATTTGAGCAAGTATATCAGTAGGATTATCCCCTTGTCTAAACTCAGGGACTGGAATCTCATCATCATAATAGAATACTGGTGTTGGTTGAGCTACAAACTGATTTGAAAGAGCACTAACATGTTGTGAGTAATGGGGTTGAGGAGCCTCATGTGGTTGATAAGGGATGGCATGGTTTGTTGGAGGTTGATAAGGTGAATATGGTTGTGAAGCATAAGGTAAATGATGTGAATCTCTTTGTGATGATGTTGTTGGTTGCTTGTATTGTTGCTGATAAGATGTAGGTGGTTGTGGCAAGATCGAATACTGTGGAAAGCTTGGCGTTTGATACAATGGTTGATAGGAAGATTGGTGTCCCAAAGCAAACGGAGAGTTGTGATATGACAACGTTGGATGATTTGCCATTAATGCCAATGGTTCTTGATAAGATCCCTGAGAGATGCGTTTTTGGATCACGTGCTTCTCGTGTTGCTGCAAGAAAGCATAGAGTTGATCTAAATTTTACTTGTGCAAATCTCGAATCATTTTAACGTCGATGACATATTGACTCCACTCTTGGGGCAACGTGTTCAAGAACTTGGTGTTTAGTTGAAACTGAGAAATCCTTAGATTATACACGTTCATATCATACATCAAAGTGGTGAAATGCCAATAGTAGTCATGAAGTGTTTCCCCTGGAATGTATGTGAATCTATCAAACAAATCATACAATTGACACTCTCGTTCCTGCTTAGTTAGTGAAGTCCCTTGTAACAAAACAGATAAGCGATCCCAAGTAGATCAAAAATTGAATGATAACAATACGAACGTCCTCAAGTCTAAAGCCACTATGTGCCTTCGTCGCTTAATTACTTGAGATATATGCTTACAGGTCAACACAACGGTTGACATGAATTCATAGGTTTAACAATCAATTAGAATACAATTATTAAGTTTACAGTGGGTTCCGCCATCGTGATGAGCTACGTTATTATAGACTCATCATGAGTAATATTTGATGTGTTAACAATTATTATAATTGATTACTATTGCACTAAGCTCATGAACCAATTCTGACGTAAATCGCCTACGTGATAGTAAGGATGATCGCAACCCTCAATTGGTAGGGCAACCGGCCAAGGCAACCCTAAATAAGGAAAAATATAGTGCGCTTGCTTACCCTTCTCGGTAACTATAAATGGTCAGATGTCACCTCCCTATAGATCTATTCACGATATCCCCGCTCATATCTCGATGATTAATGATTCATGATATTCATAATAATTGGCTTAAGGCACTCGTGTAATAATCTATAGCCTACGTTTCACTATTCACTTGTATTCGATTTTAAAGCATATATCCTACCTCATGGGTTTATCAAACATTATATATCAAAAGTGAGGCTATGAACTCACATTGTCCTTATTTACACTAGTTCTTATAGTTACAAGATTTCGCAATTTTAGTCTTTTTTTATAATAAAATGCATAAAATGTTAATCCTTTAAGTTTTGAAGTTGTCAAATTAACCCCTTGTAGTTTATAATTTCATATAATGTCATCATCCTTATACTTATAAATTTCCATAAGTTTCAATTTATACCCTTAGGTTTAGATATTTTGCAAAACTAGTCCTTTTTATATATAAAGAATTTAATATTAATCCTTTAAGTTAATAAATGACAAAACATACCTTATGGTTTATATCATTGGTATAATTACATTTTTAGCATAAAACTTATATAATTCAGAATTTTTACAATTATACCCCTAGTTTGTAATTTACATTTTTAATCTTTTTTATATTTATGTATTAAACCTTTAGTTTCAGGATTTTAATAAAGTGGACCTTTTAGTTATACCTTGAATTAAGGACAAAACAGTCCCTTAAGTTTTTAAGATTCAAAACGTTACAATATATACCCTTGCATGGATTTTGAATTTACAAAACTATTCTATTTCCAAGCAAGCTTATTATAAGCTTCCAATTAATAATCGCAGGTTATAGTTATTATATTAATAAAAAATAAGTTGATTGAACATACCAAAAGTGTACGAAGTGCATTCATAAGTTCAAATTGACGAACTGGGGCGTTTGGTTCTAACGGGTAAAACTTATAGGTTTAAGGCTATGATTTAAAGAAAAGTGTTCATATGTGATGTATTATAGCTTATTAACATATTAGAATCATTAAAAAAAACTTTTTGAACATGTAGAATACTTACAATCAAGGAAGTGGGTCGTATTAGGGGTTGTTTGGTTCGTATGCCTTAGAACGGGTTCTTGGGACTTGATTCAACTTCTTGGACTCCTACTGATCTATGAACTTCCTTAGGTCTTCTATGGCTCCTTGGAACAGAGATGTAAGGTGAGGATGAGTTTGAGTGTGTGTTTCAAAGGGTCGTATTAGGGGTTGTTTGGTTCGTATGCCTTAGAACGGGTTTTTGGGACTTGATTCAACTTCTTGGATTCCTACTGATCTATGAACTTCCTTAGGTCTTCTATGGCTCCTTGGAACAGAGATGTAAGGTGAGGATGAGTTTGAGTGTATGTTTCAAAGGGTGTGTTTGCCTCGGCTTATATAGTGATCGGAGAGGGTTATGTGGCCAAATAAGAGTACTTGTGACTTTCCATAGCTATGTGGTTGAGTAATGATAGTTAGAATGGTGAATAAGGTTTTATACGGTTGTCTTTAATGGAATGTGTAAAAACTAGAAAAGGGGGGTTGAATAGTTTCTCTTTGGTTTATGTCTTAATTAAAATTCTTTTCAGTTAGATTTGTCCCAAAACTACCTTTTACTTGAAAGCTAGTTGCATAATGATTAGGTTCAATTCTAATGCATTAACAATGACAAATAGTGGTTGTATGTGATGTAATAATGAAAGTAAGTAAAGAGTAAGGAAATAAGAAACCTAATAGGAAGACACCAAGATTTATAGTAGTTCGGCAACGAAGCTCTATCTTCATTCCTATTCCACTCCTCGAGTACACCTTACTCGAGATTTCCACTATATCCACAAGCTCCCTTCTTGGCGGAGAAAACCTTACAATGTTTCTTACATTATTTTTCGACACTAAGCTAAATGTCGAGACCTAATCTTAGCTAGGACCAATCTACACATGTCGCCTACTTCACCATTTTCTGACACAAGGCTAGATGTCGAGTTCTAATCCAAAGCTAGAACCAATCTTCACAACTCTTCACTTTGAAGTTAAGTGAGAACTCACACGACACATACACAAATCACTTTGTAGCTTAGTGAGAACTAACACACAACACTTTACAACTCAATAAAAACATATCCAAGTATACACATATACAATGGATTTACACAAGAGTAATCTAAGTATTCACAAATACATTGGATTAACACAACTAATCCAAGTATACACAAATACATTGGATCTACACAAGACTCAAATAAAAATGATGAACATGACTAGATCTAAGGTAGGTTGAAATTCATCAAAGCTTCATCTTTAATCACATCACAAGTGTGTGAGTGATCTTCTCTTTAGACAAGGTAAAGAAGGAGATCAAGGGGAATTAAAAAAGAGAAAGATGGCAGAAAGAATGTCCAAAAAGGTTTATAGAAAATGCAGATTTGATGCACTATGGAGACAAAAGCCAACGGATCTCTGACCGCGGTTCCTTAATTGTGCATGCGGTTCCTTATCACTAGGGAACTGCATAGCTATTTGAGGAACCACGAGAGTAGACTCTGCTCCCTTTTGTCTTTTAGTGGGGTAGTAATATCTGAGGTAAGTTTTACCTTCAAAGGATATTCCTATGACATTTGAAATATGCCATATTCAAATGCAATATTTAACAGCCCATGTTATAGACAAGGATTTATCAAGCCAAAGTAGACTATTAACCAAAATCTAGAAAGCTAACTAACACATAAATTGCACAAAGTCATGAAAATCGAAAGATCGATAGCATGAGCACATTAGGATTAAAATATCTAGTAATCCAACACAAAGTATTAGTAAAACAAATCCAAATCCTAAATGTAAGAAACATAAATAAGTCAAGTGAAAAGGAAATAGTTCAACACTACACAACATGGTAACGAACATGTCAACCTTGAATCAACTCCATAGCTTCACTTCTTCTTCTTGCCAAATCCCTTGATCATTTTCCCTCTACTCTTGAATACCCCCCTTGACTCCACTTTATGATCATACAACTCACCACGCGTTTGAAGGTTTGAACGATAAACATGATCAAGTCTGAAATTTTCCGGAAGAGCACTAGTGGCATAGTGAGAAGGAGGAACAATTTGGTCTAAGCCGTCCATGAAAGTGTTCATGGATGGGGTGGAGTCACTCGAAGAGCTGCGTGAGCACTAGTACCTTCATCACCACCATCACTTGGTGACATAGGAGTCTCCTCATCGTCGGACTCTTGTGGTTCATTTCTTCTCGTACCTCGATCACTTTTGGGCTTTCGTGGTTGCACCGCTTGAATTGGTAGCATCACACGGTTAACCGATTGAAAGCGAGAAAGATCGAGTTCGGGAAAGTTTTCACCAACCTTATCAGAAAGACGAGTGAGGAGCATAGCGTAAGGAAGATTTGTGGTTAGTCTAGAAAGAGCATGGTTGATCCGTCGAGCGATATAATATGCAAGATTGTACTTGTTTTGGTAAATATGCAAAATATCATATGCGTCATACACGCCGGGATATGATCCCGGTTTCCACCAAGACAAAACACATTTTCCCTAAGAATGTCGGCCCAACAGAGCATACAATCATTAAGGTCGCTTACGAGTATCTCATAGCGATTCAAAGCTCGCTTGGTAGAACGGATACTTCGTACAATGGATCTACAACGCCCTTTGGTAATGACATCAAGGATGAGGTCAAGGTCCGGCACTTCGGTGTCATATGGAGGGCTTTCGTCACATTCATTTAGAGCATCAATTCTCCATGCATCCCTGAATCGACATTGACCAACATATAGCACACCAAAGTGCCTCGCCAAATTCTTCGAGAGAGTATTGAATGAGTTTACCATTAATGATGAACTTAACAAATATTCCATTATCATTAGAGATAAGAGAATACGTGCTAAAGAACTCCAAGAGGAAATGAGGATAAATCACTTCATCAATTTCTAATAAGCAATCGAACCTAATTTGAGCAAACATGAACTTGATGTAGCCATAATCCTCAATATCCTCATGGACAACTCTACCCTCATGAAATAAACAATTTGAAGTAAACGAAAAGTTTTAGCAAGGGTTTCCGAAGGACAAATGTCGACAAGATTAGGCATGTAATTTTTTGTACGTTGGTGGTCTTGCTGATATTCCGAAGGCATGATTCATCACCTATAAACAACATAGAAAATATTTCCCCAATCACTCATATGCTATATAATGATTAAAAGTCAAAATCGTGAGAATGTGTTTGATCAATTGCTTGACAAACAAAGGGTTAATCCTTATCATTCCCATGTTCACAGTGTACCCAATTCATCATTGACTAGAACATATGAACTATGTAAAATCAATCATGAACCTGAACATTGGTTTATCAAAAATTCGTTTTTAGGTAAGCATTAACAATGCAATTACCAATTTGTTCATGGGTTCATATCAATTCCATCATTTAACCAAAATAACTTAGTTAAAATTCGGATTGTTCTAAAAGTGGGTTTTAGTGAAATCGCAATGAATTCGGACCTAAGGAATCATAGTAATATAACTATGTCAACCTACATTCCTAGTAAGGTTCTAATTCAATATTAATTTTAAAAATCCCCAATTATGAAAATAAGAACCCTAGAACAAATTGATTGAAATTGAATGAATGTACTTACAATTAATTGATGTTGGAAGAGGGATGAGTGAAACCCACGACTTGGAATCAATTAATCTTGAGTGATTGAAGCTTTTGGTGAATCAACAATGGTGGAAACAATGAAAACCCGTCGCCTCTATGAAGAAGAAATGGTGGGTTTTTTTTTGAAAAAGTGATTTTTAATAAAATCTGAATAATTTAGTCACTAGTGGGCCTTGGTTCTTTATCAATAAAGAACCGTGCCTTTGAGACGTGACAATTAAAGAACCGCCTACAGTGGGTGGTTTTTAACAAAAAAAATCAATGAAATTTTCAAAACCAAGTTTTTCTAAAATACTTAAAATATATCTCAAGCCTTTTGAAAATCATTGGACCACTTCAATACTAGGTGATAATGCCTTAATGAAGGATTACGAGTTAAATCGAAACCGAATAAGACCGAAAGGGAAGAGCGACTACTCGTAGAAAAGAAACAAAGAAGAAAGAAACCAAGGGAGTGAATCATGACCAAGTTCAATGTTCAAGAGACAAGTGACAATCTTCAAGTTGTAGAAATGAAGAGCTTGTGTCATCTATAGTGGTTTAAGACGTGCCTTTCCGGCGAAAGTCTAAACGGCTTTAGTACTGAACCATACCAAGAAATTTTGATAAATAGAGTAAGATCACTTTCAAGGATAGTCTTAAGCTATTTCAAAATGTGAACAAATTATAAATTTACTTTCTCTCCCACATGATTGGACAATTATTATTGCTAAGGTTTACAATAACAATATCCTTGGAATATTTTAATTCCAAATGTGTAATACCCTAACTATAACTTATGTAGTAGTTTGGTATCTCAAGGGATTAATCAATCATCCTAGAGATGAGCTCAATTGCACATATTACACATGATATAGGGTCTACTAACCGTATGGGTGAAAACCATAGAAATCATGCTGGATACTTTAAGCTACTACTAACTCACTCTACATCTCCTAAGTGAGTCAAGTATCCAAGCAATGAAGGTTTGAGAGGATATATGAATAGAATCACATACCACAAACAAATGTCAAGGCAAGGATGCCAAGAACAAGCACATAGTCAAGTAATGATCAAAAGAATGATCAATAGGGCGTGTGGAAGGACGAAAACGTACCTTAGCCGCAAAATGCATTCCAAGTCTCCAAAGAACCAATGCAATGCCCAAACATGACTAAAGTGACTACTAAGTCTTAAAGGACTAGCATCACTCATCATCATTCAATGATGTTGGAAATCAAAGAAAATGAGTCTTCTACAAGTGTAAGCAACTCAATCCATAATCATTAAATGATTAATCTTCATAAGTAGCTACACATAGCATGATACAAACTAGTAGATACATTTCAAGAGTAAATCTAAAATGTATAAATACTACTAATCTAGATGAGATGCTATATTAGCAATAAAAAGGCCTATTTTCAATGAAAAAATAGCTTGACCAACGAGAAACTTTAGTACAACGAAACCTTTTAATTTGAGGAGACAATGGATCGATCCAAGTTTTGAAGTAAAATATACATCAAAGATCTTGAGTGACCATCATTTTGATACCAATTGTAGAAACTAGAAGGGGGGGTTGAATAGTTTCTCTTCGGTTTATGACCTAATTAAAATTCCTTTCAATTAGGTTTGTCCCAAAACTACCTTTTACTTGAAAGCTAGTTGCATAATGATTAAGTTCAATTCTAATGCATTAACAATGACAAGTAGTGGTTGTATGTGATGTAATAATGAAAGTAAGTAAAGAGTAAGGAAATAAGCAACCTAATAGGAAGACACCAAGATTTATAGTGGTTCGGCAACAAAGCTCTATCTTCATTTCCACTTCACTCCTCGAGTTTACTCGAGATTACCACTATATCCACAAGTTCCCTTCTTGGCGGAGAAAACCTTACAATGTTGCTTACATTATTTTCCAACACTAAGCTAAATGTCGAGACCTATTCTTAGCTAGGACCAATCTACACACGTCGCCTACTTCACCAATTTACGACACAAGGCTAGATGTCGAGTTCTAATCGAAAGCTAGAACCAATCTTCGTTGCCCATCTTCTTTTCTGACACAAGGCTAGATGTCGAGTTCTAATCCAAAGCTAGAACCAATCTTCACAACTCTTCACTTTGAAGCTAAGTGAGAACTCACAAGACACATACATAAATCACTTTGTAGTTTAGTGAGAACTAACACACAACACTTTACAACTCAATAAAAACATATCCAAGTATACACATGTAACTTGGATCCACACAAGACAAATCTAAGTATACACATATACAATGGATTTACACAAGACTAATCCAAGTATTCACAAATACATTGGATTAACACAACTAATCCAGGTATACACAAATACATTGGATCTACACAAGACTCAAATAAAAACGATAAACATGACTAGATCTAAGGTAGGTTGATCTTCATCAAAGCTTCATCTTTAATCAGATCATAAATGTGTGAGTGATCTTCTCTTTGGACAAGGTAAATAAGGAGATCAAGGGGCTAATCATAAGTAAACATACTTAACACATTAAGTGATCATTTATAAACGATTAGGAATTAGAAAAGAGAAAGATGGTAGAAAGAATGTACAAAAAGATTTATGGAAAATGCAGATTTGATCCACTATTTATAGCAGACACAAGCCAACGGATCTCTGGCCGCGGTTCCTTAATTGTGCATGCGGTTCCTTATCACTAGGGAACCGCATAGCTATTTGAGGAACCGTCAGATTAGACTCCGCTCCTTTTTATCTTTTAGTGAGGTAGTAATATCTAAGGTAAGTTTTACTTTCAAAGGATATTCCTATGGCATTTGGAATATGCCATATTCAAATTTACGTTTTCTATTTTAATAAAACATTTTCTTAAAAAGAAAGTTTATTAAAAAATCTTTTGTCACATTTGACAAAATGTAAGTATAAGACTAATCACTTTTATGATCACTAATCATGATTAAGATATGTTAGTGCAATACTTAAATGATTATTACCGTGATGATAGTGTTTATTAAATAATTTGTCTTATGATTGTCTTTGACGATGAATGTCTTTTTAATTTGTCATGATCAAAACTAAGAAAGTTTAGTTAACACTAATAATGTTTTTAGGCGTCATTTGCATTAACAAAATGTGAATGGGGTGTGGGTTTTGTACGAAGGGAGGAGGTGATTGGTTGGAGTGGTGGCCAAGTTATTGAGTCATGGTGGTGGTTGGTGCATGTGGTAGTGACATAAGGGTGATGGAGATGCTAGCATAAGTAAAAAATGGGTATGAAAAGGTTTAAAGTTGGGCTCGAATGGGTTTTGGTTAAAACGGGTGATTAAGATTAGGGTTTTGTGTGATAAGGGTTTAGGATTATAGTAGATTAGGTTAACAATTAGTGTATAGGATTAGAGTTTAAGGTGTTGTAATGTGTGCTTGTATACTTGTATTAGAATTCGAATTCAATTATGGAAGGAAACTTGTATATGCATGTATTCGTGCATTAGAGGACTTGTACCTTGGGTTCATAGGATTTAAGTGTTGTACTTTACCTAAGAGGGAATAATATAATTAAAATGTTAAGCTTATACACTTGTACCTAAGTTTGAATTTGAAAATGGAGGGAAAATGCATAGGAATCTATTTTATGCTTCATAGACTTGTACATTAGGGCTTAGAGGCTTTAGGGTATTATACTTAGGCCTATAATGAAATGAACTGATTAAAAGTAATACTTAAGGTGTTTGAACATTATTTGAATTCCAAATGAGAAGGAAAAGTACCTATTTGAATTTTATGCATTAAAAACTTGTATCTTGGGCTTCATAGGGTTAACTATAGTTTAAGAGAGAAAATATATTCAAATTTTGAATTTAATAAGCTTGTACATTGTTCTATGGAGTGTACACCTTCTTAAATGAGATTCGGAGGGAAAATACCTAATTTGAATATGTGTGCATAAAGGACTAGTACACTATGCTTAAAATAGTCGTACTATGATTATGATGGAAATATATCCTAAATGTTATGATATGTTTACTTGTACATGATGTAGAGTTTTTGTATACCCTTTAGGAAAAGAGTACCAAAATAGGGTAAGCACGACGATTTAGGAAAACCGTGTGTAAATGACCCTAAAATGAGTTCGTTCTCAAGGAGGCTAGTGTGTTATGTGTGTAATGATTTGGATTACTTTGTGATTATATTTTTGAGAAAGAAAAATAGAAATGGGATTAGAAGAGAATGACGGTTACGAAGACGGATTAAACTAAGACGAAAAAGGTGTACACGTAAAACCGTAAAAAGCACTAAAATTAAAATTTTACCCTAAAAATTACGAAAAATCACTAAAAATCCACAAAAATATTCTAAGAGTTTACAAAAAATCCAAACTTGCCAAAACCTTTTAATTAATTAAATAATGACTTTTTAATGCTAATTAAAGCCCTAAAAATCACAATTAACTATTAAAAAGTCCCAAACAAGATCTTAAAGTTTGTAAACCTCAAAAATACTCTAATTAAGCTAAAAAGTATTTTTAAAAATTTTAAAACCACTAAAAACTATTTTTAAACAATTAAAAACTACTAAAATCAATTAAAACTTAAATTAATTCTAGAAAATAATTAAAAGACTCTAAAAATATTTGGAAAGTTGCTAAATTCCTAATTAAGTGTCTACAATCTAGGAAAAATATAAAAACTTAGAAAATCAGACTTTTAATTTTTAACAATAAAATAATATTAAAATATTATTAAAAATCCAAAAAACATAAAAAAATCTAAAAACTTGCAAACTAGCTTAATTTAACCTAAATAACTCAGAAATGAAAGTGAAATTACCTAAATACCCTTAATGGGCCTAGAAAATGGGCTAAACCCAAAACAGTCCACTATTGGGCCAAATGTGGGCCCAATATAAAAAAGTGTCCAAAATAAGCCCAAAAAGCACTATTTGACTCAAAATTTGATTTTAAACAACTTTTTCCAAAGGCCCAAAAGCTGAAAGTGTGAAATAAGCTAACTTATATCAAACACCTTATTCTTAATGGGCTTTTTGGCCCATTAAGCTATAAGCCAATGCCATAAGCTGAAATTAAACACACAAGCTTCTTTTGTCCTAAATAAGACTTCTGCAAAAAGAAATTTGAAATAAGCCCAAGGAATAAGCCTGAAAATGCAATAAGCAATCTACAGAAAACGACAAAATAGTCGTTTTTGAGTTCTAGGCCACCCCAAGTGCTGATTCAAGTTTCTAAAGCTTTTAAATGACTTAATTAAGCAAAACCAACAAAGTGTTTTCAAATAAGCTGACTCAGTAAGCTGGAAAAAGCAAATAAGCACTTATGTAAAAGTCAAATAAGTTGGTTTTCTAGCAAAAAGTCAAAGTCTAAGTCTAATAAGCTCCAATCTACTCAAATGGGTCAAATAATGAATATCTATCACAAAAAATAAGTTGTTGCAAGTCTGGATAAGCTAAAATAGCTTATTGATAAGCTGAGTACAAGTTTACACTAGTAGGGGCTAGTTTTGGGTGTTGAGCAGTGGGAACTTTTCCCACTGCTTGACTTATAGACTTTTTTGTCTTTAGTGAACTTTTTTGGGATTCAGATTACACAAAGGCACCCAAATGATCTTTGGATCATAAGGAGTCAATAACAATCAAAAATTCACAAACACAATCACCCAATTTGCACAGATTAATCAATAAAGCACCAGATATGATACAGACATGAACAAGCAAGCAGTTTAGGTTCAAAAATCAATTTTAGCACAATTCAGCCAGCCAAATTCAACCAAATGCATGCACAAGCTATATTAAACTTAAATGAAAAAGTCTAAACAAGTTTCACGCAAGGATTCAAAGAATTAAGCAAGATTCAAGCACCTTAAGTTACTGATGAACACAAGAACATGCAATTTATCACTTTGCTGATGTATTTGACACACAAGCCAGATTCAACACCTCAGATCTATCAAGTATGTTATCTTAATGATGTTTAAACAGATTTTATCCCTAAACATGCATAAACTCTAGATTTTCCCAAAATTTTAGGTCAAAAACAGTCAAACTCACAAAGGTATAGCACAATCTTTGATTCAAGGTTTCAAACCACAAAACTTGCAGCAAAACACTCTCAAACAAGTGTATATCAGATACCAAGCACAAATAACAATTCCTAACAACACAATACCAAGATGCAATCACAAACAGGTAATCCCAAACACCCCTTTATCTTTTCAAATCCAATTTTAAACAAGAAAAAATGAGATTTTAGACCACCCAAGTGATGATTAACACAATAACAGATGATAACAACATATTCAAGCAAGAATAAGCCACAAAATACACAAGAACATAGGCAACACTCAAATATCACAAATATCCAAAATATTTTCAGATTTTGAGATTAAGGGTGTGTACCTCATGGATGTACATCCACACCCACGGATTTGAGCTTATGTGCTAGCAAGAACAAGCACAAGCTTCCACAATAAAGCCTGCTAAGAATCAACAAAGTTAGAAGCACAAGTATAAAATCAAAAATATGAAAAATCCTTGATTGATGTAACTCTTGTCCTCCACACTTGATTATCCCCAAGTTATAAGCTTCACCACACCTTGATAACACAATATCAGGATGCTATGATCAGCCCTATAGCCCAAGAATTCCAAGATAGACCAAGAACTTAGCAAAATATCAAGAAAATGAAGAAAATGTGCAAACTTTTGCACACTCCTCTTTTGAAAACAGGTTTTTGATTCAAATTCAGTAAACAAAGAACATAAACAAGCATAAATAAGATGGCACTTGGTCTTTCTTCAACACACTTAACACAATTTCATAAATCTGAAAATAGGATTTACAAGTGCTTGAACAAGGAAAAACCAAAAGCAACGTACAAATGAGACCCTATGGCTTTATATATAGCCTTACAATGTATCTAGAAAGCTGATAAATAAGTAAAACCCTAGTCTTGAACTTCCAAAATTGCCCTTTTGAAGTTTGAATATCTTGGAGAATCATGTGACTTTTCTTGTTGTTTAGTGGCAGTTGGCATGTGTGAGTGCATCCAATGGCTTGTAAGAAGCTTAAAAAGTAAGCTTTAATTCTCCAACGTTGGATTGCTGCCACCTTTTTGGCAGTATGCATGAGTGTGGAGCAGGGGAGTCACAAGGAGACAAATGGGGTGATGAGGTGTCCAAGTTTAAGATTGGGTTATGATTAAAACATGGTTAATCACTAATCTGGAAGGTTTCATGGCTTAATTTCAACACAGTTAAGAAAACCCAATTTGTGTTCTTGAGGGAATATTAGTGTTTTTGATCCGGTTTAATATTTAAACATGTGTTAGGCGCCACTTTTATTAAACTAATAGGATTAGTTTAAATCAGTTAGTGGTGGGAAGTGATGTGGCATGATGAAGAAAGCTGATTGATGGGATGGAGTAAATGGGACACATGTCACCATTTGGTAGGTTAAGGTAAGTTTCTTGTCTGGCCACGTTTAATCCCTTCTCTTCTTTCTTTCTTTCACTTTGCAAATAATATCACAAAACCGGATTCCCTTTGTAATTCAAGTTTTACTTTTCACACTTTTGCCCCAAATACTTCTCCAAAGTATTTTCAGGGGTATTTCTTGCCATTTTGTGATACTTTAAGGGCTGATTTGGCATTTTGTTGATGGATAATGGTCTTGACTTGTATGATTGGTATTTTGGAGGGCTGAAATTGCCAAGTCATAATGATTGAGGGACCATTTTTGCCAAATGTTGAAAGTCAAGGGTCCTTTTTGTAATTTTGGGATTTTCAAAGGACCAAACTTGTAATTTATTGTACTTTGAAGGACTTCATGATGTATTTGACTTTGTGGAGGATATTGGTTGACAATTTAGCTTTGTTGAGGGGCTAAACTTGCCAATTCTTCAAAGTGGAGGGCCCTTTTTGTAATTTTGACAAACTTTAGGGACCAAACTTGTAATTATGAAGATACAAGGGTATAAAGTGTCAATTCTTCCATATTGGAGGACCCTTCTTCATAATTCTTCAAGTCTTCAAGGGTTTTCTTGGGAAAATTCTTCATTAGGGCTTGGTTCATTGTGCGGCTTCATTTCCCGTGTTCGTTTTTGCATGATTCTTGTGATCTTTTGTCATTTTCTCAATATCCGTACCTAAAATATACAAGCAACAAACACAAGCATATATATGGGTATTTTGATGATATTTAATGCATTTTAAGCCCTATTTGGACGATGAGACTATGTATAAAAGCAGTCTCATCACTCCCCCATACTAAACCATTGCCGTGCCATCACGCAATGCTAGAATAAAGTATCGTAGCATCTCCAAAATTCATTTTTATTCACTTTATTGAACGATAAACTAGCCACACTACTACTATTGCTACTACTACTTGCATTTTAGACATAATGTATGATTTTCATCGCAAAATGGGACATTTAGGTTCATAGAATAAGAACACGTGAATGCTTCGTTAGAAATAATTTCATCGTCCTCGATTTTCACCCCAATTCCATGCCAAGCGTACAACGAGATCATTGTCATTATAAGTTAGTAATGCTAACACTACTCATATGCCCTAATTACGTACTTATCCTCCCATTATTCCTAAGTTGTATCTCTTATATTTTATATTGTCTTGAATGTTTCACGAGGATACATTGTTTGACTTATGCGATAATAGAGATTTAGGTCTAAAAATAGAGTCCTAACGGTGTAACCAAGACCATCAAATCAATAACCCCTCCTAATAGACAACGATGTCAAAAAATTAAGTCAACAAGAAGAATCGATAAACACGGTTTTATAACGGTTTTGAACATGAGACTTATTACCAAGACTTTTATACGCCCCCTAATGGAAGGGCCTTATTATCTTTGGTTTACCTCCATCTTTTATTCAACTTCGCCATGAAGCTTTTATTATGACTTCGGTCTTGCCTTGCCTTTTATTATCCGCCTCATCGGTGGTTTTATTGGCCAAAGACGTATATCCTCACGCTAAGGCGAATTTTAGATCTTTAAAGCTTCAAAGATTAACGATTGATTCACTTTCAATTTTGCATAGATTTTTCGGCCTTGTGGGGCTTCAAATTGTTTGCTTGATTTAGGTGAGCACTTGAAATCTTATTGTTGGGTGAAGCTTTCGATTATTAGGGTGCCAATACTTCAAAACCTTGACGCTGGCGATACCTTAATGTCTTCCCAATTTAATTACACGGAAGCTACTAGAAAATACTAGAAACCCAACAATCCCAACTAAACCGCTAAGTCAATATTTATTTAAGCAAAAAATATTTACACGCGAAGGGAGAATAAGCAAACAACGAGAACACATGAGTTTTTGAAAGAATACGAGTACTCTACGTTTAGCATAGTAACTTATAATTAACCCTATCATTTCTCGTCCTCATTAAGAGACTTAGCCTAATGTGTAGTTAAGGAATCAAAGCTAAGTGCTCAACACGCATGGTCGAGTCAAAATATACTCTTATTCTCGCCATCGGAAAACCTACATTCGTGTCTTCAAACACTTATAAAACATGAGAAAAATTTTAAAATTTGGCCATTTTTAGCCTTATTTTGCAACAAAAAGATAAAATTTGGAAAGCGTGAAGGTTTGGCAAGGCAAGTATCTATTCACCCCCCATACTAAAGTTAAACATTGTCCTCAATGTTTCGAGTCTAGGGGTGCAAACACCCCCATACTAGAGACGTAGTCGAATGCCTACTCTAGCATGGAAATGGTGTAACCATTAAATTAATAGCCATTTATGAAGTGTGCTAATAACCTAAGGTTAGAACATCAAAAGGATATATCATGGATATTGAGAAAGTCTTCAAAGCAAATGATCGAGTGCTCCCAAAGAACGAACATGAGAGGCTCCAATCGTGAAGATCATGATCATCTAAAGTCCACAATTCACAAACAACCACAAAACAAAGGTTGGAAGGGCACAAATCCCCACACGTTAACTACATTAGAAAGCGATAATATGTACATAGGATAAGCATGGGACTCCCCCACGAGGCACCTCATTTTTGATTACCGAGTCATGAGCTTGACTCGATCCCCTCAATACTAATTATCATTGGGGAATGTGACTTGGTCGAGGTAGTTCAAGGATGGAACTTCCCCGCCAAAGTAGTGCTTCAACCTATGTCCATTCACCTTGAAGTTAGGACCATCATCTTGAGCTAGCTCGATGGTCCCATACGGAAATACTTGGGTCACGGTGAATGGACCGGACCAACGGGATTTTAACTTACCGGAAAAGATTTTCAAGCGAGAATTAAAAAGCAAAACTTGATCCCCAGTGTTAAAAACCCGGTTTTTAATTTTAGAATCATGCAACTTTTTAGTTTTTTCTTTATAAATCAATGAATTTTCATAAGCAATGTCCCTCAATTCATCCAATTCATTTAATTACATTTTCCGGTGTTTTCCCGCGGTCTCCATATCATCATTACAATGCTTTAGGGCCCAATAAGCCTTGTGTTCTAATTCGATAGGCAAATGACAATTATTTCCATACACAAGCTTATAGGGAGTGCACCCAATGGGCGTCTTATGAGCGGTCCTAAAGGCCCATAAAGCATCGTCCAACTTATCCGACCATGATTGTCGGTTTTCCCCAACGGATCTCTCCAAAATCCTCTTCAACGCTCGGTTTGAAACCTCGACTTGCCCACTCGTTTGTGGGTGATAAGCCGTAGAAAGCCGAAGTGTAACCCCATATTTCCTTAGGACCCTTTCGAATTGGTTGTTACAAAAATGGGTTCCACGATCGCTTATGATCGCACGAGGGTTCCAAACCGAGAAAACAAGCTTTTCAAAAACTTGACTACCACACGAGCATCATTGGTGGGCAAAGCCTTAGCTTCCACCCACTTAGATAGGTAGTCAACCACAACGAGAATGTACTTATTACCACGAGATGATGGGAACGGCCCCATAAAGTCTATACCCCAAACGTCAAAGATCTCACACACTTGGATGATGTTTTGTGGCATTTCATCTTTTTGTGAGGCTTTTCCTTGTCGTTGGCATGAATCACATGACTTCACAAGATCTTGTGCATCTCGGTAAATAGTAGGCCAAAAGAAGTCGGCATCAAACACCTTCTTAGCCGTGAGATTAGCACCGTGGTGACCACCCGTGGGTCCCTCGTGGCAAGCTCTAAGGATGTTAGAAGCTTCGGTGCCAAATACACAACGTCGGATGATTTGATCCGCACAAGTTCAAAACAAGTAAGGGTCGTTCCAAAAGTAGAACTTGACGTCACGAAAGAATTTTCGTTTTTCTTGAGTCGTCATACCCTTGATGATGAAGTTACCCGCATGGTAATTTGCAAAGTCCGCAAACCATGGGGTGGAAGAATCAAGCTTAGAATTCACTACACCAAGTGTCTCGAGCGGAAATGTTTCGGTGATTTCCTTGGGCTCATAAACACTTTGGTGAGGATCTTCCAAACGAGAAAGATGATTGGCCGCTAGATTCTCGCCTCCTTTTTTTTCAACAATTTTGTGGTCAAATTCTTGAAGGAGGAGAATCCAACGAAGTAATCTAGGCTTAGCATCTTGCTTTGCCATGAGACACTTGATAGCCGAATGATCCGTATACACTATGCATTTAGCCAAGACGAGATAAGGCCGGAACTTCTCAAATGCATAGACCACGGCAAGGAACTCCTTCTCCGTTGTAGTGTATTTTAGTTGTGCCTCGGTCATCGTCTTGCTAGCATAGTGAATAGGCAAGAAATGCTTATCATGACGTTGCCCCAAAACGGCCCCAATAGCGTAATCACTAGCATCACACATGAGCTCAAAGGGGAGGTTCCAATTGGGAGCAACAAGAATGGGAGCTTCGGTAAGTTTTATCTTAAGGATTTCAAAGGCTCGTACACAATCTTCGTCAAAGACAAAACGTGCCTCTTTTTCAAGAAGATGTGTAATGGGTCGAGAGATCTTCGAAAAATCCTTGATGAATCGACGATAAAAGCCCGCGTGGCCTAGGATACTCCTAACTCCCTTAAAGGTTTTGGGATGAGGTAATTTGGCGATGACGTCTACCTTAGCTTGATCTACCTCAATCCCCGCTTTCGAGACCTTGTGCCCTAAGACGATTCCACTCTTTACCATAAAATGACACTTTTCCCAATTGAGCACAAGGTTGGTTTCTTCACAACGTTTCAACATTCTCTCAAGGTTCGACAAACACGAAGTGAATGAATTACCAAACACGGAAAAGTCATCCATGAATACTTCCATCGTCTTCTCGATCATGTCATGAAAAATAGCCATCATGCACCTTTGAAAGGTTCCCGGTGCATTACAAAGTCCGAATGGCATTCTACGATAGGCAAACGTTCCATATGGACACGTAAACGTAGTTTTTTCTTGATCACGAGGATCGATGGGAATTTGGAAGTAACCGGAAAAACCATCTAAAAAGCAATATAAATCGTTTCCCGCAAGTCGCTCCAACATTTGGTCCATGAAGGGCAAGGGAAAATGGTCTTTTCGAGTGGCTTCATTCAACTTTCGATAGTCAATGCACACTCTCCACCCGGTCACGAGTCTAGTGGGAATCAACTCGTTGGCATCGTTTGGCACAACGATCATTCCTCCCTTTTTAGGGACACAATGAATAGGATTCACCCAAGGGCTATCGGAAATAGGGTAAATCATTCCCGCGTCAAGGAGTTTAAGGACTTCCTTTTTTATGACGTCGTGAATTTTGGGGTTCACCCTCCTTTGACATTGGATTGCGGGCTTGTAATCCTCCTCCATTAATATTTTGTGGGTACGAAACTTGGGATCGATTTCCTTAATGTCGGATAACTTCCACGCAATTGCCCCTTTGTGATCCTTTAGAACATCGACAAGTGCGGTTTTTTCATCATTCGAAAGTTCCTTCGCAATAATAACCGGACTTGTCGCCCTCCATCAAATAGACATATTCGGGGTGAGGAGGTAAATCTTTCAACTCGAGGATAGGTGGTTCCTCAAGTGAAGATTTGGGCTCGATACTCATAACCTTCTCGGGTGGAGGAAATGGGAAATCGTTAAGAAAATCCTTGATAATTGAGAAGTCCTCATCGTTGTCGAGGTCTTCGTTACAAGTACGTGGAACATCGAATTCTTCCAACGTAAAACCACCACCTTCAAATGGAGTGAAGGTTGGTGTCGAATTATCAAGAATTGGATCTAACATAGTGGGATTGCCACTAGTTTCTTCATCACCAAAACCTAGAAATTCTTGTGAAAATTCCTCGCAAACCACGTCAATCATATCAACGAGGTTTATGGTTGCAACGGAATAAACATGAGAAATTTGAGAGTTTTGAGTTGCGTTTATAACAAGTTCCTCGTCGTTGAAACGTAAGGTGATCTTTCTAGCATGAACATCGATCAAAGCCATAGACGTATCTAAAAACGAACGACCTAAAATGAGAGGAACTTGAGGATTCGTGGGGATATCAACAACGATAAAGTCTACGGGATAGTAGAACTTCCCCACTTTCACAAAAACGTCTTCCGCCAATCCACATGCGGGAATCGTGGAATGGTCGGCCAACTCGATAGACATTAGTGAAGGAGTAAGATTAGGAAGATTGAGTGACTTGAAGATTGCAAGTGGCATCAAATTAATGCTAGCACCAAGATCGGCCAAGGCGAAGCATTCCTCCATATCTTGGATTGCACAAGGGATCAAAAATTTACCTGGATCACTGACTTTTTGAGGTATGCGATTAAGATAAACCGACGAACAACTAGACAATTGGTGCAATTTCTCCTTGTTGTTCAACATACTCTTAAAGTTAGCGGCAAATCGAGGCATCATGACCAAAGCATCGGCGAAACTCACATTAAATTGCCAATCATGAAACATTTTCATAAAAAGCTCAAATTGATAGTTGTCGCGCTCTTGACGTTTCTCCTTCCTAAGTCTCGATGGATAGGGCAAAGGTGGTGTGGGTTGAGGCATAGTAGGCATAGCCTTTGGAATCTCGGGTTCTAATGTTGGTAATGGGTCAACCGTAGGTGTGGTATGAGCGGTACTTCGTGGGATTGGGACATGCTCCTTTTGGACCACCACCTCGGGTTCTTCCTCAATTGCTTCCTCCGTAGGAGCAATTGGTTGAGGAGTCGGTTCCTGAAGTGTCTTACCACTACGTGTGGTAATCACTTTCATCTCACCCTTAGGGTTTGATACGGTGTTGCTAGGAAGACTACTCGAAGACGGTTTACACATTATTGCCTCAAACATAGACGAGATTTTATCTTCAAAATTGGATTGCCTCAATACGGCCTCGGTTTGCCTCTTCTCGGCCTTAATCATCTCTTGTTTAATCTCATGTTGCTCTTGTTCCATTTTTTGTTGGTTTTGTTGTAACCTAGTGACATTTCCTTCCATTTTGTTGGTGTGGATCTTAAGTTCATTAGCTAACTCATTTTTCAACTCTTTCTTCAAGTCGTTCTTAAACTCGGATCTTAGGCTAATGATTTCTCTTTGAATATTGTCAAACCTAGCATCATTCCCATTAGCGTATTCAACAAATTCATTTGGAAGATCTTTCAAAGTTTGCAAACCTTTGGTGTTGTTTTGAAAATCATTTTGATTCTTGTTTGAAACTTGATTATTAGCCCCTTGATTACCATAATTTCCCTTGTTGAAATTGTTTTTGAAACCAACTTGATTGTTGCGATAGTTGTTGTTAGCATTTTGATTTGAACCAAAACCCGGTGGAGTCAACTGATTAGAGCGGGAAACTTGACCGTTTTGGTTGTAATTTCCCGTGGCCGCGAAGGCACTCGAAGTGTTACCACCGTTGGTAATGCACTCGGAGAAATCATGACCTCCACCACAATACATGCAAGAAACCTCAACCGCTTTAGCCGTAGCGGGAGCACTTTGTTCACCAACTTTAAACTCAATCAAAAGTCCTTTAAGCTTATCAAAAATCTTGTTTTCCAAGTTCGCCTCAATTTGGCAAGCATCGATGGTATTAGACAAAGAAGGTGAAGCCGAAGACGAAGCCTTACGAACACTAGACGTGCTACGAGGACTATACACCTTAGATCTATTCTAAATTATCACCAAAGCTTCCTCAACCGTTTTACACAAAAAATTACCACCCGCGGCGGCATTTAAATAATCCATTTCATGATCATTAAGTCCATTGTAAAACGTGTCAATTTGATGCAAGTCGGAAAAACCGTGATGAGGACATTCATGTAACATTTCCTTAAACCTATTCCAAGCCGTTGAAAAACTTTCATTAAACTCTTGTGAGAACTTTGAAATCTGATACTTAATTTTTGGATGGGTTCAGATTTAATCTCGGTATCCTCTCGAATTGATCACGGCTCAAAGTGGAATAATTGTTCTTGGTTGCTAAAAAGGGATTGGTTTTCTTTTTTTACTAAAAGGATTAAAAGCGTAAAATGATAAAAACTTAAACTGAAAGCAATTAACTAATAGAAACAAAACAATAAAAATAATAAAACGTAGATTTAGAACGAAACAATTAATAAAAATAAAACTAAAAGACGAAATTAGCTATCGACTCGAAAATAAAGTATACTAAATGAAAAAGGAGAGAATAAAACTAAAATGGTACTTTAAAGCTAAACGAGGCAAAACCTAAAGGGGGTACTAAATAAAAGATAAAACTTAAACTTTTGGAAAAAATATTAATACTAAAAATCGACGAAAAATTCAACTAAAAATACGTAACTTTCAAAAATAAAATCGGAATAACTTTCAGATAAAACTAAACAATTACGGAACAATACTATTAAATAAACAAGCTAGCAGGCTAGCTGTTGGAAGCAGCCAGGCAGCCTGCTTAATTGGCGGGAAAAAAAGGTAAGCTAGCAAGCTAGCTGGTGAAACATATAATTTTGTTCGGAACTTTTCAAAAGTTCCGATTCAGAACTTTTTGCCACAAATTGGTTCGGAAGTTTTTGTACTTTGTTCGGAAGTTTACAAAAAATCTGTTCGGAACATTTCATTTGGTTCGGAAGATTTGTTTTGGTTCGGAACTTTTTTTTGTTCAGAACTTTTTTTAAAAAAATTCTGGATCGGAACTTTTTGGCAAAAAATCTGTTCAGAACTTTTCCAAAAAATCTGTTCGGAACTTTTTGAATAAATCGGTTCGGAACTTTGAAAATAAATTTGGTTCGGAAATTTTTGACAAGAAATTTGGTTCGGAACTTTGGGAAACAAAGAACAGTAGGCAGACAACAAACAGGGTACACGATTTTAAGCCAAAATCCACCAAGTTTTTGACCAAAACTTAACCCAATTTAATCACTAATCATCTACTAACCATAAACAACAAATCCCATCAATAAAAACACAAAACCCAATAACTTTTAAAGATCAAAATCAACCAAATAAGAACTTTAACTTTGAATCAAAGAACAAGATGAACAAGATGAAATGGAAGGATTAAATTGATAGATTAATGTAAAGTAAACAAAAGGAAAGATTAAACACTTACAAAATTCAAGATTTAACAAGAATGAAAAATCACCAACACCTTAATGGCGTTGGCTTTCTACGGAAGAAAAGAAAGAATACTGGGAATGAAAAACTTGTCAAAAAGTGTGAAGGGGTGTGATGTAGTGTTTTTGTACCCTTTAGGAAAAGGATGACAAAATAGTGGTAAGCGTTAAGTGTCGGTTTAGGAAAACCGAGCACTAATGACCAAACAAGTTCGTTTCCCAAGGAGGCACGTGTGTTGTGATTTGAATTGATTTGATTGATGATTTTATTAAGAAGAAAAGAGAATAGGATAGAAATGAGAAAGGAAAGACGGTTACGAAAAAGGATCGAACTACGACGAAAAAGCGTTCACGTGAAACCGTAAAACTACAAAAATTAAAATTTTAACCTAAAAATTCCTAAAAATTACTAAAAATCCACAATAATATTCTAAGAGTTTACAAAAATTCCAAACTTGCTAAAACCTTTTAATTAATTAAATAATGACTTTTTAATGCTAATTAAAGCCCTAAAAATCACAATTAATTATTAAAAAGCCCCAAACAAGATTTAATAGTTTGTAAACCTCAAAAATATCCTAATTAAGCTAAAAACTATTTTTTAAAATTTTAAAACCAAATTAAACTATTTTTAATTACTTAAAACTATTAAAATCTATTAAATCTTAAATTAATTCTAAAAATTAAATGAAAAACCTAAAAAATATTTGGAAAGTTACAAAGTTCCTAATTTAATGTCTATAACCTAGGAAAAATGAGAAAAGTAGAAAAAACAAACTTTGAATTTTTAGTAATAAAATAATATTAAAATATTCTAAAAAATAAAAAGTTTAGAAATAAATTCTAAAAAATTACCAAAAATCCTAAATAATCTAACTAAGATAAAAATGCAAATAAAAGTTCCTAAAACCTTTTTATTAATTTTATATTTAATTTTAAAGTTGTCTAAAAACCCTAAAATCAAATAAAATTAAAAATAAGACTTTTTGAAAACTTTTTGAAATGTAAACCTCAAATAACTTAAATAAAGACTAAAAACTATTTTTTTGGATTTTTAAAATGCTTTTTTCTATTTTTAATTAACTTTCTAAAAATTAAACTAAAAATAATCCTAATAAATAAATAAAAAACAGGAAAAATAAACTTTTAAAACAGAAAAGTCTTAAAACTTATGACAACCCTAGGAAAAATAAGCTAATGCAATTAAGCTTAATGAATAAGCTGAAAAGGTCAAAATAAGCTACGGCTTATTTTAGAAAGGCCAAAACCAAAACTGGTTAAATAACTATTGAAATGAGTCCATAACATAAAAAACCATCCGGACCACTGGTAAACACGTTAGTCCTTGGAGAGCAAGGTCGCGTGTTCGAGCCCAGGCCAGGTGAGTTTTTGGTTTTTCTTTATTTTTTTTCTTTTTAAACTTTAAACTCAAATCAGTAACCTTGTTAATCACTAAAACTCAATCACAATTCAATTTTATCAAGATTAAAGCAAGATTCAAAGCAAAACGTGCTCAGTTGAGCTTTTTTAGAGAACACAAGCAAGTTTGTTTCTTCACTTGTGCAATAATCAAGAGGAGCTTGATTTGATGAATTCTTGTGGATGTTTTATATGGACAATGGCACCCTTGTACTCTTTGGAGTACAAGGAGTCAAATCAAACAGCTAACAAGCAAGTTGCACACAAGTTCAAACACCAAATATGGCACAAAGTTTCTGATTAAGGACTCTTGCTGACTGAGGAACAAATTGACCAAGTTACATGCATAAAAATGAGTTTCCAGCCTTCATAACTTGTATACAAATCAACCAGTAGACAAATAAGTTAAAGCACACCCTTACACAACCTATTATCTAGCAGGTTACACAAATTGAAAGGCAAAATCACACAAGTTCATGCATAAAAAGGTAGTGACTGATTAAGGCTATGTTTTCAATTTTTTTAGTATACAAATTTGTTCAAAACTCTTCCAAATAGAAACCTAAGTGTATGTATCACTTACTAGCATCTAAAGAAGTGTTTAACATAGATCTTAACACAAGAGTAAAATCTTTTACCCCAAATTGAACCCTAATCCAAACACCCCTTTAAACTATGAAACTGATTTTTTACAAACCAAATCCTTTCAAAACACACTCAAACTGAATACAATCACTTCTATCATGCACAATAACACAAAATCAGCAACTCAAACAAACATTTAACAACTTTTCATGCAAATCATGCAAATTCACATAAAACTCCAAATTAACTGAAAAATGAAAAATGAAAATGATTTTTACCTCAAGGGACCTACATCCAGGTCCCTAGTGGTTGCAAGACCACCTCCTTATAGGCCCGGGCCTATGCTGAACCTTGGACAGCAACAATCAACACACCTGCAAAAAAAAAATGAAACACAAGAACAATACAACTTTCTGATTTTTCTGAAACTTTCTTAAAACCTTTCTCACAAACTTGAACCAATGATACTTAAAAACAACTTCAATATTAGATAACCAAGAACACTAGTCCACTTTCACTTTATAATGTTGCTTGGATTTCTGAGACTAACATAATATTTTCAAAACCTTTTTTGAAAACCTTAAACACTCAAAGTGTTACACAATTAAAATGGAACTCGGTTTTTAGCTTTCTAACACACACACACAACTTTTAACAATTATAAAAAAGGAATTACACTTGTTTCTAACACAAATACCAAACTTTTTATATTATCAAAAAGGAATTACAATGGTGAAAGCTTAAAAACTGGAACCAAGATAAGGGTCACAAGTCGACTCCTTATATACTAGTCTAAGGAACAAACTAGAACTAAAAACCCTAGTAGCTGGAATTCCTAAAAAGCCCTTGGTTGAGGTCTTCAAAATCAGTCAAAATCGCTCCATGTGAATGAGAGTGATGTGCCAGCTTGCACTTTTAATCTTGAACGTCCATTTGAACTTGGGGACAAAGGGGAGAATCTGGGATGTTGGTTTGGTCGGGTGTAGGGTTTGAGGACGAAAGTGATGGGCAGGGGAGGGGTCCACAAGACACATGGGTGTGTCTTGTGCATGGTTTTGGTGTGGGATGGGGTAAGGGTGTTGTTAATTATGGATCTGGACAAGTTCAGATAAAACCCCTTTGAATTAGGGTTAATTGGAACTGGGGTAATCAGGGTTTAAGGAGGGGGGTTTAATCCTGATTTGGGAAAGATTAGTTTTAAAAAAGTGTTTGGAGGGAAATAGGGTAAGTGTTGACTGGGGTTTGACCCAGTATTTATTTAATAAACCGGGTTGGACTTGGGTGGGTTTGGTTACGGGTTGGGTAGGGTTATGGGTAAGTGGGTGGGTATTGATGACGTGTAAGGAGCTGAGTGGGTGAATGGGATTGGTTGTCTTGGCAGTTATGGCCCCCAAGCTTCTCTCTTTCTTCCACTTTGTAATAAATAGCAATTTCTTCATTTTCCTTTGATAACAACTTTGGCAGATTTACATTTTTGGCACATATTGTTTTCAAGCTTGTAATAAGGACCTTTAATGCATATTCTTCATTTTCCAAGGGCTTTTCTTGTACAATCTTCAAACATGGAGGACCATACTTGTACAAATAACTATTGGAGGGTCATTTGTGACAAGTTCTTCAAAGATGAGGGACTAAAGTTGCCAATCTTCAATTCTTCAAGGGTCTTTTTGCAAAATTCCAAACTTGGGCCCGGTTCATTGTGCGGCTTCGTTTCCCGTGTTCGTTTTTGAATGATTCTTGTGATCTTTTGCCATTTCCTCAATATCCGTCCCTAAAAATACACAAGTAACAAACACGAGCATATATTTGGTATAATTAATGATATTTTATGCATTTTAAGCCCGATTTGGACGATGAGACCATGTATAAAAGCAGTCTCATCACTCCCCCATACTAAACCATTGCCGTGCCCTCACGCAATGCTAGAATAAAGTATCGAAGCACCTCCAAGATTCATTTTTATTCACTTTACTGAATGATAAACTAGCTACACTACTACTATTGCTACTACTTGCGTTTTAGACATAATGTATGATTTTCATCGCAAAATGGGACGTTTAGGTTCATAGAATAAGAACACGTGAATGCTTCGTTAGAAATAATTTCATCGTCCTAGATTTTCACCTTAATTCCATGCCAAGCGTGCAACGAGATCATTGTCATTATAAGTTAGTAATGCTAACACTACTCATATGCCCTAATCACGTACTTATTCTCCCATTATTCCTAAGTTGTATCTCTTATATTTTATTTTGTCTTAATGATCACGAGGATACATTGTTGACTTATGCGATAATAGAAATTTAGGTCTAAAAATAGAGTCCTAACGGTGTAACTAAGACCATCAAATCAATAACCCCTCCTAATAGACAACGATGTTAAAAAATTAAGTTGACAAGAAGAATCGATAAACACGGTTTTATAACGGTTTTGAACATGAGACTTATTACCAAGACTTTTATACGCCCCCTAAAAGAAGGGCCTTATTATCTTTGGTTTACCTCCATCTTTTATTCAACTTCGCCATGAAGCTTTTATTATGACTTCGGTCTTGCCTTGCCTTTTATTATCCGCCATCATCGGTGGTTTTATTAGCCAAAGACGTATATCCTCACGCTAAAGCGAATTTTGGATCTTTAAAGCTTCGAAGATTAAGGCTTGATTCACTTTCAATTTTGCATAGATTTTAGACCTTGTGGGGCCTCAAATTGTTTGCTAGATTTAGGTGAGCACTTGAAATCTTATTATTGGGTGAAGCTTTCGATTATTCGGGTGCCAATACTTCAAAACCGTGACGCTGGCGATACCTTAATGTCATCCCAATTTAATTACACGGAAGCTACTAGAAAAGACTAGAAACCCAACAATCCTAACTAAACCGCTAAGTCAATATTTATTAAGCAAAAAATATTTACATGCGAAGGGAGAATAAGTAAACAACGAGAACACATGAGTTTTTGAAAGAATACGAGTACTCTACGTTTAGCATAGTAACTTATAATTAACTCTATCATTTCTCGTCCTCATTTAAGAGACTTAGCCTAATGTGTAGTTAAGGAATCAAAGCTAAGTGCTCAACACGCACGGTTGAGTCAAAAATTACTCTTATTCTCGCCATCGGAAAATCTACATTCGTGTCTTCAAACACTTATAAAACATGAGAAAAATTTTAAAATTTGGCCATTTTTAGCCTTATTTTGCAACAAAACGATAAACAAAACGATAAACTTTGGAAAGCGTGAAGGTTTGGCAAGGCAAGTATCTATTCACCCCCCTATACTAAAGTTAAATATTGTCCTCAATGTTTCGAGTCTAGGGGTGCACACACCCCCATACTAGAGACGTAGTCGAATGCCTAATCTAGCATGGAAAGGGTGTAACCAATAAGTAATAGCCGTTTATGAAGTGTGCAAAAAACCTAAGGTTAGAACATCAAAAGGATATATCATGTGGATATTGAGAAATGTCTCCAAAGCAAACGATCGAGTGCTCCCATAAAACGAACACGAGAGGCTCCAATCGTGAAGATCATGATCTAAAAACCACAATTCACAAACAACCACGGAACAAAGGTTGGAAGGGCACAAATCCCCTCACATTAAACTACATTAGAAAGCAATAATATGTACATGGATAAACATGGGTCTCCCCCACGAGGCACCTTGTTTTTGATAACCGAGTCAAAAGCTCGACTCGAATCCCCATAAATGTGATCATTTAGGGATATCATGGTGTGGTCAGTTTTTGGTGGGGCTTACATGATAAACAAGGCCCAAAAACAACCGGTATTAAGGACTAAGTCCTTAGATGATGCAAAATACCGGGATCGAAGATGGCGTTCTCGTTTTCATTGGAGAAACAAATCAACGCCACTTCATCAATGGTCAACAAAAACTCAAAGAGTTTCAAGAAAATAGGAGAGAAGAAATAGAAGGGTGGGACAATGGTTAAGTCTCTAAAAACATGAGCTACTCGAGGTAGACTCGCACCAATCAAATGAAAAGATTTTCCATTTATTGCATCGGTGGAAGACCAAGATTTCCCTATATAAGCAATTCCAGGATCAAATATCTCGTCCTCGATGGAGAAAGGGGAGGGAACATAAGGGGATTCCCCCACACTAAGTCCACACAAAGCATCGTCAAAAGGAGAAGACGAGCTTGTAGTACTCAATACACGCGGTGATGACGGAGTTAGAGTTGTAGAAAAATCTTTTAAATCCAATTCAAAATCTTTTCCTTTTTCATCTTTTACACTCTCCTTGTGAAAACCCGATTTGATTATGTCAAAAATATTTGGTGTATCTAAAGCAATGTTAGTCACACTAAAAATTCTCACATTTTGAAATCTTTTTGGTTTAGGTGGTGGTAAGTTTTCAAATCTTTTGTCAACAAATAAAACCTCCCCATCGGGATCAACGTATTCATCATCCGAAGATTCACTCGAGATTGGAATCGTAGGCTTAACACTCTTAACCTCCACCGGCGGAGGGGACGGAACTTCATTTTTCTCAACAACTCCTAAAACTCTATTGGAAATCTTTTTGCAAATGCTTGTGATGGGATTGACATTGTACAAAGATGTGATAGAATACACATGAGAAAGAGTGGAGTTTTGGGTTGCATTAATGACGAGTTCTTCCTCATTGAAACGAAGAGTGATTTTTCTTGCATGCACATCGATAAGTGCTCTCGAGGTATCCAAAAAAGATTGACCTAAAATTAACGGAACTTTAGGATCGATGGGAATTTCAACAACAATAAAGTCTATGGGATAGTAGAACTTTCCAACTTTCACAAAGACGTCCTCGGCAACTCCACAAGCTAGAATCGTAGAATGATCGGCCATCTCGATTGACATTCTTGAAGGAGTGAGATTTGGAAGATTGAGCGATTTAAAAATCTCAAGAGGCATCAAATTAATACTAGCACCAAGATCGGCCAAGGCGTAGCATTCTTCCATGTCTTGGATAGCACATGGGATTAAAAACTTTCTAGGATCACCGACTTTTTGAGGTATGCGGCTTAGAAAAACCGATGAACAAATAGACGATTTTTGCAATTTTTCTTTGTTATTCAACATACTTTTGAAGTTCGCGGCAAATCGAGGCCTCATGACTAAGGCGTCGGCAAAACTTATATTAAAATGCAAGTCACGAGACATTTTCATAAAAAGTTCAAATTGATAATTATTTTGTTCTTGTGCCTTTTCCTTGTCTCGTATTGAAGGGTAGGGTAAAGGTGGTGTGGGTTGGGGCAAAGTAGGCATAGGCATCGGCCTTGGAATCTCGGGTTCCATGATTGGTGTGGGTTCAACCGTAGGTGTGGTTTGAGCGGTACTTCGTGGGCTTGTAATGTGCTCCTTTTCTACCACAACCTCGGGTTCTTTCTCTTTTTCCTTCTCCATAGAAGTACTTGGACGAGAAATGGGTTCTTTGAAAGTTTTACCACTACGAGTAGTAATAACCTTCAATTCTCCTTTCGGGTTCACGATGGTATCACTAGGAAGACCACCCGAAGAAGAGGGCTTACACATGATAGCTTCAAACATTTTAGCCATACGGTCTTCAAACTTAGATTGCCTAGCATCCGCTTTTAACAACTCTTGCTTAATCTCATGTTGACCTTGCTCCATTTTTTGTTGATTTTGTTGGAGACGTGTGTCATTTCCTTCCATTTTATTAGCATGAGTTTTAAGTTCATTAGCAAGTTCGTTTTTAAGCTCGTTTTTCAACTCGGACCTTAAGCTAACCATTTCACGTTGCATATTGTCAAACTTAGCATCATTAGCCTTAGCATAATTCAAAAATTCTCCTTGAAGATTTTTGGTGTGATCATTTTGAAAACCTTGAGCATTAGTTTGAAAATCACGGTTTTGGTTTTGGTTTGAAATTTGCCCATTTCCACTTTGATAATTACCCTTGTTATAATTCCTTTGATTTCCTTGGTAATTTCCACCTTGGTTGTTGTTGCGATAGTTATTAGCATTTTGATTTGGTGGAGCTTGATTTTGGCGGGAACCTTGACCGATTTGGTTATAAGTTCCCGTGGCTACAAAAGCATTCGAAGTATTACCATCCGCGGTAATGCACTTGGAAAGATCATGAGCTCCACCACACGACAAACAACTCTTAGAAACCGCTTTAACCGAAGCGGAATTTGAAGCTTCTTGAGCTTTCCAATGGGACATAAGGCTAGCAAATCTATCAAAAAATCGATTTTCTTCATTTGCTTCATCTTGCAACGCATTGATACTACGAGACGATGATGAGCCCATTCTGGCAACACTCGGTGTGTTACGAGGGCTATAAACCTTAGACCTATTCTCAATTATGACCAAAGCTTCTTCAACCGTTTTACACAAAAAATTACCACCCGCGGTGGCATTTAAATAATCTCTTTCATGATCATTAAGTCCATTGTAAAACGTGTCTATTTGGTGCAAGTCGGAAAAACCGTGATGAGGACATTCATGTAACATCTCCTTAAACCTATTCCAAGCCGTAGAAAAACTTTCATTTGATTCTTGTGAAAATTTAGAAATCTCATTTTTCAAATGCGTAGTCTTAGAGGGCGGAAAAAATTGGTTCACGAATTTTGAAACGAGATCCTTCCACGTCAATATAGAATTGGGTGGCTCTTTCTCTAACCAAATTTTAGCGGGCCCCGCTAAGGAATTCGGAAAAAGCATCATCTTAATCGAGTCATTCGAGACATCCTTAAATTTGCACGTGGCGGTAAGACGATTAAATTGGCGGATATGGTTGTGGGGATTGTCCTTCTCATCACCACGGAATTTGTTGTTTTGGATCATCGACAACAAACCCGTTTTCACCTCAAAATTCTCTGCAAGGATAGCAGGAATCACAATTGCTTCTCCATAACCCTCGGTGGGTGCTTGAAGTAACTCCATCATAGTTCGATTCGCCATGGTAGGTGCTTCTCGTACAATGGGTTCGTCAATAGGAGACTCCTCACTAGAATGAGTTGGAGTGGGAGTTTTGTTCTTTCGTCTACGTGCACGTTTTGCTTGATTACGAGTGAGCATAAACGTCACGTACAACGTGGAGACGAGCAAAGAAGATTCTTTTTGGTATTTTGTATTTTTCAATTTTTTTTGTGGTTTTTGATGGTATTAACTTTTTTGGAAATTGGTGAATGTATTAAGTAGACAAAAAGTCCACAAATCTCCTCCTTAATCAAATCTCTTGATTAAAGAAGCCTCAAGGAATGAAAACGATCACGTGGAGTGAACGCCTTTGATGACTTTAGAACGATGGTGAAACACCAAATCGTTCAAGAAGGTTTAATCAATAGAAACCAAGAAAATATATATGATACTTAGTAATACTTTGGGCGGCAAAACCCTCGATTCACTCTCAAAATCAAATACGCACAAGCAAGCGGAGGAAACGAGGCGGCGTGAAGCACTTAAGAGCCTTTTTCCTTTAGGTCGTGAAATACAACCGCCTTATACCCACCAATTAGTTTGTATTATCAAGATTAAGCTTCACGAAAGTATTTATCTATTTTTGCCTTTTTCTTTGGTTTGAGATTCGAATACAATGATTGGGTAATGACCTCCCAAGTCAAGGTTGTGATTTCTCACGTATTTGGAGTACTTGTGAATTTATTGTTCTACGTATACAATATACTAATAATATTCACACAAAAACCGAAAAACGATAATACGTATTAGTAGAGTGCTACTAATACAATTACTATTTATGGCTAATATAAAACAACAATGGTTCAATCAAAACACAACACGCCTCCCCGGCAGCGGCGCCAAAATTGATGTAGTGTTTTTGTACCCTTTAGGAAAAGGATGACAAAATAGTGGTAAGCGTTAAGTGTCGGTTTAGGAAAACCGAGCACTAATGACCAAACAAGTTCGTTTCCCAAGGAGGCACGTGTGTTGTGAATTGAATTGATTTGATTGATGATTTTATTAAGAAGAAAAGAGAATAGGATAGAAATGAGAAAGGAAAGACGGTTACGAAAACGGATCGAACTACGACGAAAAAGCGTTCACGTGAAACCGTAAAACTACAAAAATTAAAATTTTAACCTAAAAATTCCTAAAAATTACTAAAAATCCACAATAATATTCTAAGAGTTTACAAAAAATCCAAACTTGCTAAAACCTTTTAATTAATTAAATAATGACTTTTTAATGCTAATTAAAGCCCTAAAAATCACAATTAATTATTAAAAAGCCCCAAACAAGATTTAATAGTTTGTAAACCTCAAAAATATCCTAATTAAGCTAAAAACTATTTTTTAAAATTGTAAAACCAAATTAAACTATTTTTAATTACTTAAAAACTATTAAAATCTATTAAATCTTAAATTAATTCTAAAAATTAAATGAAAAACCTAAAAAATATTTGGAAAGTTACAAAGTTCCTAATTTAATGTCTATAACCTAGGAAAAATGAAAAAAGTAGAAAAAACAAACTTTGAATTTTTAGTAATAAAATAATATTAAAATATTCTAAAAAATAAAAAGTTTAGAAATAAATTCTAAAAAATTACCAAAAATCCTAAATATTCTAACTAAGATAAAAATGCAAATAAAAGTTCCTAAAACCTTTTTATTAATTTTATATTTAATTTTAAAGTTGTCTAAAAACCCTAAAATCAAATAAAATTAAAAATAAGACTTTTTGAAAACTTTTTGAAATGTAAACCTCAAATAACTTAAATAAAAACTAAAAACTATTTTTCTGGATTTTTAAAATGCTTTTTGCTATTTTTAATTAACTTTCTAAAAATTAAACTAAAAATAATCCTAATAAATAAATAAAAAACAGGAAAAATAAACTTTTAAAACAGAAAAGTCTTAAAACTTATGACAACCCTAGGAAAAATAAGCTAATGCAATTAAGCTTAATGAATAAGCTAAAAAGGTCAAAATAAGCTACGGCTTATTTTAGAAAGGCCAAAACCAAAACTGGTTAAATAACTATTGAAATGAGTCCATAACATAAAAAACCATCCGGACCACTGGTAAACACGTTAGTCCTTGTAGAGCAAGGTCGCGTGTTCGAGCCCAGGCCAGGTGAGTTTTTGGTTTTTATTTTTTTTTTCTTTTTAAACTTTAAACTCAAATCTGTAACCTTGTTAATCACTAAAACTCAATCACAATTCAATTTTATCAAGATTAAAGCAAGATTCAAAGCAAAACATGCTCAGTTGAGATTTTTTTAAGAACACAAGCAAGTTTGTTTCTTCACTTGTGCAATAATCAAGAGGAGCTTGATTTGATGAATTCTTGTGGATGTTTTATATGGACAATGGCACCCTTGTACTCTTTGGAGTACAAGGAGTCAAATCAAACAGCTAACAAGCAAGTTGCACACAAGTTCAAACACCAAATATGGCATAAAGTTTCTGATTAAGGACTCTTGCTGACTGAGGAACAAATTGACCAAGTTACATGCATAAAAATGAGTTTCCAGCCTTCATAACTTGTATACAAATCAACCAGTAGACAAATAAGTTAAAGCACACCCTTACACAACCTATTATCTAGCAGGTTACACAAATTGAAAGGCAATATCACACAAGTTCATGCATAAAAAGGTAGTGACTGATTAAGGCTATGTTTTCAATTTTTTTAGTATACAAATTTGTTCAAAACTCTTCCAAATAGAAACCTAAGTGTATGTATCACTTACTAGCATCCAAAGAAGTGTTTAACACAGATCTTAACACAAGAGTAAAATCTTTTACCCCAAATTGAACCCTAATCCAAACACCCCTTTAAACTATGAAACTGATTTTTTACAAACCAAACCTTTCAAAACACACTCAAACTGAATACCATCACTTCTATCATGCACAATAACACAAAATCAGCAACTCAAACAAACATTTAACAACTTTTCATGCAAATCATGCAAATTCACATAAAACTCCAAATTAACTGAAAAATGAAAAATGAAAATGATTTTTACCTCAAGGGACCTACATCCAGGTCCCTAGTGGTTGCAAGACCACCTCCTTATAGGCCCGGGCCTATGCTGAACCTTGGACAGCAACAATCAACACACCTGCAAAAAAAAATGAAACACAAGAACAATACAACTTTCTGATTTTTCTGAAACTTTCTTAAAACCTTTCTCACAAACTTGAACCAATGATACTTAAAAACAACTTCAATATTAGATAACCAAGAACACTAGTCCACTTTCACTTCATAATGTTGCTTGGATTTCTGAGATTAACAGAATATTTTCAAAACCTTTTTTGAAAACCTTTTTTGAAAACCTTTTTTGAAAACCTTAAACACTCAAAGTGTTACACAATTAAAATGGAACTCAGTTTTTAGCTTTCTAACACACACACACAACTTTTAACAATTATAAAAAAGGAATTACACTTGTTTCTAACACAAATACCAAACTTTTTATATTATCAAAAAGGAATTACAATGGTGAAAGCTTAAAAACTGGAACCAAGATAAGGGTCACAAGTCGACTCCTTATATACTAGTCTAAGGAACAAACTAGAACTAAAAACCCTAGTAGCTGGAATTCCTAAAAAGCCCTTGGTTGAGGTCTTCAAAATCAGTCAAATTCGCTCCATGTGAATGAGAGTGATGTGCCAGCTTGCACTTTTAATCTTGAACGTCCATTTGAACTTGGGGACAAAGGGGAGAATCTGGGATGTTGGTTTGGTCGGGTGTAGGGTTTGAGGACGAAAGTGATGGGCAGGGGAGGGGTCCACAAGACACATGGGTGTGTCTTGTGCATGGTTTTGGTGTTGGATGGGGTAAGGGTGTTGTTAATTATGGATCTGGACAAGTTCAGATAAAACCCCTTTGAATTAGGGTTAATTGGAACTGGGGTAATCAGGGTTTAAGGAGGGGGGTTTAATCCTGATATGGGAAAGATTAGTTTTAAAAAAGTGTTTGGAGGGAAATGGGGTAAGTGTTGACTAGGGTTTGACCCAGTATTTATTTAATAAACCAGGTTGGACTTGGGTGGGTTTGGTTACGGGTTGGGTAGGGTTATGGGTAAGTGGGTGGGTATTGATGACGTGTAAGGAGCTGAGTGGGTGAATGGGATTGGTTGTCTTGGCAGTTATGGCCCCCAAGCTTCTCTCTTTCTTCCACTTTGTAATAAATAGCAATTTCTTCATTTTCCTTTGATAACAACTTTGGCAGATTTACATTTTTGGCACATATTGTTTTCAAGCTTGTAATAAGGACCTTTAATGCATATTCTTCATTTTCCAAGGGCTTTTCTTGTACAATCTTCAAACATGGAGGACCATACTTGTACAAATAACTACTGGAGGGTCATTTGTGACAAGTTCTTCAAAGATGAGGGACTAAAGTTTCCAATCTTCAATTCTTCAAGGGTCTTTTTGCAAAATTCCAAACTTGGGCCCGGTTCATTGTGCGGCTTCGTTTCCCGTGTTCGTTTTTGAATGATTCTTGTGATCTTTTGCCTTTTCCTCAATATCCGTCCCTAAAAATACACAAGTAACAAACACGAGCATATATTTGGTATAATTAATGATATTTTATGCATTTTAAGCCCGATTTGGACGATGAGACCATGTATAAAAGCAGTCTCATCAGGGTGGTCTTTATATAGTCTTGTCTTTGGTTGGTGATTGGGCTTTCTCCCGTTCTTCTTGTCTTCTCGTCTTTTCAGAAAAGTTGACGTTTTCGATTCTGATTCGGGATTTGTCGTCGATTAAATTCAACTCGTCTTTTAATTTCTTCGTTTAATAGACTTGAGTTTCTTCGACATATGTAAATCTTCCATCTTTGGTCCTTTTCTTCGATAAATCTTCAAATAGGCCCATTGACTTCAAATCTTTTGCATTTCTTGGACAATAGACTTCGTCTTGAGTCTTTTTCTTCGATAAAACCCGTGCAATCCCATGTTTTCTTCAATATTCATCCGGTTGACTCTGAAAACACGATAAACACAAAAACCACGCATAATTCCAAACAAATGATATTAAACACGCGTTTTGGTCTCGTTTTAGCCAGTTATAAGTGGTAAAAGGATGGGTGTTTTCACACCTATCAAATCCCCTACACTTAACCATTGCCATGCCCTCATGCAATGCTTAGTGATAAAGCAATTTTACAATTTTCTCATAATTAATCAACCTTGGCCTTATTAACATACTTCTAAACTAAAATTAAAGTACTAAGAGAAATAAAAACTTTTAAAGTACTTGAAAATAGCTATATGGAAATAACTTGCAAAGAGATCAAGGACTTACATTAGGGCTTCGGTGCTGCGAAGATTTATCACCCTCAAGTTTCACGTTCCCCAAACTAAGCTTAAAAACGAGATCATTGTTATTATAAGTTAGCAAATCAAACACTTACACACATGGCTTAATTATATGCTTAAACTCCCTTATTCCTAGGTGTATCTCTTATATTTTATTTTTGTCTTAGAATGATCATGAAGATGCATTTTTGGACTTATTTCGATAGTTTATTTAGGCTGAAAGCAAAGTAGGACGATTTGATCAATAGTTAGCTAAAGGACAAAATCTCTTAAAACTGCTTCTCGGGATATCAAAAAGTTCATATCTTGGCATAACTCGGTTCACGATTTGAGACCTTTCTCGGGCCGATATTTGGCATGTACTTCATACTTCATATCTTCGAGAGACGTTCTTGAGATAATGGTCTTCTCTTCGTTAATAGAGTTTCTTCACTTGGAGACTTTTGAGGGGTACTCCAACTTTGTTGACCACGACTTCATGATTATTTATTCAATCGCTAATTGGGATTTTGAGATACAACGATCCGCCTCCTTTTCGGACTTGGATCTATTTATCCTCATACCTTGTTAGGGTCTTTTCGGATAGACTTCTCCATCATCTTTATGGGAGTTGATTGCTTTTCGTCGTGAGTCTTGATCCTTAATATTGATTTTAGGAATAATGCTTTTCACATCACCTTGGATCTTTAGCAATAAGATTGAATCCTCATGCCTTGTTAGGGCCTTTTCGGACTCGCCAATCTTCGCGCCCCGCTTCATAAGTTATGCCTTGGCTATGAACTCTTATCATTAACGAGCAACTTTTAAACGATCTTGGGCTAGAAGCTAAGTAACTTTTCAAATCGTACGACCTTACTTATTGCAGATAAATTATTAGCAAGTGATGGGAGAATAGGCAAATAATTACACCAAGTGAGCTTGTGCAAGAATACCGACTTATAATTGACTCTATCATTTCTCGTTCTCCACAATTTAAAATCTCAAGTAATGAGACTCGTGGATGCTTAGCCTAATAAACCAATTAAGGTCTACATGGTTAAGGATACTAGCTAGAATAAACTTGGATAAGTCTATTCGGGTTGAGTCAAAATAATTGCAACGGGCCTAATATGTCAAAGATTTCTAAACTAGCTACACCACTTTATTAATATTTTTGACTTTATTGTGGAATATATACATATGAAAGCAAAGATAAAAATTTAAAAATTACGACTAAATGGCAAAAGTTAATTAAAAATTTGAAAAATGCTGAAAAAGATGATTTTCCGGTTAAATGAAGGCATTTTCATGGAAAAGTCCACTTAAAACTTCGATAGAAGTCCCCCTACACTTAAGATAAACATTGTCCTCAATGTTTAAGCATGTGGGAAAAGTCTCCCCTACACTTATGACATTGTGCATGTTGATTAAATCAAGTTAAGGAAGAGACGACTAAAGTGATCAATTTCAAATGTGAGTATGAAGAAAATTGAGTCACGATAGTTGAGAGATAGAACCGGATTTCGGATAACACGGGAGCACGATTCTTCAAAGGTTCCAAAAGTGCATTCATCCCTGTAATCACATCACCACACAAACACAAACACCTATATAGGTCCCCCCTACACTTAGGAGGTTAAAACAGAAAAGGATAGATACTCGGGTTGCCTCCCGAGGAGCGCTTGTTTTTGATAACCGAGTCACGAGCCTGACTCGACCCAAAATTAGTTCATGGGGAATGTGGTGAGGGATGGAATCATCTCTTGAGAGATGTCCTCACCAAAGTACGACTTCACTCGTTGGCCATTCACCTTAAAATTAGGTCCATTAGGTTGAGCGAGCTCGAGAGTACCATATGGAAAAATTTGGGCAATGGTGAATGGGCCAGACCAACGAGATTTCAGCTTGCCCGAAAAGATTTTCAACCGAGAGTTAAAGAGTAAAACTTTGTCTCCAACTTGGAACTCTCGGTTTTTAATCTTAGAGTCGTGAATGAGCTTAGTCCTTTCCTTATAGATCAAAGAATTTTCATAAGCCTCATTCCGGAGTTCATTCAGCTCATTGAGTTGGATCTTGCGTAGGTCACCGGCTTTATTGATATCAAAGTTAGCCCACTTCAAGGCCCAGTAAGCCTTGTGCTCCAACTCAATAGGGAGGTGGCATGCTTTCCCGTACACGAGACGATATGGTGTACAACCAATCGGAGTCTTGTATGCGGTACGAAAAGCCCACAAAGCATCATCGAGTTTATCGGCCCATGAGGCACGATGCTCTCCCACGGTTCGTTCAAGAATTCGCTTTAATCCACGGTTAGAGATTTCAGCCTGGCCATTAGTTTGTGGGTGGTATGCGGTGGAAAGACGATGATTTACACCATACTTAGCCATGACTCTTGCGAATTGGTCATTGCAAAAATGAGTCCCGCGATCACTAATAATGGCACGAGGCACACCAAACCTAGCGAACAACGATTTCAAAAAGTTACAAACCACCCTTGCGTCATTAGTGGGTAAAGCTTTGGCTTCAACCCATTTAGACACGTAGTCGACGGCTACAAGGATGTATTTGTTTCCTTTAGATGAAGGGAATGGCCCCATAAAGTCGATACCCCAAACGTCAAAGATTTCACATTCTTGAATGAAATTCTGAGGCATCTCGTCTTTATGTGTGATCTTGCCTTGTTTTTGGCAAGCATCACAACGTTTAACCATCTCGTGAGCATCACGATAAATGGTGGGCCAATAAAATCCCGAGTCAAACACTTTTTTAGCGGTGTAGTTGGGACCAAAGTGACCACCGGTGGGTCCTTTGTGGCAAGCGTCAAGGATTTCTAAAGCTGCCGGTCCATCAACACATCAGCGAATAATCAAATCAGCACATTGTTTGAATAGATACGGGTCATCCCAAAAGTAAGTCTTAATGTCTTTGAAGAACTTTTTCTTTTGCTGGGATGTTAACCCGTCAACAAGAATTCCACCCGCCAAGTAGTTTGCAATGTCCGCAAACCACGGGGTTTCATCAGAATTAGAGTTGATAGACATTAAGGTCTCTAGGGGAAAAGAATCATTGATTTCTTTGTTCAGATGATCCCCTTGGTAAGGATCCTCAAGTCTACTGAGATGATCCGCGGCTAGGTTTTCAGCTCCCTTCTTATCACGAATTTCGATTTTAAATTCTTGAAGTAGCAAAACCCAGCGAAGAAGTCTTGGTTTGGAATCTTGTTTAGTTAACAAGTACTTCAATGCGGAATGATCGGTATAAACGATTGTGGTGGAAAGGACAAGATAGGGGCGAAATTTTTCAAAAGCATAGACAACAACTAAAAGCTCTTTTTCGGTTGTCGTGTAATGCAATTGAGCCCCCGTCATTGTCTTGCTAGCATAGTGGATCGGTTGGAAGTGTTTATTCACTCTTTGGCCCAAAACCACTCCAATAGCATAGTCGCTAGCATCGCACATCAACTCAAAGGGAAGCTCCCAATTAGGGGTAACCAAGACCGGTGCCTTAGTTATCTTATCCTTAAGCAAGTTGAAGGCTTCAAGACACTCTGTGGAAAAGATAAAAGGAGTATCTTTTTCCAAGAGGTGGGTCATCGGGCGAGCGATTTTAGAAAAATCTTTGATGAAACGACGGTAAAAGCCCGCATGACCGAGGAAACTTCTCACACCCTTCACGGTTGAAGGTGGAGGCAACTTAGAAATAACATCGACTTTAGCACGGTCCACTTCAAGACCGGATTTGGAGATCTTGTGTCCTAGCACGATGCCCTCTTTTACCATGAAATGGCATTTTTCCCAATTAAGAACAAGGCGAGTATCTTCACACCGCTTAAGCATACGTTCTAAATTGGCAAGGCAAGCAGAGAAAGAATCACCATAAACCGAGAAATCATCCATGAATACTTCCATAGTTTCTTCAACCATGTCATGGAAGATAGCCATCATACACCGTTGGAACGTCCCAGGGGCATTGCATAAACCGAAAGGCATGCGTTTGTAAGCAAATGTTCCGTAGGGACAAGTGAATGTGGTCTTTCTTGGTCTTTGGGATCGATGGGAATTTGAAAATACCCGGAGAAACCGTCTAAGAAGCAGTAATAATCATTACCAGCTAGACGCTCGAGCATTTGATCCATGAAAGGAAGAGGAAAGTGATCTTTTCTCGTGGCATCATTGAGCTTGCGATAGTCGATACAAACTCTCCACCCAGTAACGAGACGAGTGAGAATCAACTCGTTGTGTTCATTAGGAACAACGGTTATTCCGCCCTTCTTGGGCACACAATGGACGGGACTTACCCAAGGCGAATCCGAGATAGGGTAAATCAAGCCGGCATCTAGAAGTTTGATAACCTCTTGTTTGATGACGTCATGAATGCAAGGATTAACCCTTCTTTGGCTCTGGATTACGGGTTTAAAGTCATCTTCCATGAGAATTTTGTGAGTACAAAAGTTTGGATCAATTCCGCGGATATCGGTAATTTTCCAAGCAATTGCCTTCTTATGATCTTTAAGCACGGCGATGAGGCGAGATTTATCTTCTTCTTTCAAGTCCTTAGCAATGATGACGGGCAACTTCTTCTTATCTTCAAGGAACACGTACTCGAGATGGGGCGGTAACTCATTAAGTTCTAAATCCGGAGGATTTTTGATGGGAGGCGTATTCAAAGTCGGTTCATCGATAGCAATATCCTTGGGAGATGGTGGAGAAATATTGTCTTCTTTAAGAAGGTTCTCAATGAGGCGAAGATCTTCATCCCAATCGGTGGGAGAATCGTCATGTTCTAAGTTCACATCTCCCATTGTGGCTTCCAAATCTTTCCAAAGGAAATCACTTTCTCCAAATAGAGATAGTGATGAGTCAATAGAGGAAACGGTCTCAACATTGGGAAGAGAGGTAGGAATACTTTTAAAAGCATCTTTGAAGTTTTCTTCACAAGCCTCATCAAGAACGTCAATACAATTAACACTCTCGTATGAATAAGGCTGTTTAGACAACTTTCCCATGTTGAAGACGATTTTATCGTCACCCACTCTCATGATAAGCTCACCCGCTTCAACATCGATGAGAGTGCGACCGGTCCTCAAGAATGGACGACCAACGATCAATGGCACACGAGGGTCCATGTCGTAGTCAACGACAACGAAATCGGCAGGAAAATTGAATTTGTCGACTCCTACAAAGACGTTTTCGGCTATCCCCATTGGATAAGCAACCGTACGGTTAGCTAATTCCAAAGTCCTTTTGGTGGGGACTAGCTCAGGGAGAGATAATTGCTTCCAAACGCTGAGAGGCATTAAGTTAATACTGGCACCTAGATCGGCTAGGGCCATGCAATTCTCTACTCCCGGGAAGTTGCAAGGGATTAAGAAACGACCCGGATCACCAAGCTTGGTTGGCAATTTCCTTAAGAGCACTGCAGAGCAATTCTCATTAAGTTGGGTGTTAGCGATATCAAGAAGCTTCTCCTTGTCGCTAAGAAGATCTTTGAACATTTTCGCGTATTTAGGCATGTGAGCGAGAGCCTCAGCGAAGGAGATGTTGAAATTCAATTGTTTAAACATTTTGAGAAAGTTCGAAACCTGAATATCGTCCTTGCTTTTGAGCTTCTCTTTCCTCAACCTTGAGGGATAAGGTATATCGGAAGAAGAGGAAGGCTTTGGGAGAGTAGGATCACTCATATCCTTGGGTGGAGGAGGGGTAGAAGTAAGAGGTGGAGAAATTGGGGAAGTAGAAGGATGAGGAATAGGAGCAGGTGACTCGTTTTCCTTAGTCACAATCACCGGTGGAGGTATAGGAAGCTCGGGTTCCTTGGTACCTTTGCCACTGCGAGTGGTGATTGCTTTCATCTCCCCTCTTGGATTCGCAACGGTGTTACTCGGAAGAGTGCCCGAAGAAGAGGGTTGATTACCTTCGAAGAAACTAGCCATCACGTTCCTTAAGTCATTCGTTTGACTTGCCAAAGTGTTTCTCATATCAGCTCTCAGATCGTTTCCTTGTTTCACCATGTCTGCTTTCAAGTTGAGCACTTCCCGCTGGAGATTTTCCACGATTACATCATTGGTCCTCATGTAGGTTTCAACATCTTGGTGCAATGCGGTGGGTTGGTTGGGAGGAGGAGCATGGTAGGCGGGTGGTTGATAAGCAGGTTGTTGGTAAACTTGGTTGTTTCTTTGAGGTGGATATGGTTGTTTGTGAGGTGGTTGGTATGGTGCACGAGGTTGTTGTTGAGGAGGGCGGTTGAGGTTTTGTTGTTGTTGGTTTGGGTTGTTAGGAGGAAAACCGGGTGGTGAGAGAAAGTTGTTAGAGCGGTAGCTAAGCAAGTTGCGGTCACCTTGAGGACGAGCTTGATAAGCGGCCGGAGGATAGGTACCGTATGCTGCATTCACATTCTCAGAAGGGTAGTCTTGGGTGGTGGTACAAGTGGTGTAAGAGTGAGGACCCCCGCATATTTCACATGGTTGGCTGACAGCATTGACTTGAGCGTTTTTAGCGTTGATGCTGTTGGTGTTGCTAGCGGTTTGGGTAGCAAGCGATTCAAGAAGCGACGTAATTTTGTCAAGTCTCTTGTCGTGGTCACTAGTACTAGCACTAGCGGCATTGGTCCGCACACTCTTGGTTTGCACACGAGATTTATTCTCGATAATATCCCAAGCGGCATTAGAAGTCTTAACCAAAATATTACCCCCTGAGGCACTATTTAGTGAATCTTGGTCATTCATGCTTAAACCAGTATAAAAAGTATTAATTTGGTGCACTTTGGTAAAACCATGTTGTGGGCACTTTCTTAAAAGATCTTTAAAACGGTCCCAAGATTCACTAAAAGACTCATCGTACTTTTGTTCAAAATTAATGATTTCATTCCGCAAAGCGGTAGTACGAGAGGGTGGGAAAAAGTAGTTTATAAACTTGGTCTCCAAATCCGTCCACGTCAGAATACTTCATGGCGGTTCCTTTGCAAGCCAATGCCGGGCTTGTCCCTCTAAAGAAAAGGGAAAAAGTTGTAAACGGATTACCTCTTGTGGAACACCATTGAATTTGACCGTATTCGTGAGTTGCAGGAATCTCTTGATGTGGTCATGAGGATCATCAATGGTACGCCCCAAGAATGGTTGAGCAGAGACCATCTGGATAAAGCCGGATTTGAGCTCAAAGTTGTTGGCTGCAATTGCGGGTATGACAATTGGATCATTGTTGCCCTCCAGATGTGCTTGTAACAGTTCAATCATAGGGCGATTGTCCGGTAAAGGTTCATTGTTGTTGTTATTATTGTTGTTGAGAGGTGGGTTGTTATTGTTATTGTTTTGAGGTGGATTGTTGTTGTTGTTTTGTACACCGGCCATGTTTAAGTCTTCGAGAGGCTCGGGCTCTTGATAAGACGTTGAACGTGTACGCATGCACCTGCAAAAGAACTAACAAAGCAAACAAGAAATATTTTTGTCTTTTTTTATGTTTTTTTAATTTTTTTGTATTTTTGAAAATTTTATATTTTTTAGAATTTTTTGAAATTTTTATGAAAAAATAACGTTCACGGTGAACGGATCCCAAAATCCAAGTTCTCACAAAAAACTGTTAATCTTAACGAGAAGAGCCGGCAGCGGCGCCATTTGATACTTAATTTTTGGATGGGTTCAGATTTAATCTCGGTATCCTCTCGAATTGATCACGGCTCAAAGTGGAATAATTGTTCTTGGTTGCTAAAAAGGGATTGGTTTTCTTTTTTTTACTAAAAGGATTAAAAGCGTAAAATGATAAAAACTTAAACTGAAAGCAATTAACTAATAGAAACAAAACAATAAAAATAATAAAACGTAGATTTAGAACGAAACAATCAATAAAAATAAAACTAAAAGACGAAATTAGCTATCGACTCGAAAATAAAGTATACTAAATGAAAAAGGAGAGAATAAAACTAAAATGGTACTTTAAAGCTAAACGAGGCAAAACCTAAAGCGGGTACTAAATAAAAGATAAAACTTAAACTTTTAGAAAAAATATTAATATTAAAAATCGACGAAAAATTCAACTAAAAATACGTAACTTTCAAAAATAAAATCGAAACAACTTTCAGATAAAACTAAACAATTACGGAACAATACTATTAAATAAACAAGCTAGCAGGCTAGCTGCTGGAAGCAGCCAGGCAGCCTGCTTAATTGGCGGGAAAAAAAGGTAAGCTAGCAAGCTAGCTGGTGAAACATATAATTTTGTTCGGAACTTTTCAAAAGTTCCGATTCGGAACTTTTTGCCACAAATTGGTTCGAAAGTTTTTGTACTTTGTTCGGAATTTTACAAAAAATCTGTTCGCAACATTTCATTTGGTTCGGAAGATTTGTTTTGGTTCGGAACTTTTTTTTAAAAAATTCTGGATCGGAACTTTTTGGCAAAAAATTTGTTCGGAACTTTTCCAAAGAATCTGTTCGGAACTTTTTGAATAAATCGGTTCGGAACTTTGAAAAGAAATTTGGTTCGGAACTTTTCGACAAGAAATTTGGTTCGGAACTTTGAGAAACAAAGAACAGTAGGCAGACAACAAACAGGGTACACGATTTTAAGCCAAAATCCACCAAGTTTTTGACCAAAACTTAACCAATTTAATCACTAATCATCTACTAACCATAAACAACAAATCCCATCAATAAAAGCACAAAACCCAATAACTTTTAAGATCAAAATCAACCAAATAAGAACTTTAACTTTGAATCAAAGAACAAGATGAACAAGATGAAATGGAAGGATTAAATTGATAGATTAATGTAAAGTAAACAAAAGGAAAGATTAAACACTTACAAAATTAAAGATTTAACAAGAATGAAAAACCACCAACACCTTAATGGTGTTGGCTTTCTACGGAAGAAAAGAAAGAAAACTGGGAATGAAAAACTTGTCAAAAAGTGTGAAGGGGTGGTCTTTATATAGTCTTGTCTTTGGTTGGTGAGTGGGCTTTCTCCCGTTCTTCTTGTCTTCTCGTCTTTTCAGAAAAGTTGACGTTTTCGATTCTGGTTCGGGATTTGTCGTCGATTAAATTCAACTCGTCTTTTAATTTCTTCGTTTAATAGACTTGAGTTTCTTCGACATATGTAAATCTTCCATCTTTGGTCCTTTTCTTCGATAAATCTTCAAATAGGCCCATTGACTTCAAATCTTTTGCATTTCTTGGACAATAGACTTCGTCTTGAGTCTTTTTCTTCGATAAAACCCGTGCAATCCCATGTTTTCTTCAATATTCATCCAGTTGACTCTGAAAACACGATAAACACAAAAACCACGCATAATTCCAAACAAATGATATTAAACACGCGTTTTGGTCTCGTTTTAGCCAGTTATAAGTGGTAAAAGGATGGGTGTTTTCACACCTATCAAAATCTCGTTTTTCAAGTGCGTAGTCTTAGAGGGCGGAAAAAATTGGTTCACAAACTTAGACACGAGATCCTTCCACGTCAATATAGAATTGGGTGGCTCTTTCTCTAACCAAATTTTAGCGGGCCCCACTAAGGAATACGGAAAAAGCATCATCTTAATCGAGTCATTCGAGACATCCTTAAACTTGCAAGTGGCGGTAAGACGATTGAATTGGCGGATATGGTTGTGTGGATTGTCCTTCTCATCACCACGGAATTTGTTGTTTTGGATCATCGACAACAAACCCGATTTCACCTCAAAGTTCTCCGCAAGGATAGCGGGAATCACAATAGCCTCTCCATAACCCTCGGTGGGTGCTTGAAGTAACTCCATCATAGTTCGATTCGCCATGGTTGGTGCTTCTCTTACAATGGGTTCGTCAATAGGAGACTCCTCACTAGAAAGATTGGGAGTGGGAGTTTTGTTCTTTCGTTTACGTGCACGTCTTGCTTGATTACGAGTTAGCATAAACGTCACGTACAACGAGGGGACGAGCAAAGAAGATTCTTTTTGGTGTTTTGTATTTTTTGATTTTTTGTGGTTTTTGATTGTATTAACCTTTTTGGATTTTGGTGAATGTATTAAGTAGACACAAATCTACAAATCTCCTCCTTAATCAAATCTCTTGATTAAAGAAGCCTCGAGGATGAAAACGATCACGTGAAGTGAACGCCTTCGATGA